>OY856413.1:1164703484-1165275984 GCA_963693085.1 Alisma plantago-aquatica | reverse complement strand
AGGGTCACGATGGTGTTAACCTTCCTCCCGTCCTGCCTCATCATTTAGTATTGGTTGTGGAACCACAAATACTTTCTCTATTGTAAATTCTGCAAGCGGCAAAACCACAACAAGGACCAAGGTTGAAAGAAGCATGACAAATCGGGTTACTACCACAATAGCTACCGGTAATTCTGGTGATGCTTTTGAGAAAATGATAACTCTCAGCACTATCAATTTGAATGTGTATTAAACACTCAGCACTATCAATTTGAACGTCTATTAGACAATGCAACCATCAACACTACCCAAGCCAATATTGCAAGATACTCCAAGTGACAAACAATTTTCATACTACTACTTATGATTAGTGGATTCTTGATTCTAGTGCAACAGGTCACGTCAGTGGTAGTAAGGACTTTCTAAGCTTTAACCTACTTCTCATCCACCTATACGCGTGGCTGATGGATCTATCTGTGTTGTATTTGGAGTGGGAGATATGAATACTCCTCTTACATTGTGTTGCTCTGTTTTGTTTGTACCTATGTGGGAGATATGAATACTCCTCTTACATTGTGTTGCTCTATTTTGTTTGTACCTATGTTTCCAGTGAACTTGGTATCTATTAGTAAGCTTACAAAAATCTGTGAACTGTTGTGTGACGTGTTTTCTTTATTCAGTCTCTATGTAGGATCTAAAGACAAGGAATACAAATATACGATTGGTGAGAATATAAATGTGGTGTAGATTTGCATTATCCCCATATCAATATCATCTACATCTAGGTCATCCATCAAAAACAAAGTTGAAAGTTTTGTTTCCTGCTATTAATATTTCCACTTGTTTCAGTGTCAGTCGTGTCAGCTTGGAGAACACCATCAAACACTGTTTCCTAATATTCTGTTATTCGTAATTCTAGCCCTTTTGATGTGGTCTGCTCAGATTTTTGGAGCTTGTCTGTACCTACTCATTTTGGAGTATGACATCTTGAGTCTCTTAGTGTTGATTGGTCACGTGTGTCCTAGATTTATATCATGAAAGAATGTTCTGAAATTAACATTGTGCTCTCAAATTTTATGAATGAAGTTTGCAATCAATTTTCCAGCTCCTCCTAAAATCATTCCCCATGATAGTGCATCCAAGTACATGCAACATATTTTCCAAAATATTTATATCTTTAAGAGGATTCATTGCAGAAATACAATATATAACACTTATAGAGTAGAAGCATCATACCATACAAAATATAAATGGAATAACCAAACATTAGATAATCATCCCAAATGTGCAATGCAAAATATAACACTTCAGTTTCCACCAAGCTTGAACGTAAAGGAGAGAGACTAGAGATCCAACAGGTACAAACTGACTTCAAGTTCTCAAGAGTTCAAGGCTCTACACGACTGCAAGCTTTCCAAGACTCAAAGTTTGCAACGTTTCAAGTTTCGAAGTCTCTAACATGACCATACGACATAAGTGGAATGTACAGCTATTACGGGAAGCCAACGAAGACACTCTCATTCGATAATAAATAGCACCAGGCCATAGCAAAACAGATGGTCTGGGCCCATCAAAACTTCGGCCCATTGTCGCCAACTTACTGAAACTTTGACAAGTTCAACAACAAATCGACAATAGAGTATAGCGGAGTCAACTTTGCTGAAGTCCAAGAGAAAGTGGTTCAACATTGAGATTTGAGATGAGCCCGAAGTATTCAGGAATTGACTTAGCTAATTCCCTCAAAGTCGACAACTACAACGATAAATCGCCCAACTTCATCACAGTTTAGTTCCTGCCTGCTATATTCTGCAGCATAGTGACAAATTCGGGATTCGGCGATTTTTCGGCTTGCTTGAAAAAGTGTAATTCAAGCAAAATTGGGAAAAGATCATCAAAGTTCGGATAACTATTCAGAAAAAATTAAGAATGAGTCAGCTAATTACATTGTGTGTATGTTTGTATATGATATATAGGTATGGATATTCAAACACATTTAATTTATATGTATTCACATATACATCTAGATATAAATGTGTATGTGCATAACATGGAAGATATGAAAGAGACTATTGTTTTGCAAGACGGAGAGAGGAAGCCCTTAAAGTTGTGATAGGAAATATATAGCAGTACATTTATCTTCTGCTCAATGATCATAATTGTGGTACAACTTTTAAGCATGAAGCAGTTTGAAGGATCCAATGGCAAAATTAGAAACAGGATGCCACATCTTATGCCTTTTGGTTCCCCCTATAAAAGTTTCTTCTTGTCTTTCCAATTCCGAAGTAGCTCTATCTTAGTCATATCTCTTTGGTATTACAGCACCGGTCTTTAATGTTTTACCAACACCAATGTTATCCATTGTAGTCCTTGCCCTCTTCACCTCAGTCAATAACTAGTCCATGGATCACACAAATGGATCACTTTCCTCCAACTGCTTGTCAAAGTCAATTGGATCATTTTTGTTGCTAATTGCTGCCAGGTAGATGCTTTTGTAAATTGCTTCTCTACTTTTGAGTTCTTGGTGTCAAGCACCTTCTCTGATTGGTGATGTCCCCCACATTACATCTCTGGGTCAGCAACTCTGTTAGGTCTGTATGGAGTTGACAAAGTGAGCTGGGTAGTGAAGTCACCCGAGTTATAGATGTGATACTAATGGACAACCTTTTATCTTGGTTGAACAACCTGTCACGGAACTGTTCTTACCCCAATCTCAATCTCACTGCCTAGACAGGGATTGAAGCGCCCAACTCTTAGTGGCCCAAAAGGATCTCACACACTGACAAATACAAAAAGAAATAATAACTCATAAAATAAGAGATTTAAAGATTAACCAGCCCAAATTATGATTTTGCAAATCTATCCTTGTCACCAGAGTTTGTCAAGTGCGGAAGCAATCTAGTCAATTCTTCATAATGATCCATTTGGTTTGCCTAAAATCAGATAAATTGAGACACAATCAATGCAAATGCATCGGTACTCTTTGAAAGAACAGATATTGAACAATTGAAAACATTTATAGCGAAATATAGTACTTGGCAGGACTTATGTTCAAAATGTAGTCAACAAGCGATTTTCAAAACATCGAGTTCATTTTGAACAATTCAATTTTATTACAAGTTTCCTATTATGTTGATATCGAGAAGCATGCTTATATATTTTATGTGGTTCCATCGCCCCAACGAGATGGGGGAGGTCACCAGGATCCTTCTCTCCATATGAGGTAGGAGGTCAAACGACATGTACAAGTTCCACCCTCCGAATGAGGTCGCTTGTACTCAATATCAACATTATCATCATCATCATTCGGGCAGTCATAATAAGCAATATTGTTTATGTTTTCAAGTTTGTTGCAAACTATAATATAGAAAATCGGAAGACGAATTAGTAGGGAACAGTAACTCAAACAAATACATAGCCAAGATTTTCAAGAGGTACATACAAGTATCATTCATTTGCACTAGTTTGTTCAAGGAGGATTTAAATATAAAAGCGTACCTTTCACCGAGGATTTAGAGTAAGGATTCCAAGAAATAATAGATCAACCCCTTGAGTTAGATCCTAGATCAACAAGATTGGATCAAGGGTCAAGATCATGATGTTTAGAAGATCATGTTTCAATGTTCAAGATTAGGTTTACTCATTCCTATTTAACCTTGGGGTTAGGTCATTCACTTATGATCAACCAATTTCAAGATGTCCCAACATTATTCAAGTGTCAAGATTATTTCTAGTATGAATGACCTACTTAGGTATTTTAGGAACATATAAGCTAACCCTAATTATCATCATCATTATTCAAGTCATCATCAAGTCTCTAGGTCATCATCATGATGGATTAGCACCATTGGTATTGATTAGATCAAGTCTTGCTTGATGTAAAAGTAAAGTTATGGATCAGGTGTTAGGTCAAATAATCAAGGATTTCACAAGATTTAGATCAATCATAATATCAAGATTAATCATTATTTCATGATTCATATTCAAGGGTAGATAAGCCAACTAGGTTAGATCTAGATTCTTAATCAAGTCCTGATTTAGTGCCTAAATATAATCACCACGGTCAAAAATTAGGGTTTCCAAAGATTAATTATGATTATTGAGTCATCTAGACAACAAGTATATGCAAGAGATCAAGATCTAGGGATATCAGTGAGAATCATGTAGAGTTAGGCTTAACAGGTATTTTCAAATGGTTCAATGGATTTTTCTGATCAAAATGGACTATTTATTCATAATTTTTGGAGCTTGGAATCAAAAGTTATCATTTTTGCAAGATCTATTAGTAGATAGACTTTGCTGTGTTTTTCTCTTTTACACTTAGTCTATTTTCTATTTTTCTTTTCCTTTACACTTATGTTTTATCCCACATGGGTTATCTCTAGACCCTGTGGTTCTTTTGTGTATTATATAGAGACTCTTGTATATTCTTTTATCATCGAATAATACAAGACCTTTTTCCGCATTATCCAGATGGTATCAGAGCAACAAGATCCACCCTAATTCTTTTTCCCCCCCTCCTTACCCTAACCTACCCCTGCGCCGTCAACCACCACACCGTCGCCGCCCCCCCTGCGGTTTTCTCCCTGCCGCCGCCGTCCTTCTTCCTCCTCCTCCCTTCCTTCCTTACCCTACCACCACCGCAACCCTTCTCTTCTCTTTCCCTGCCCACCGCCCCATCTCCTTTCTTCCCGCTGCTACAGTACCGCGGCTGCTACAGTACCGCGGCGCTACAGTACTTGTTGTCCGCCACCAACAGCCACCACCACCACCAATTTCCCGGCCCCTACACCACCCACAACCCTCCACCACACCCCCCACATCCTCACCATCTCTATCCTTGTGGCCTAGACAACCACAAGTTCCCTTTTCGGTCTCCGTTCATTTTCTAAATCCGTTACGTACAGCCCCGACACTTTCCAGTTCTGGCACGTTGAGGGTCTAAAAGCTACATCCGGATCTGCCTGCCTGCGCCACATGGTGGAGTAATTGTTTCTCCATGTTGGCGTAGGTTCTGCTTCTTTATCTCTGCCCCGTGAAGGTTTCTGAGGTCCATGATCGGATCTCCTATCTGCTGCTGGTCCATGTGTTGGACACTTCCTGCTGCCTACTGATTCTACTGTCTGCCCTGCGCTCGTGCTGCTGACTGTCTGCTTCTACTCTCATGGCGACTTCAGATTTACCACGGTCTTTGTGTGTTACTTTTGTTAAGTTGGATGGCTCCAACTATCACCTATGGGCTGCTTCATTCGAACTCTACGTGAAAGCACACGGGCGCCACTCGCACCTGACTACCAAGGGTCCTGCTGTACCTGCTGCTACTGCTGATGACAAGACTAAGCAAGCTTATGATCTCTGGTCCAAGGAGGATTATGGGGTTATGGCCTGGATGGTCAACAGCGTTGATGCTAAGATCAACCACTCTCTGCTTCGCCTTCAGACTGCTAAGGAAATGTGGGATCACCTATCCCATGTTTACTCTCATCAACAGAACCCCAAGAAGGTGTTTGAAATTTTCAAGAAGCTTGCGAAACAAGACTTCTCGACATCTGACTCTGTGGAAGACTACTACAACTCGTGTTGTGCTCTGTGGGACGAGTTTCAGGTTTATCATCCTCTGACTGCGAATCTTGAAGAACTACATCGTCAGCGGAATGAGCTCATGCTTGTTCAGTTCCTGGCTGGCCTTCCTACTTCGTTTGCTGGGGTCGTGGATCAGATCCTCTCCAGTGACCCGTTACCTACTCTTCGGGACGTCCTCAAGCGGGTCCAGCGTCTTCCTTCTTTGACGCTCTCTACTTCTGATGGAACAGCACTTGCTGTCCGTTCTGCGGATTCCTTTCGTGGTCGCGGCCGAGGTCGTGGCCGTGGTCGTGGTGGCCGCTCTTCTGCACCTGGACGTGGTTCTGGCTCGGAGTCAGGGGAGCCCCGCTACTGCACTCACTGCAAGCGTACTAATCACAATGAAGACCGCTGATGGATAAAATATGGTAAACATGACTGGGCGAACCAGGTTACCACTGAACAACCTGCATCTACCTCTGCTGCCTCTGACCCTACTGCTGATTGGATTCGCTCCGAGTTTGAGAAACTGCTTCAAGCCCGCCTTGCCTCTACTTCTGCGGACTCTCCTGAGAATGGCGCTGCTCTCCTGACGACGACTGGTAAAAGCCCTTGGGTGATCGACTCTGGTGCGACTGCACATATCTCTGGTACTGCTAGTTTATTTTCTACTCTGCGCAAGACTGCTCTTATACCGCCTGTGACGGTTGCTGATGGTTCCAAATCTCCTGTTTGTGGCATTGGAGATATCACTTCTACTAGTACTCTACCTCTGCAGTCTGTGCTATATGTGCCCAAATTTCCTCTGAATTTACTATCTGTCAGTAAACTGGTAAAAAGTCTTCGTTGTGCTATTACATTTGACCCGGATGGTGTTCTGTTTCAGGTGCTGCGTACGAGGACGACGATTGGTTCAGGCCATGAGGGACCGGATGGATTATACTATTTGGACGAGTCGAAGCCAGCTGCTTTCCTGACATCTACAGTTCCTGATATTCAGTGGCATTACCGTCTGGGCCACCCGTCTGCTGAGAAGTTGAAGGCTTTACTACCGACTGTTGCTAGCACTAGATTTTATTGTGAAACATGTCAATTGGGCAAACAACACCGTTCTACTTTTTCTGCAAAATTTTGTATTGTCTCTAAAGCCCCTTTTGACATTGTGCATGCTGACATTTGGGGACCGTGTTCTGTGCCTAGCGTTTCTGGATTCAAATATTTCTTAAGTTTTATTGATGATTTTTCCAGAACCACATGGTTATTTTTACTGACAGACAGATCTACTGTAGTTGAAAAAATTTCTGAGTTTTTTGCGGAAATTCGGACTCAATTTGCTAAGCCCATCAAGATTTTTCGCACAGACAATGCCTTGGAATTTGTGCAAATTTTTGTTCAGTCTTTTTGTAAACGTCAGGGTACCATTCACCAGACTTCCTGTGCTTATACCCCACAACAAAACGGTGTCGCTGAGCGTAAGAATCGCCATCTCCTTGAGGTCGCCCGCACACTTCTCTTTCACTACCATGTTCCTCACAAATTCTGGCCTGAGGCAATCTCCACTGCTTGCTATCTCATAAACCGCATGCCTTCCTCTGTACTTCACAATAAAATCTCTTTTCAAATTCTTTTCCCTGATCTACCACTGTTTGTTGTACCACCGCGTATTTTTGGGAGCACATGCTTTGTGAAGAACCTTAGACCTGGTCTTACTAAATTAGATCCCAAGGCCACCAAGTGTGTTTTTTTGGGCTATTCCCGCACTCAGAAAGGATATCGGTGTTATGATCCTGCTTCACATAAATGGCTTGTATCTGCGGATGTGGTATTCTTTGAACACATGCCATTTTTCTCTTCGGAGGGTTCTGCTCTTACGTCTGATTTGTTGACTGATACGCCCTTACCTATGGTGGATGATGAGTATGATAGCCCTGCTCCTGTATCTACAAGTGAGAAGCCCCCTCTGCAGGTTTATCACAGAAGACCAAAGCCAACAGCTCCCTCTATGGCCTCTCCATCGTCCACGTCCTCTGCGCCAGATCAGCCACCTCCGCAGGTATTTTCTGACCTTGATGTTCCCATTAGTCTGAGAAAGGGGACACGTGCTTGTACGAAACATCCAATTGGGAATTTTTGTACGTCTGTTCATTTGAATTCTAATTTTACCAACTTTACTGCTGCTCTGTCTGCTATTTCTGTCCCTAAGACTGCTGCTCAGGCTCTTAAAATCCCAGCATGGCGTCAGGCAATGGAAGAAGAAATGACGGCTCTTACTGATCGTCAAACTTGGACTCTTATTGATCCTCCTACTGATTGCTCGCCAGTTGGGTGTCGCTGGGTCTTCACAGTGAAATATCAGCCTGATGGTACGGTCGAGCGCCTGAAAGCCAGACTGGTTGCTAAAGGATACACTCAGACCTATGGGGTTGACTATTTTGAAACCTTCTCTCCTGTGGCACGACTTAATTCTGTAAGGATTCTGATCTCTGTTGCTGTTAATTCTGATTGGCCGTTATACCAGCTCGATGTGAAAAACGTCTTTCTCTATGGCGATCTACATGAAGAAGTCTACATGTCTCAGCCCCCCGGCTTTATCTGTGAGGGGGAGCCATCTAAAGTCTGTCATTTAAAAAAAGCTATCTATGGCCTCAAACAGAGTCCACGTGCGTGGTTTGACAAACTTAGCACTATTCTCCAGGATTATTCTTTTCGCCGCTCTCAGTCGGACCACTCTGTTTTTGTTAAACAATCCACAGCTGGCATTATTATTCTTATTGTGTATGTTGATGATATTATACTCTCTGGGAGTGATGCAGCAGGTATTCAGGCAACTAAGAGGTATCTTGAAAAGCACTTTGTTACTAAAGACCTCGGTTCTTTACGCTACTTTCTTGGGATAGAGGTCTCTCGCTCTTCTACAGGACTGTGTCTTTCTCAGCGGAAGTATGTTCTGGACTTGTTATCTGAGACTGGACTCCTAGGTGCTAAGCCTGCTAGCACCCCTCTTTATCCTAACACTGATTGGGATGATCAAGCCTCTCCTGCATATCCTGACACTCATCAGTACAGACGAATGGTCGGGAAGCTTATCTACCTCACAGTCACACGAGCTGACATTACTGCTGCTGTCGGATTGGTTAGTCGCTACCTTGACAAACCCCGACAATGTCATTGGGATGTTGTTTGCCATATTCTGCGTTATTTGAAGAACTCTCCTGGAAAAGGGCTTCTCTACAAAAAACATGGGCACTGTAAGATACTGGGCTACTCAGATTCTGATTATGCTGGGAGCAAGGTTGATCGCCGCTCCACTTCTGGATACTGTACTTTTGTTGGGGGCAATTTAGTCACATGGAGGAGCAAAAAATAGGCTGTGGTTGCCCGCTCTAGTGTTGAAGCTGAATATCGCGCCATGGCACATACTACCTGCGAGCTCTTCTGGATTCGAAGCATTCTGACAGATTTTGGTTTTTCAGACTTGTCGCCCATTCCTATGTTCTGTGATAATAAAGCAGCCACTTTCATTGCTAGCAACCCTACCTTCCATGAGCGCACGAAGCATATTGAAGTGGACTGTCACTTTGTTCGTGAGGCGGTTCTATCTGGTCAGATTTCTACCCCTTACATTCATACTGATGAGCAGATTGCTGATATCTTCACAAAGATTCTTCCGAAGAAGCGCTTCACTGATATGACATCCAAGCTGGGCATGATTGACATCTATGCTCCAGCTTGAGGGGGAGTATTAGTAGATAGACTTTGCTGTGTTTTTCTCTTTTACACTTAGTCTATTTTCTATTTTTCTTTTCCTTTACACTTATGTTTTATCCCACATGGGTTATCTCTAGACCCTGTGGTTCTTTTGTGTATTATATAGAGACTCTTGTATATTCTTTTATCATCGAATAATACAAGACCTTTTTCCGCATTATCCAGAAGATCTATTCATTTATTTGATTTTCTGAGTAGAGAGGAGGTAAAAATACCTTAATCGGGAAAAAGGGTGGTCGTTCGATGCACAAAGGACGGCCGAGAACGGGCCACGTAGAAGGCCGGGTTGCGGGTTCAAAGGTTTGGTCCGCCTCTTGGTTCGCTGGTTCAATCTCTAATTTACATGTTTAATCCTCGGTTCATTGGTTCTTTTAGACCAGATGATTTCCTTCTTGGATCGGCGGTCCGAGACCCCTTCCTTCCTCGCTCAGGCTTCCTCGCGATCCCAGAAACGCTGCGGAGGGCTCGCCGGCGTAAAGAGGCCTTAGGGGCAGAAAGGCCGATGGAGGGCAGAGAAGGTACCGCCTGAACTCGTTGCGCCTTTGCGAAGACGATACGGGTGGCGGATTGAGGAGAGGTAGGGCAGAGACGAGACACCCAATCCAATAGGTCAGCGGCGTCTCTCGAGCAGCAGATGACCGGAGTGAGCAAGAGTGAGGCTCCAAGCAAGGTGTGGTGGTGGCGAGCCTTAGGAGGCCTTTTATAGTGTTGGGGCTAGGGTTTGCGCCGAATCGATCCTTCGTTGCAAATCAAGGTCGCCGGAGTGAGAAGGAGAAAAGGGGGAAAGGTTTTTATGGCAAAACCGATCACGAATGTTGGTCAAAAAGGGCTCGTTGAGCGCGAAATTGTGAGAGGAGTGTTTCTACTCGCTCAGAATTTTGATTAAGGGTCATAAGCGGGAGATTGCTTGTCTCAGTCCTCATTGACTCCTCTCGCTGATTGCGGGATGTAGGAGACGACCCGACATTCGTTAGATTGCGTCGCAATCCACAGGCAGCTGATTCAAGGGCTGGGGTTCGCCCCCCCCCCAAGCGAGCCCTAGATCACTGAGGTGGATAAGTCGACTAAAAAGGGCAATTAAAAGGGATTTTAACATATAAAACTTCAAAAAACATAGGAAATTGTAGGAATGTCCAAATGGGATGAAATTTAGACCATAGGTTCACAAAAATGTGTACAACATTAGGAAAAAGTTTGAAAACCAGAAGATGAAGTTTCATGGACAAATATGCTTCTTTGAGTAGAGTGATAATTTAACCTAATTTGGGGTGTCATAATGTGTATAAAAACCACATTGATCATTATGTTTCGAGTTTGAGTATCAATATTGATATTGATCAAGTAGTCAAGGAAAATTATATTGGGGTTATGAGTGAACATAAAGAGGGCAAAAGAGTAAATACACCATACTTATGCTTGTTACAATATATGTTTTCTATATTCTGTTATTTATTTTGTTATTTGTTTATTCTGTATGGACCTCTCTGTAATTGTCACAGTGTTATATATATGAGGGTGCACACTTTGTGCAACCCTATGCTCTCTGAAACCCTGATTATCTACATGGTACCAGAGCAGGTCCAGACCTAGGGCCTCTCTCTCCCTCCCTCCCTCTCCGGCGCCGCCCCCCCCCCCCCCCCCGCCCGCGCCCACAGCCGGCTAGCCCGCAGCCGCAGCCGCCGGCCCGGGCGACAGCAGCAGCCGCCGGCCCAGGCAGCCGCAGGCGCCGCCGCCGCCGGGGGCAGCCGCAGCAGGCGCCGCCGCCGCCGGGGGCAGCAGCAGCAGCTGCCGCAGCCGCCGGGGCTGCAGCGGTAGCCCACCGCCGCCGCCGCCGGGGCAGGTCCAGCCCGCCGGCCGGCCGCCTCCCTGGCCTAGTCTACCGTCTCCCGCCGGCTCCCGGTCCGTCTACTCTCCTGGCTTGGTGCTCCGCTAGTGCTTGAGCAACCGTTGGTGTTGTTCGCACAGCAGGTGCGCTGCCGGGTTGATAGATCTGGCCTAGTTTAGTCTTCCGGGGGAGATCGGTACGTTGTTCGGCTAGGGCCTTCGTCGGTTCGTGTTGTTTGTACCTGCCTGCCCGTGTAGGCTTCGGCCTCCGGGTCTTCTACTACACCTTGGTGTAGTCTGTATGTGAGAGGTCCCGTGTGATCGTCTACCTGCCTGTCTTGCCTGCCTGCTGTGCGTGCCTTTCTGATGGCGTCCTCGACTGATGATCTGCGTCGTCAAGTTACTACGGTCAAACTTGACGGACGCAACTACCAGCTGTGGGTCTGTTCCTTTGTGATATATGCTAAATCACAAGGGAAATATTCCCATCTCATTCGTGCCGGTCCACCACAGCCTGCTGAAGATGCTGATTTGAAGGACGTCAAAGCCTATGATGATTGGGTCCGTGATGACTCAACCGTGATGACCTGGATTCTCAACAGCTCGGTTGAGAAGATTAGTGTGACTCTTCTCCGATTACCTACGGCAAAGGAGATGTGGGATGAACTTGCTGGCACCTTCTCCCACAGCCAGAATCCGAAGAAAGTATTTGATATCAACAAACAGCTTAGTCGTCTCACCTTCACTGGTACTGATATCGCCGATTACTTCTCTACGTTCACCGGGTTGTGGGGTGAACTGGAGACGTATCATCCCTTGTCCACGGATCTGGCGACTATGCGCAAACAGCGCGATGAGCTACAGCTGATTCAGTTTTTGAGTGGCTTGCCTGACTCCTATGCTGGAGTTGTGGATCAGATTCTGGCTGGTGATCCACTGCCTTCCCTTCGGAGTGCCTACCAGCGACTTTTGCGTCTTTCCTCCCCGACACCAGATGTTGGGGACTCTACTGCCTTAGCTGCCTGGGGTGGTCGTGGCCGTGGTCGCGGTCGTGGTCGTGGCCGCTCTTCTGATGGACGTCCTCCCCTTGGTGCAGGGCGTGGTCGTTCTCCTACTGCTGGGCGTGGGGCCCCTCCTGCTACTACTACTACTGCGCGACCTTCGCCTGGATCCCGTTTGTGTTCTTACTGTGGTCGGACGAACCACATTGAAGAAAAATGTTGGGAGAAGTATGGAAAACCTGAATGGGCAAACACTGTTGCTGATTCTTCCACTGCTGCTTCTGAGGGTGCTGCACATCCTTCTACACCCGACACTGCGGACACTGCTACTGCTGACTACATTCGGGCTGAAGTCGAACGTCTTCTTTTGGAGCGTGGTGGTTCCTCTTCTGACGCATCCACGAGTGGAGCTCATGCTGCCCATACTGGTTATGATACTGCTTTTTTGAGTTCACATTTGCCTCCTCCATCTGGTAATAATAAATGGGTGATTGACTCTGGTGCATCCTCCCATATTTCTGGAAATCGGGCTTTGTTTAAGTTTATCTCTAAACCTGCTCATACATCTACAGTTATGGTTGCTGATGGATCTAGATCTTCTGTTTCTGGCATTGGGGACATTATTTCTCAGTCTTTTATCAAATCTGCCTTATATGTGCCTAACTTTCCTATGAATTTATTATCTGTGAGCAAACTTGTAAGGAATTTGAACTGTAGCCTGACATTCCGTCCTGGCTCTTGCATTTTTCAGGACCTTCTCACGAGGATGAAGATTGGTGGGGGGTATGAAGGTGCTGATGGTCTCTACTACTTGGACGCGATGCCAAAGTCTACTAAAGTTTCAGCTCTATCTGCATCAGTCTCTACTTTACAGTGGCATTACCGGCTGGGACATCCTTCTTCTGACAAACTGCGCCATTTATTTCCTGATATGAGTAGCTGTAGTCTCCAGTGTGAGTCTTGCCAATTGGGTAAACAGACTAGATCGGTATATCCGCGGCGCAGTTCTATGAGCAGCAGACATATTTTTGATATAGTACATTCTGATGTGTGGGGACCATGTAATGTACCAAGTGTGTCTGGTTATAGATACTTTATTTTGTTCATTGATGATTTTTCGCGGACTACTTGGCTATTTCTGTTGAAAAGTAGATCCGAAGTGCTATCTACAATAAAGTTCTTTTTTGCTGAAATTAAAACTCAGTTTGGTGTGCCTATTAAAATTTTTCGAACTGATAATGCTTTGGAGTTTGTTCAAAAAGATGTGGAAAATTTTTGTAAAACTGTTGGAACTTTACATCAAACCTCTTGTGCCTATACACCACAACAGAATGGTGTTGCAGAAAGGAAGAATCGTCATTTATTAGAAGTGGCCCGCACTATCATGTTACATTCACATGTTCCTCGTTCTTATTGGCCAGAAGCGGTTATGACTGCTTGTTTTCTTATTAATCGTATGCCCTCATCGGTTATTGGTAACAAAATCCCGTTTCAAGTTTTACATCCGGAGGCACCCTTGTTTTCTGTTCCTCCACGGATTTTTGGTTGCACGTGTTTTGTCCGTCTTCTTGGCCCGTCTTCTGATAAACTCTCGCCTCGTGCAACTAAATGTATTTTCTTGGGATATTCGAGGACTCAAAAAGGCTATCGCTGTTATAATCCTGCTACGAGGAAGTGGTTGACTAGTAGTGATGTGGTATTTTTTGAGGACACTCCTTTTTATTCATCTGCGGGAGACAAATTACAACCAGATCTCATTGCACCACCCTTGCCGATTCTGTCTGATTGTGTACCTGAGACAGTTGATACTGAGATGCCAGTTCGTCCTCAGCTTCGTGTTTATCAGCGCAGGAACAAAGCACCTTCTTCTCCTGTACCCCCCCCAGCCGACCAATCTTCACCTCCAGAAGGTTCTGCTTCTCCTGAGGTACAATCTGATTTACATATTCCTATTGCTCTTCGCAAAGGAACTCGTTCCTGCACGTCTCATCGTATTGCTCATTTTGTATCTACTGATCATCTCACTGCTCCGGCGCGTGATTTTGTACATGCCTTATCTGCTGTTACTGTTCCTAAGTCTATTCAGGATGCTCTGCGGAGTACAGCATGGACTTCTGCTATGCAGGATGAGATGACAGCTTTGACTGATAGAGACACTTGGGAGCTGGTGGATCCTCCTCCTCAGTGCAAGCCTGTTGGTTGTCGCTGGGTTTACACTGTCAAATATCAACCGGACGGTACAGTTGAACGGTTGAAAGCTCGCTTAGTTGCCAAAGGATATACTCAGACCTACGGCATTGACTATTTTGAGACTTTTTCCCCTGTTGCTCGCTTGAATTCTGTTAGAATATTGTTATCTGTAGCTGTAAACTCTGACTGGCCCCTTCTACAGCTTGATGTGAAGAATGCTTTCTTATATGGTGATTTGCAGGAAGAGGTTTACATGGAGCAACCTCCTGGGTTTGTTGCTCAGGGGGAGTCTCATAAAGTTTGTCGGCTTAAAAAATCTATTTATGGGCTTAAGCAAAGTCCACGTGCCTGGTTTGATAAATTAAGCAGGATTCTTTCTGATTTTGGCTTTCTACGGTCTCAAGTGGATCATTCTGTCTTCACGAAGAAAACGTCTGCAGGGATTATTATTCTGATTGTCTATGTAGATGATATCATTATTTCAGGCAGTGATTTTGCGGGTATTCAGGCCACAAAAACTCATTTGGGTAAGCATTTTGCTACCAAAGACTTGGGCAGATTACGATACTTTCTGGGTATAGAGGTTTCCAGGAACTCTAGTGCTCTTGTATTGTCCCAAAGGAAATATGTACTTGATATCTTGCAGGAAACTGGTATGATGGGAGCAAGACCTTCAGATACTCCTATGGATCCCAATGTTGATTGGGACGATGATACTTCACCTATGTTTTCTGAGCCAAAGAAATACAGGAGACTTATTGGGAAATTGATTTATCTGACTGTTACTCGTCCTGATATTACTACTGCTGTGGGTCTTCTGAGCAGGTACTTGGACAAGCCTAGACAGTGTCATTGGGATGCTGTATGTCACATTCTGAGATACTTAAAAAGGGCACCTGGCAAAGGTTTGCATTACAAGAAATCTGGACACTGTAAACTTGAAGGCTATTCTGATTCAGATTATGCGGGCAGCAGGATTGACAGGAAATCCACCTCTGGCTACTGTACCTATGTAGGGGGTAACTTGGTGACTTGGAGGAGCAAGAAACAAAATGTTGTAGCTCGCTCCAGTGCTGAAGCTGAATACAGGGCTATGGCCCATACTGCTTGTGAACTGCTCTGGGTGCGCTCTCTTTTGCATGAACTTGGGATTGAATCTTCTTATGCGATTCCTATGCACTGTGACAATAGAGCTGCTATTTTCATTGCCAATAATCCTGTTTATCATGAGCGCACCAAGCATATTGAGGTGGATTGCCATTTTATTCGAGAGTCTGTTCTGGCTGGTAAAATTTGCACTCCTTTCACGAGATCTGAAGATCAAGTTGCTGATGTCTTCACGAAACTTCTGGCTAAGAAGCATTTCTGCACACTGGTGGACAAGTTGGGCATGATTGATATCTATGCTCCAACTTGAGGGGGAGTGTTACAATATATGTTTTCTATATTCTGTTATTTATTTTGTTATTTGTTTATTCTGTATGGACCTCTCTGTAATTGTCACAGTGTTATATATATGAGGGTGCACACTTTGTGCAACCCTATGCTCTCTGAAACCCTGATTATCTACAATGCTAAAATGCACTATGTCACACAACCTCTGGTCATACATTAAGCTTCTCTATTTTCCAGTACATGTACAAAACCTACGAAAAAGTAACTTTCTCACTAAAGCCAGTGTCTATTGTGAGCTTGCCCTTCTTGGTGATTGGCAACATCTTTGGCTTCCAATCTCCTTTCTCTCTCCCTCTCCCAACATCTTTCTGCAGGGCACTTCTCATGCTCCAACCATTGCCATTCTTTACTTCTTATGTTTGTTTCTTGCTCATTTAGGAGATATGAATTCCACCAACAAAGGTGTGGAAGCCAGAAGTAGACTTCCTATCAACAACGCTACCCGCATAATTAAAGTCAAAAGATCAATATACATGGCAGTGTTCGTGATGCTGATATAGTAGCCCTTTCCCAGAGCAGTGCTTACATAAACAAAATAATCAGATAACTTCCTAGTTTCAATGCCTATGTATATCCAGATACCGCCTCACAAGTCTCACAACAGGAGAGATACCAACCCGAGTCACGATTAGGTAAACTAACTTGCCTAAAGTATCCTATAACTATGTGTATCAGAAAAAGCAGAGACTAACCATCATCCCACATTACATCGGGACCAAGAGCAGTCTAAGCAAGCTGTTCCCCAAGCATTTTTGTCTCTTGCAACTAATATAGAACATACTTTCTCTGTAAAAAGTGCCCGGAAGATGAGCGAGCGACTTCAATTCCAAGGAAATCTCACATCTTGCCAAGGTCTTTCATGATTAAATGTTTACATAGATAAGCCTTGATAGCGTAAATGTCATCAAGGTCATTACTAGATGAAACAATGCAATCAACTTAAACTATAAAAAGAACAACTCTAGTAGTAGTTTTCTTAGCACAAAGAAAATGGTCTGCATACGATGTGCAAAAGCTAAACTAGGTCTGGAACTGATGCAGTTTGTCAAACCAAGCATGTGGCTTTACTTAGATCATAAATAGCTTTCTTGAGGCAACATACCTTGGTGGTCTTCTCCTGGCAAAAATCCCAGGTTTTTTGGTTCATATACACTCATTCTATAGATCACCATAGAGGAATACATTTTGAAAGAAAGACGGATATAAGAGAAATAAATAAGTACACAATAACTGAACTCCGATGCGTATAGAATTTAATTGAACCATATGAGAAAAAGTCTCAAAATAGTCAACACCATATATTTGAGTACAACCCTTGGTAACCAGGAAGGCTTTTAGACGTTCCGGAATACCATTGTAAAGTGGAGAAATGTTGTTTATTGAATGAATAAAACAGTGTACATAGTAGTCTCTTATATAGCAAACAGAAAAAGAGACTAGTGAAGATGCAACCCATATGGGACTAAACAACATAAGAAATAGAATAAGTGGAGCACATGCTAAGCACATGACGCTCAAGAAAACACATATCTCTATACTCCCCCTCAAGCTGGAACGTAGATGTCGAAGAGGCCCAGCTTGTCAATCAGCGTCTGAAAGCGATTTTTGGGTAGCACCTTGGTGAAGATATCTGCAAGTTGTTTCTCCGTGCTGATATATGGAGTGTGGATCTGTCCAGACATAACCTTCTCTCGTACAAAGTGGCAGTCGACTTCAATATGTTTGGTTCTTTCATGAAAAGTAGGGTTGCTCGCAATAAAAATAGATGCCTTATTGTCACAGAACATAGGGATGGGACTAGACGGAGAGATGTCAAATTCCTTCAGAAGACTGCGGACCCATAGAAGCTCACATGTAGTATGAGCCATCGCTCTATATTCTGCTTCAGCACTAGATCGTGCAACAACCATTTGCTTTTTACTGCGCCATGTAACCAAATTGCCCCCCACAAAAGTACAATATCCAGATGTGGATTTTCTATCAGATCTACTTCCTGCATAATCAGAGTTAGAAAAACCAGACAGATCACAATGGCCATGTTTCTTGTATAATAGACCTTTCCCAGGAGCACTTTTGAGATATCGAAGAATGTGACAGATAGCATCCCAGTGACATTGTCGTGGTTTATCAAGATACCGACTAACAAACCCAACAGCAGCAGCTAAATCAGCTCGAGTGACAGTCAGGTAGATAAGTTTGCCTACTAGTCTCCGGAACTGGTGTCGATCAGCATATGGGGGAGAAGATTCACTGTCCCAATCCATATTGGGATTCAGAGGTGTGTTGGCTGGCTTGTAGCCTAACATGCCTGTCTCTTGCAACAAATCCAGAACATATTTTCGTTGTGATAGGCACAATTCTGCAGAAGATCTAGCAACCTCAATACCCAGAAAGTATCGTAATTTACCAAGGTCCTTAGTGATAAAATGTTGTGCTAGATAGTTTTTGGTTGCTTGAATCCCTGCATTATCGCTGCCAGATAAGATAATGTCATCAACGTACACAATGCGAATAACAAGCCATGTTGTAGTTTTCCGTATGAAAACAGAGTGATCAGCCTGCGACCGTCGAAAGCCGAAAGAAAGCAAGATTTTACTGAGTTTGTCAAACCATGCTCGTGGGCTTTGTTTTAAGCCATATATCGCCTTGCGAAGTTTACAGATTTTTGAAGCAGACTCCCCCTGAGCAACAAATCCGGGGGGTTGCTCCATGTAGACATCCTCCTGTAGATCGCCATATAAAAAAGCATTTTTCACATCAAGTTGGAAAAGAGGCCAGTCTTTATTGACTGCAACAGATATTAGAATGCGAACAGAATTGAGACGAGCTACTGGAGAAAAGGTTTCAAAATAATCAACTCCGTAGGTCTGGGTATATCCTTTTGCCACGAGACGAGCTTTCAGACGTTCAATGGTACCATCTGGCTGATATTTAATGGTGAAGATCCAGCGACAACCCACAGAATGGCATGAAGATGGTCGGTCAACCAGATCCCAGGTATGTTGGTCATTAAGAGCTTGCATTTCCTGTTCCATAGCATGTTTCCAGGCAGGATGACAAAGCGCCTCCTTGGCGGTTTTAGGAATAGTCACAGCAGATAAAGCAGATGTAAAATAGGCAAAGCTATCACTGAGATTGTCAGAGGAGCAGAAGCGACTAATAGGATGCTGAGTACAAGAACGAACACCCTTCCGTAAACTAATAGGAATATCCAAGTCAGAAAGTACCTCAGCCGGTGGTGGATCATCCGCAGACGGAGGAGTTGGTTCGGCCGGGGCAGTGACGGGCTTCGGTCTTCGCTTGTAGACTTGTAGAGGGCGTTCCTGAGGCACAGTAGCAGGAGGCAGATCTTCTGCCAACAGTAGTGGAGTGGTAGCCAAAATATCAGTAGTCAAGTGTTCCCCGGTAGCAGAGTAATAGGGCATATGTTCAAAGAATATCACATCCGCACTAACATACCAATGTTTCGTAACTGGATCAAAACAGTGGTAGCCTTTCTGAGTGCGAGAGTATCCTAAAAACACACACTTCACAGAACGAGCATCTAACTTGGTGAGACCGGGGCGAAGATTTTTCACAAAACATGTACACCCAAAGATACGAGGCGACACAGAGAACAGAGGTTTATCAGGAAATAAAAGGGCGTACGGAACCTGATTTTTCAAAACAGAAGATGGCATGCGATTGATAAGGTAGCATGCGGTGGACACAGCATCAGGCCAAAAACAATGAGGTACTTTATAATGAATGAGGAGGGTGCGAGCAACCTCAAGAAGGTGTCGGTTCTTCCATTCCGCTACGCCATTTTGTTGTGGGGTGTATGGGCAAGTAGTATGGTGGATAGTTCCTTGGGACACACAAAATGAAGTAACAGCTTGTTGCATAAATTCAAGGGCATTGTCTGTGCGAAGGGTTTTAATAGATTGACCAAATTGTGTTTTAATTTCAGCAAAGAAAGTGTGAATGCAATCTAACACAGTATTTCGACCTTTGAGCAGAAACAGCCAAGTGGTACGAGAATAGTCATCAATGAAAGTCAGAAAGTATTTCACACTAGAATGACTGGGCACAGAACATGGTCCCCAAATATCCGCATGTACTAATTCAAAAATTTCTTTAGAAGAAATAACTTTTTTAGTAGGAAAAACAGATCTAGAATGTTTGCCCATAACACAGGTTTCACAGGAAAAACTATCGCCTGATAAGTGCGGAAAAAGATGCTTCAATTTTGCCGCAGATGGATGTCCAAGCCGAACATGCAACTGTAGACCTGTCACAGAGGTAGAGATCATCGCCTTCGGAGCAGGTGGTCCATCCAAGTAGTACAGCCCATCAGGTCCTTCACGGCCCAAACCAATCCTCGTCTTCGTGCGGATATCCTTCACAATACAACCAGAGGGATCAAATTTGACAGAGCAGTTTAGTTGTTTAATCATTTTGCTTACTGAAAGCAAATTAACAGGAAATTTCATAATGTATAAAACTGAATTTAGATGCAGCTTTCGTGAAAGAGGGACTGTGCCGGTGCCGTGAACAGCAGTTTTAGATCCATTTGCAACAGTGACAGATGATATCAGAGTTGTTGTACTAAGTTTTGAAAATAAATGAAGAGCACCAGTCATATGAGTGGAAGCACCTGAGTCGATGCACCACTGTTTGTTACCAGAAGATGATGAGGTGAGCATGGCAGATGAGCCTGATGTAGAGGGTAGTTGTGCAAGGCGCTCTTGAAACATTTTCTCGAACTCTGAGCGTAGCCAATCAGTGTTGGTTGGTGCAGGTGATATTTCAGCAGGAGAGTCAACAACGGTAGCATCATCAGCGGTTTGGTTAGCCCAAGCAGGTTTACCGTGCTTGATCCAGCATCGGTCCTCAATGTGATTGTCGCGACCACACCAGTTGCAGTGACGTGGGCCTTGAGAAGTACCCCGACCTAGTGTAGAAGATCCTCGGCCGCCAGAAGGAGGAGGTCGTCCACCGCGACCGCGACCACGGCCACGACCACGACTAGAGTCAGTAGAGCGCGCAACTAGTGCAGGATGCTCAGGAGCAGGTGTGGGAATCAGAGAAGGCAGTCTCTGAACTCTTTTGAGGACATCGTGAACAGTGGGTAGTGGATCGCTTGACAGAATTTGATCAACAACCCCCGAGAAGGAGGCAGGAAGGGTAGCCAGAAAATGCACAAGTTGAAGTTCGTTTCTTTATTTCTGGGCAATCTTGATATCAGCAGTCAGAGGGTGATACAATTCATATTCATTCCACAAAGCAGAACATTGATTATAGAAATCGTCAATAGATGTGTCAGTGGAGCACTCCTTCTTGGCGAGCTGTTTGAAGATTTTGAAGACCCGCTTTGGATTCTCCTGATGTGAGTACACATGTGCCAAATGATCCCACATTGCCTTGGCATCATGATGGCAGAGAAGAGATTGACTAATCCGGGGCTCAGAGCTGTTGAGGATCCAAGACATGACACCCGAATCATCCTTGGACCACTGGATGTAGCTTTGTGTAGTCTTGTCATCAGAATCCGCCGTAGGAGCATCAGGAGGATTGGCCGTAAGATGGTGATATCGACCTTGTGCCTTGACATAGAGAACAAACGACGCTGACCATAGATGGTAGTTGGACCCGCCGTCGAGTTTCACCGTAGTGACACATAGAGATCTGGGGGGCTCAGAGTAGGCCATAGCAGCAGCAAACGTCGACGCCGTAGAAGCAGTAGAGACCCTTAATGGGCAGAGCAGAAGAACCCGAAACGGGCAGAGGTAGCAGGGATCTGACGCAGTAGATCAGAAGAACCCGAAAACGGGCAGAATATGTATAGAAACCTACGCCTGCATGAGAAGAAACTCAACGTTCCCCCATGAGGCGTAGGCAGAAATACCCACGGACAAAGAGGACTCTCAACTTAGATGGCCAGCGGACACCCGAACAAGAACTGACGGAAGCCCGGTCGTAGACGTAAAAAATTAGAAAGTGTTCAGGCCTTACGTAGGAGTGTAGAACTTATTTTTGGTGGAGAATATGGCGGAAGAGGGTATGGATGGGTAGATAGGATAGAGGTAGAGAGGAGGAGAGGGCACGGGGTGGTGGTGGAGGCTGGTAGTGGTGGCTGTTTGGTGGTAGCTGCTGCTGGAAGCAGCGACGGCAGGGGTGGAGTGGGGCGGCGGCTAGGGAGGATTAGGCTGAGGGAAGGTGAGAGAGAAGGGAAGAAGAGGAGCGGGCAGGAGGCTGCTGCCGCCGGGGGGGGGGGGGGGGGGGCGGCGGCTGGGGGGGGTTAGGGCATGGGTGAGAAATTAGGGTGGGAGAAAATGGAGGTCTGCTCTTGATACCATGTAAAGTTGAGAAATGTTGTTTATTGAATGAATAAAACAGTGTACATAGTAGTCTCTTATATAGCAAACAGAAAAAGAGACTAGTGAAGATGCAACCCATATGGGACTAAACAACATAAGAAATAGAATAAGTGGAGCACATGCTAAGCACATGACGCTCAAGAAAACACATATCTCTATAACCATCAGGCAGAGATTTCTCAGATAAGACGCAGCAGTGACAACCCACTGGATTATAAGCAATCAGAGGATCAACCAGATTCCAAGCATGTCTATCTGAAAGAGCAGTCATCTGTTTTTTCATTACCTGGAACTGTGTCGGATTAGTTAGAGTTTCTTCTGAATATATATTACAGAAAGCAACAATAAATAAAAGTTGATAGAGAGGAAGAAATCTGTCAGTAGTACAATGTGCACAATAGAGTAATAGTTATAAGATGGGGAGGTTTCTTTGATCAATAGGAAGCTTCAAGTCTAAACTAGGGAAAGGAGAGACTGCTTCGGTGTGAGATCTCAAGCATGTCATTTGGATTAGTAAAAGCCACATCGACAGTACATGAGAGTCTCACCTCTGAATTATTGTCTTCAGCATCATTGATAAACTTGAAGAGGCTTCTCAGGACAAAAAGTAGAGAAGGGAGTAGAGAAAGGAAGAAGATCACTGGCAGGTAAACCAAAGGTAGACTATACAAAAATTAACAAAAATTCAGACAAAAGAGACCCAGACCCGCAGTGTCGATTGAGCACATGTTGTGTGTTTCAGAAAGGTTGTCAGCAAAGTACATGCCACGTAAAATGGTTACACGTTGTGTAAGAGGTTACACGTCATGTAATTTGATGCCACAACATGTTTTTTTTTCTGGGTAGCGCTTTGCTCAGGAACACCATAAACACAGCGTATTGGATAATCACACACCATGTGAAATGTCATTGCAGAAAATCTGATTTCGGCACTGAGCAGTGACACGGAGAATGATGGCTACCTTCAATCAGCAACCAAAAGATGCCCCAACATCAGATGGCCATAAAATGGCCAAGGAAAAGGAACCCTACGGTTTCCAAGAGAACAATATTAGGGCATGGAGTTGTTGGAAATATATCTCATTAGCACTAGTATCACTTAAATATATAGATAATGGTAAACAGTTAAATCTATATTAGAAATGAGCGACTAAAACAGAAGTAAGGATGTCATAAAAGACTGATATATTATATCTCAATAGTAGGATTCATCGTTCGTGGAGACAGAGCTGGGTGTTGAAGATTTCATTCCAAAAACCATTCCTTGTGATCCCAGGTTCTAAAGCAAGAAGCAACGTTCACCTCAACTGCTGAAAGTACTAAGAAGAACTAAACAGTAGCTTTTAAGAAAGAAGAATTACATATACTGTACATACTTCTAAGGATTAGTAACTTTTAAGTCTGTTATTCATACTTCAGCGCCAATCAATCGATAATTAAAATCACACCGAATACTTTAACCCAGCTACAAATATGATTGTAAAAAGCTAAAAAAGAATGCCAACACAAATTAAGAACAATCGAATACAGAACAATGATTATCAAGTTAGTATAAACCTAATAAGATCAATTTTGTAAAGAAGAAATGAACAATCATACCTTCATGAGCGTTAAAGGTGTGGCCTGCATTATGGGCCTGGGTGTGTGTCCCATTCATTACTTGAGCCCACATTATTTTGTTACCTCTCTCTATATACATGCATACCATCAACATTGTTCACAGGTGAAGCTCCTAATTATTTTTTTAATTGGAATGAGGAATGGGAAGAGTATAAGGGGTTTAAATCAAAAAACCACAATTTCTTCGAAATTTTGTTTTTCTTGACTTTGTACACCAGGTTGCTACATTAGGCTCTTACCAGACTAAATTGTGTCATTACAAAGACCACTTCATCTGTATGCCTTTAGGACGAATAGACTTATCGTCTTGCACAGGTTGGAAAATGGAAATATGCATATCCAGACTAATGTAAATGATGAATTATAAGTCAAATGAAAAGAAAGAAAGCATATTCAGGTTACTCAAATTTGGCATGCATATCTTCATCTTGGTCCTGATAAAATGGATGCCAGTAAAGGAGCAGAAGCACGTGAATCATATGCTTCTGGCAGTGTCTTGTGTATTTCAGGGTAAAGGAAATCATAGTCTACATCAGGATCAGGTTTTGCCACGCCTTCTAAAACTTTCACCACTGCAGACATAGCTGGCCTTCGAGTAGTATCAGTTTGCAAACACCAAATAGCCAACTTCAGCATCTCAGTGGCTTCTTTTTCATCAACTTGTACTTTTGAACAAAATTCAGTAACAATATCAGTGAGTCGACCCTCTTGTCCTTTGTCCTTTATTAGTCTAAGAAGGTGAGAATTCTCCTCTGGTTGAGATTGATCCAAGTTTTTTCTTTCACAGACAATTTCAGTAACTAATACGCCAAAACTGTATACATCAACCTTCTCTGTGATTTTAGATGTTAGCCACTCAGGAGCTAGGTATCCCACAGTACCTCTCATGGCAGTAACCACACAACTTTCGTCCTTTTCGATCAACTTTGCCAATCCAAAATCAGACACTTTGGCATCAAAACTGTCATCGAGAAGTATATTTTGGGGCTTTATGTCAAGGTGTGCAATTTTGGGCCTACAGTCGTCATGAAGATATGCCAGCCCTTTTGCCACCTGGTAGATGATCTTTTTTCTAGTCTGCCAATCGAGCTGCTCCTTCCCATGGAAAATCCACTTATCAAGTGATCCATTGCTCATGTACTCGTACACTAGGAGCCTGTATGATCTCCTAGCACAAAAGCCAACAAGCTTTACCAGATTGATATGATGGATGCTGCCAATGGTCATGACCTCTGCCAAAAACTCTTTCTTTCCCTGTCGGACACTATCTAACTGCTTCACTGCTATCATGGAACCATCTGCCAGTGTCCCCTCATAAACAGAACCAAAACCTCCTTGTCCAAGTTTCTTAAGAAAATTGTTGGTTGCCACTTTCAATTCATCATATGAGAACCTTTTTGGCATTCCTGGTAACTGATCAAAGGGATCCTCATCCTCATCATCTTCTTCCTCTTTGCCTTTTTGCATCTTTTTCTTTAGCAATGTAACAGTCACAAAAATAATGATCAATACACCCACAAAAGCTCCAATGGTGGACCCGGCTATGGTTGCAATTGATGTCTTTTTTGCTTCTGATGTTAAAGATGAATTTGTAGTTGATATTGCTGATTGCTCTTGGACCTTGAGGTATGTAGTGGAATTGTAGTGACTGAGATCAGGTTGGTTATTCATCAAAGAAAAAATTTGTGTGGGTAAGCTGCATCTTCCGTCTGAGGCATTTCCACCCATGTATTGAAAAACTGCCGCCTTACAGGAACAATTTTTGAGACATGCCTCCTTGCAGCTATCAAAGGTGGTCACATTCGGAAGATAAAAAGTTTCCTTCTGATTGTAGAAGGAACTGAAGTAGGAAACATCATTTAGAGTCAACAGTTGATGTTGTTGTGAAGCTTGGCAATCCAGAGGAGTGAGTGGAAAGCAGCCTAGATTTGGTTGCCGATCATTCGCTTGCTTGAAGTAGCTCGCCGCATTGCCTGCATCCTGAGGGCAACTACATTGCCCTTTCCAACAAACGCTGTAGCTTCCGCATACAGTAGGAAATGCGCATTCTCCTAGATATACCTTAAAAAGTTCAAATACTCTCTTCCATCCTTCCGTGTTATCCCATTCATAAATCCTTACATGGCCGTCAAACTCCAACCTCATGTACTGTTGAGATTTTGCAACCGGTAGGGAGATGTTCCGATCCGGCTTGCTTGAATCGGAAGAATTCACATAAAAGTTCAAACTTCCATTCAGGTACTGTACATAGCTGGGTTGGGTACCTTGCTTCACCCCTTCCGATTCTGATCCATCGTAATATTGGGGTGGATCAGAGCCAACAAAAGCCCGTATCCCGTTAGATGTGGCAGAGAGGAAAACCTCACCTTGGGTCCAGTTTGACATAGATGTGTTTGCCGTCAACTTCTGCCCCTGGACAAGCTTCTGTCCTGGGAGCAGTGTGTCTGTGGGATAGTCAAACGACTGCCAAACTGTTGAGTTACTCTTGTCAAAGAGCACCAGATTCCCTTCCACCGTCAGGTTCATCCCAGCCACACCCTTCCTCGAGGTGTTGGTTGACCAAACGAGGCCTCCATCTGCGTCTCTGAGGACGAAGTCCCCGTCTGCTGTCAGCTGCAGTGTTGCATTCTCCTTGACGGGCCTGCTCCGGTTTGATGACCAGACGATCTGCGCATCTCCACCACCGGTGATACGAGTGATCCCGCCTCCACTGTTGGCGTAGACGATGAAGATGGCAAATATGAAATCGGTGCAGGGAGCTTGTTTGCTGCAGTAAAAGCCACAAGCAAAAGTCGGGCCATAGAACGCAGGGCTTCTTCTTAACAGGATGGATTTCACCACAGATCCATCACTGTATGTTATCATGTGGGATACATTGGGGCCGTTTGTCCACTTACTGGAAAGATCAGCGGTTGGGTAGTCCAAGGACTGAGCGAGGAGGAGAGTGAACGGTTGAAGTTGAAACACTACCAGTGCCGAAAAGAGGAGAGCGAAGTGGTTGCTGTACATGGCTCTGAGTGTGGCATCGGAAGCTAGCTGATGAGAATGAAGACGGAAGAAAAGCCAGTGAGTTCATATACAGGTTAACATATTCTATTGCGAGATTCCATTTTTTATGCGTGCTGGTGCTTCCAAACGGAGGGAGGTGGGGAAACTGCCTTGAACGGTCCGGTAGCTAGCCCACTGACGGCTTCTTCAACTAGACTTTTAAAAGACGTTTCTAGGTGACTAAATGAGTATTGCTATACGGCTATAGGGCGGTCCAAAAAACAGATTTTCAGCTATATTAAAGAGAGGGTGTGGCGGAAACTGCAAGGATGGGCGGAGAAGCTGTTATCCAAACCGGGCAAAGAGGTACTGATAAAGGCGGTGGCACAAGCTATTCCGATGTACGTCATGAGTATTTTCCAGTTACCGGCAGGGATGGTGGATGAAATGCATAGTATGGTGGCAAGATGGTGGTGGGGGGCCAAGGGTAATGAGAGGAAGATAGCCTGGATGAGTTGGGATAGGATGTGTAAACCAAAAAAGCAAGGCGGGATGGGGTTTAGGGACTTGCATGTTTTCAACCAAGCGTTGTTGGCTAAACATGTGTGGAGAGTACATTCTATGCCCAACACGATGGTGGCCAAAGTTCTCAAAGCAAGATATTTTCCTTCATCTGATATTTGGGAGGCGAGGAGAGGACATAACCCGAGCTATACCTGGCGTAGTATATGGGCGGCGAAGGCTCTTGCTGTGGAAGGGGTGGAATGGAGGATTGGGAGTGGTGTGAATATAAATATATGGGAGGACAGGTGGGTGCCAAGGAGGGGAGACGCGTTGGGAGAATATAGACAAGTGGTGGGTGAGCAGCCTGTATATGTGAGAGAGCTCATTCATGATGAGAGGATTGAGTGGAACAGTGATGTTGTTCACGCCATCTTTCCGGACAACATAGCAAGGGATATTATGGCTATACCTCTAAGGATAGAGCGAGCTACCGACGTTAGATACTGGTGGCCATCAAAGAACGGCGTGTTTTCGGTCAGATCGGCTTACTGGCTAGGAGCTATGGGGAGACAGAATACAGTAGCACACATTTCCGAGTCGGGGGAGAGCACTTGGCGTTTGATATGGAGGAGCGGGCTTGCTCCAAAGGCGGCACACTTCATGTGGCGAGCAGCAACATGTGGACTAGCAACAATGGGCAGATTATATGACAGACACTGCATCACAGATGGTACTTATTTGCTGTGCTACTCGGAAAGGGAGTCTATCCCACACATGCTATTCAGATGTCCAAACGCCGTCGAACTTTGGGAACAAGAGTCACACTTTGCAAGGGACTGTGTGGATCGGGTGAAAGACCTCACAGTCATGGAGGCCATTACCACCATCATGAGCACCGAGGACAAAGACAAACGGGAGGAGATGATTGCCACCACTTGGGCGGCATGGACGCTACGAAACGCCCGCATTTACAAGAAACAAAACCAAAACGGAGCAGCTCTCAAGACCATCCTGTTGGCGCTGCTGCGTGATCACAGCAATATGAATGCAGCGCCGAACAGCCATGGTGAACGGCACAACACAACAGCCCAAAAGGAACGATGGACAGCTCCAGCGGCAGATCAAGTTAAGTTGAACGTTGACGCGTCGGTAGGGGATGATGGTACCACGGCGGCGGGGTGGGTGCTCAGGGACAGCCTTGGCATTGGCAGCAAACGGTGGCTGGGATGGAAGGACACAGACATTGCGGAAGCATTAAGCTTACGTGAAGCTTGTCTATGGATGAAGAAGCATGCATGGAGCAACGTTGAGGTTGAGACCGACTCGCAGGTGGTGGTCAACGCCTATCACAAAGCCGGCACGAGGAGTGACTATTTGGGAGGCATCCTGGAGGATATTAGGCTGCTCATAAGCACCTTTAGTTCTTTCTCATTATCATTTAGAAGTCGTAGTAGTAATAGTTTAGCTAATGCTATAGCTAATGATACCCGTCGTGGGTTAGTCGAGTCCTTTGATTTAGTTTCGTCTTTTCCCAGTTTGTACTTGAACCTTGCTAGGGCGGATTGGCCACCGTAATGATTTATGGCACGACACCTTCAAAAAAAAAATGAGTATTGCTATCTCCAGAATAGCAGACGAGAATCCGGACGGCTTGATTTGTCATGAGCTTGGGTTCCTTAGCCTGGGTTTGGCACAATAATGGGATTCTAGAATCTGGACTGCGTTAGTCGGGGTTATTCTGGATTCCAGTCTTGCGGCAGTCAGGATGCAGTCTGATTTTATTTGACAACGCAGTCTTATTCTGGTTAGCTGGTCTGATTTCAGTCTGTGTGCAGTCTGAATCTGTTTGGCTGGAAGTCTGATTTTGTTTGGCAGCGTAGTCAGTATCTGCTTATTTTGTCATGTTGTTGCATCACTGTTTGAACAAGTACGCAGAATGTGTATTTGTGATGTCACTTCAACCTAAGTTTAGAATATATTAAAAAAATATTTTATTTGTGTTGTGTGGGTGTTATTTTGTATATTTATAATAGTACAAATAAGATATGATAATTCTAATTTTTACGTAGTGATTAAAAATTAATGAAACGTTACTGTCGTCTGGAATGACATTTGCATGTGGTATATATGTAATGTTGAACATAGTTAATTGTCGTCATTAGTGTAACAAATTAAATTATTGTCAGTAACAGTCAAGCTACATGAAATATGAAATTGGCCTAATATATTTTATTCATAACATAAACAAATTACATTATGGTCAGTAAAAGCAACTGATAATAATCATATTGTCATCATTAGTTAAACATAAATGATCACTGATAATAAAATAATTGTTTACGAGTGATCTTCGTCAGGGGAGAAGGACAAAAAATGGGAGCAATAAACAACCAAACAAAAGCTAAGATTTTGACAAGGCACTTTGGGGGGGACATGGTTGGATGTGGATCTTGATTAAAATAGGCCAACGTTATGGCCTCATCGTACCCGTCCCATGACACTGGGCATGGTTCCTGCACCGGCTGCTTGTTTTGTTGTTTGATGTCGTCTTTTGGCCAATCAAACAATAATGGCAAATGAGGAACATGCTTACTGACTCGGCCCTTGACTTGATCATCGGTCCCAATTTTGCCCTCCTCCTCCTTTGTGTGATTGCAACATGGTTTTGTGCATAAAAGGTTATCTTCAACATATTTTTGAATTTTTTCCGGTGACATCAAAAGTTTTTCAAATTTTGTCCTTGCCCTTGCCTTTGCACGCGATGTGGACATCTAAAATTAATAAAAACAAAGGTATGAACAAATAACAGAATTCGTAAAGTAACTGTGACAATAACATAATAATGAAGTAGGAAATTTGATCGCATTCTGGTAGCAACATATAATATTGTAACATATAAGTAGAGAATGTAAAATGTTGCGACGCAAAAACACAACTACATTTAGCACATATGTTACAAGTTCATTTGTTTATTTCAATCGTCAGTGCTAAAAAAAATCCCTGGTGGGTAAGTGTGACGCGTCGTCAAGAAGTTGTGTTCAATGCCTTGTTGCGCGGCCAATGTGGGGGGAGGCAATAAATCTCCCAATATGAACATATTGTCTCTTACAAACTCTCGCATTTGCAACTCAGGCAATGAAATGTAAGGGCCTCCTGTTATGTATAGGAACTGGTGCCATGCCTCCATCCAAGCTTGTGTAGAGTATACTCCATTTACACATCTACCCACGTGATATTAGGTTCTCATCAAACCCTTGAGAATCATATCAAGCTCGATAGACCAGATAAAAGACGGTGTCGACGGTTGGCTAGCCATATAACAGATTCTGTAAGTAATATATTTTTCAAAAGTAAGGGTGTATATCACAATTAATTGTATTATTTGGTTTGAACTAACGTTAAGCAAAATTTTGATTAATAACATACATCATTAATAAAACATTCATCAACATGAAGAAAATTTTCATAACACTTAAAATGTAATATGACGTTTATAAAAGTGCCTAAATTAAACAAGTGTATAATGTTCATAACATCCATTGATAGTCATTCTAAACAGAGAAGACAATGTAAATGCAGTTGCCATTCAACGTTATGGAGTCATTTGAGGTGAAGGGATGTCCAGAAGCAGACGAAAATCTTCTTCCAGACTGGCAACATTGCGTTCTAAAACCTCATGCTCATACTTTTTGTTAGTGTATAATTCATCGTAGTTGTGATGAATTTCAACGAAGTCCTTCATGTTCATCGCCTGACCCCACACTGACTTGCACTCAACAGTTAGTAACATAATCTCTGCTTTCAATGAATCAATTGTTGGGGGGAGATCGACTGCCCAATGGAAGTATCTGCATCGGTCTTTTCCCTAAAATGTAGTACGAAGTTCAAGTTAATGGCAAAGAATGTGGAGCCTCGACAAGGGCAGTCTATTATTTATTGATGTACTATCACACCTCACGAGTAGGGCATATGTAATACATGTCGCCCGGCCTTTGACTCAGAATGGCAAAGTCATTTAACCCTGCATCCTCTGTGTTAAGCGGTAAGGCTGCATTTAGCCCACAATCACACCTCGGAACCTCAGATGGAGTCATCGACATCTAATAAAACAAAATTGATGATTAATAGAAAAATGTCGGGTTCATGACATAGTTTTCAAAGATAATATGAAGACCATTTGTTCAGGAGTAGCTAATTGTTGCAACATACAAGTGCAGTTCATTTAGACATATCATAATATAGTATATCTATGACGTATTGTATCCATCTTCTTCTGTTGAAGAGTCATTATCGCTCGTTATTTGAAGTCGGTGGCAAAGATATCGGCACCTCTCCCGCATACTTGAAATTTCTTCTTGTAACCTATATGTGTCTGCTCTTGTTGAACAGACAAAGGCACAGTGTTCTGACCAAAACTTGCGTTCGCTACGTGCATATGCGAGTTGTGATACCATTGCATCCCTAATTGCAGTCAGCGTAGCCACTGTAGGTTATACTTACTGCGCGGGCAACCTCATATGGCATCTGGTTGGTACAAGACCCCTACCACATGTAAAATATGGCATGTGGGGATTGTTGTCTTCAAATCGTCCATTTGCCGCATCTGTGGCATCCATGTACACTCGTACGGTGCACTGTAGACCACATGGGCACGACGACATGTCATTGTCCATTTCTAGACAGAAAACCTAATGAGATATAATTTCACATTGTTTATAAGTAGGTAAAATTGTAGTCAACAATATAGTTTGAGAACAAAAGTTGGTCGTTAAGTTACAAAAAAAGGGAGTAAGTGAAACATGTTGTAGAACATGTTTCAATGTCTGCAAGTTAGAAAACAAATGTATAAATCACTGATTTGCCCACATAGAATTGGCAACAGTTTCGCGCAAAACATCTCCCTCTCTAGCATCGGCATGGCTTGTTTGTTGGAGAGAACTCAATTCGTTCAAGATGTCAGTGGTAGTATGAGGCTCATCCAAGTTTTCTTCCATCATAGGATCACCATCATTTTGGCGTTGGATAAAATTGTGAACGATACAACAAGCCATTACAATCCGAGACTGAGAATGCACGGGAAAAGTCGCTCCTTTACGAAAGTAGGAAAACCTCTTCTTCAACACACCAAAGGCTCGCTCGACAACGTTACGTAGTTGAGCAAGTCGGTGGTTGAACATTTCCTTTTTTCTTGTGTATGAGCCTCTGTTACCCCGATACTCTGCTATATGGTAAGCAACGTTTCGATATGGTGCAAGAAATCGGCTGGTGTTGGCGTACCCTGCATCAACAAGATAGTACTTCCCAGCGAGTACTTTGAACCCGCCTATGGTTGTAGCTGCGTGAAGTACCCTTTGGTCAGCAGCAGATCCCTCCCAACCAGTCATGATATACGTAAACTCCATTGAGAAGTCTACTACAGCCATGACATTCATGGAAACATTCCCTTTTCTATTCCTATATCGGTTCTGCTTATCGCGCTTCACCAAAACGGGGATGTGTGTCCCGTCAATTGCCCCAATGGCATCCTAAGACAAGTATATAAGAAATACGCAAGTAAATACCAAACTCAACGATGACGATAGTGGTTATGTTAACAATGGAATGGACAATGGTCAACTAAGTGATGCTCATACCTTGAAGTAAGGGTAAAATCTTGAACTCTCGGCGATGCGGCGGTGCGGAGTTGTGGATGCAGTTGGCATGACAATATATTCGTTGCACAAAGCATACACTGCATCCAACACCTCGTTAAACTTTCTACTTATGGTCTCGCCACTGTGAATGTAGTCCTCAGCCAGAACATAGTTGGTATGGCCATGGCCAACCATTTGAAGGAAGTAGCAAACTGCCTCCACTGATGACACACCTTTGGTACTTTTCAACAAACCTCGGTCCTCAAGTTTGTCAACAAAGGCTAAAACCGTGTTGGGTAGCATACGGTACAGATCGTACGCCCTCCTTTCATGGCCGGTTATTATTTCTAAAACCTTTTGATGGGCGCTCCTAATACTAACCGATCTCGGTATTGGTTGGTGTGTGGTTGCGGCGTCTGAATTTTGCATGATATTGTGGGAAATTTGGTCAGCCATTTGGTAGGATATTGTGTTAGCAATGTCATTAGCCGGACCAGACATAAGATCCAGTAGTTGTAGAATGTCATCAGTTATTTCATATGGATGAATATCGGCCATCACGTCTAGAATTAAAAGCGATTATCTGCATCAGTAAAATATCTAGATATTGCAGAAATGAAATTAGGGCTATAGCGACAAAATAGCAAATATTGACCAAATAGCAAATAACAAGATAAACCATTACATAGTACCATAGTTCAGAGATTGTTCCCAACGAAATAAAATAGTACAACAATTTTTGATAAAGTTCATCAAATAAAAGGCAGGATACTGATATAGTTCTTAAATTAGACAACCTCAAAAGTACGGTGGAGATTGTGGCGTGAAGGGTGATTGTGATGCAGAGGTTGTGTTCTTCATTTCCCAGAAGTCTTGCAACCAAATGGTAATTTTTTGTGGGGTGTCCATAAGGCTTAGGTAAATGTTACGGTTAGCTGGATCTTTTATGGCATGCAAAAGAGTGGTAAAAACTGGGACAGGGGCGTCAGGGTAGCTTGCATGAAAGTGGTGCAAAATGGTTTGGTATTCGTCTTTATCATTATACCTAGCAGCAATTCCACTGTCCATCTCATGTACCTTGGCAAACACCTTTGTGAATTCGGACACGACATCATTAGACAGGACACAACTGTCCTGTGAGCTTGATGCTCGCTTCCTACGTCTGATCGTGGTGGGAGTCCTTGCACCAACACCTTGGTTGTGTGATCCGTCATTGGTGTCCGCACTTTGCGTCCCAGAATTAACCATGTCTTCAGTGAAATCGGTTGGACCGGTCGGTTCTGGGCTGACAAATGAATCAGATGCATCTAGGTCAACAACAACATCATCTTCAGATGCAACATCAGAAGGAGGTTGTCTATCAGTTGAGGACATTGCATGATGGCCCCTAGCTATGTTCCTCCCCCCCCATCAACTCGACGTCATGGTAGTGGTAGAATGGTTTGTTGATCAATCTCGCTAGTTCCCTGTTTGCCTAAAATAGGGGACAACTACTGATTAGGTCAATATTAACAAGTTTAATTTAATATATAATAGTCAGGGGAGTGTATATTATTAGACATACCGCAAGTGCCTCCCTCCACTCCGGGGTGTCAGGCAATATTGGCTTGTACCTGCTGTCATCCCATCCAACACCAGTCACCAGTTTTATCTTTGCATAGTCTCTCCTGAGGTTCTTCCACCGAGTTTTTAACTGATCCAATGTACCCTCGTTCCTCCCCATCCTGATATGCCAATCACGTAGCGTCTCCCTCCACGCGTCCCTGGTAAATATTCCATCGACGTACCTACCCATGTCATATTGTCTCCTCAATGCCGCAACCAGAGGCTCATCCAACTCTTTCGACCATACAATATGGAACCTCGGGTCGAGTGCAGCCATAGTACCAATGGCACTGCGATATATCACTTTAGTATGGGTGTTTAAACGAAACCGTTATACGAACCTAGTATGAGACTACACAGTTGAAAGCATTAACTTGTATTGAAAGCAATAACTTATTTAAAGCAATAACCCATGTCATATTGTCTCCTCAATGCCGCAACCAGACATAAGATCCACATTTGTACAACAAATTTGAAATGGTTTTAGCAAACGCATCATCCAATATGTTCATTACAGGAAAACTACATAAATAGAAAGCATTTAGCATGACATTCACATTAAACGTGTTTGTATTGCTCATGAGATATACATGGTAAGCCGAATTGAAGGTTGAAGAGAGTTGCACGACCAACGACAGGGTCAGGGACGGTACATATAAGAAATTCAGAGGGAATACAGATTAGCTGAAATAGTTGGATTACTTGCAATATAATCAACTGAAATACTAATGGGTGTACATTTTGGTCGTACATGAAAATTAAAATCATTCATTCAAGCTAACATTAAAATCATTCATTGAATCTAACATTAAAATCATTCATTCAAGCTAACATGAATGATCAAAATTAGGGTGTCCCAGTTCTAGTTTTGAAAAGTTGACACATAAAAAAATCTACATGAATGATTCAGACCTCAATGTAGGGCTTATAGCACATACTTGTTCCAACTTAAACAAATATATTACATTAGATATTTGTACCTGAACATATAATGACCTATCAAACATAATACGTTATACATATTAACATGAAAACACACTGACAGATATAACATAAATCTACTTCTCGGGTTCCTTCCATGACCAAACAATATGCTAAGACAATCATGCCTAAATATAAACATGTCCTTGTAAATGAGGTTACTAGCAGGGAGAACTCATTAATTAAATTGTCAATATAAATATATAACAATTATTTTGTTCCTATCCCATATGGTCGACCTATTTCATTTCAATGCAGAATGTTGTGCTCTACATTGCTGGTGTATTGATGTTTATAACATGATTAACATCACAATAATTTAGGTGATCTATAGTCGGCATTCAGATATATGTTTCAACTTAAACAAAAATATTACATCATATTATTTTAAATGGAAGAAATAGTGACCAATCAAATTAGGGCTTATACAATGAGCACATAATAGTGACCATTTTAAATGGATGGCACAAAATTGTTCCAACTACAAACTAGTATGTTTATGAGCATATACAATGTACACTACACACTAGTATGTTCTAAATAAAAATAATTAATACATAATAGGTGGATTCCAATTTTGTACCATCATAGTAGACCTAGTTGGGGGGCAGACCTCAGTCAAGGGTCGTGTACAACGTGCCAAAATATATTAACACAAAGCAAAGTTGGTACTAAAGTTTACAAAATAAATGAAATTAGGGTGTCCCAGTTCTACTTTTGAAAAGTTGACACATAAAAAAAACCTACATGAATGATTCATACCTCAATGTAGGGATTATAGCACATACTTGTTCCAACTTAAACAAATATATTACATAAGATATTTGGACTGGATTAGACGGGATTAGTCAGGATGCAGTATGATTTTGTTTGTCAACCCAGTCTGATTCTGGTCAGCTAGCCTGATATGAGCATGGATTCAGTTTGATTCTGTTTGGCTACCAGTCTGGATTCAGTTTGATTTTATTTGACAACCTAGTCAGGATCTGTTTGTTCTGTCATGTTCTTGCAGAACTGTTTAAACAAGTACATGGAATGTGTAGTTGTGATGGCACCTCAATATAAGTACAAAATTTACAAAAAAAATTATTTGTATTTTGTGGATGTTATTTTTTTATTTAGTAAAGTGAAAATAATATATGAGTATGCTCATTTGTACATGATGATTTAAAATAAATCAAACTGTATTGTTGTCTTGCATTGCATTTTTATGTTGTAAATATGTATTGTTGTACATATTTGTTCCAGGAACTGTAAATTGACAAGATAATTGAAATTGTCCTAATATAACATAAATTGTGCACACGTACAAAAGCAAAGATAATAGCACGTTTTCATCAGAACTTAAACAAACAAAAAATGGTTCTCGGGCAAATACATCGTTAACATACTAGGGAGAGGTATAAAAAAGGAGAGGCATGTCCTGGACCTAGACATAAACATCCATACACATGCTAAGATGGTGACCAGCCACTATGGTGGACAGTCTTTGATGTGTAGGATGATTTATTTTGATCCCAGGTAGGACTGTCCCAGTCGACCCACTTTAAGGTGTCATCATACTCGTCCCATGACACAGGACAGGCTTCCTCCAACGACTGATTGGGTTGTTGTTTGATGTCGTCTTTTGGCCAATCAAACAGCAATGACAGATGATGAACATGATGATTGACCCCAACCTTGCCTTGTTCCTGGCTCCCATTTTTTCCCTGCTCATGTGTATCCTTGCAACATTTTTTTTTGCAGACAAAGTTTTCTTCAACATATTTTTGTATCTTTGACGGAGACATCAATAATTTTTCAAACTTTGCCCTTGCCTTTGAACGTAATTGCAACATCTAAATTAAATAAATAAATATAAGTATGAGCAAATATCATTAACAGTAAACTAACTGTGACAATAATGTATACAAATAAATGTAGCAAGCAAACTTGGCTAAAAATAAGTTTGAACGTGATGTAAGTCTTCTAAACATAAGAGTAAAGTAGAAGTTTGTCAAATGATGGTACCAACAAACTAATGTAACACACAAGTTTTGCAACTAAATGTTGCGAAGCAAACACAAACAAATACAATGTCGAGCAAATGTTGAGCAAATATGTTACAAGTTCATGCGTTTGTTTCACCGTCTGATGTGGATGTTTGTTTCATTCGTCAATGTCAAGGTATTCAACAATTCTAGGTGGGTAAGTGCGACGAGTCATCACAAAGTTGCGTTGAACGACCAATGGCAGGGGAGGCAATAAATCTACTAAAATGAAAAGATTGTCTCTTATGAACTCTCTCCTTATGTATTGCCATCTCATTTGCAACTCACTCAAAGATATGTAAGCCCCCCCTGTTATGTTTCGGAAGTCACGCCATGCCTCCCTCCAAGCCTGTGTAATATATACTTCATTCACACATATCCCCAGTTCATATTGGTTTCTCATCATACCTCTGAGAACCATATCAAGCTCTATAGACCACATAAAATACGGTGTAGTTGGTTGCCCAACCATATTACAAATTCTGTAAGTAATATATTTCAGCAGTAAGGGTGTATGTCACAATTAAGGGGATATAATATGATTATTTGGCTGTAAATAACATTCAGCAACATTACGATAAATAACATACACCGTCCATAAAACACTCATGAACGTTACGGAAAAAAAACCTCACAATGTAATACAACATTTATATCAGTTTATGAATTAAGAAAGATTATAATGATAATAACATCCAATGGTAGACAATCTTAATGAAGCTCTGCCATTCAATGTTATGGCATCATCGGAGGTGAAGGAATGTCTAAAATAAGACACCATCTTCCTCCAAATTGGCAACGTAGCTTTGTAGAACCTCATACTCATACTTTTTGTTTGTGTATATATCATTATAGTTGTGATGAATTTCTACAAAGTCCTTGTTCATTGTCTGGCCCCACAATGACTTGCACTGACAGTTAGTAACATAATCTCAGCTTTCAAAGAATCAGTTGTTGGGGGGAGATCGACTACCCAATGGAAGTATCTGCATCGAACTTTTCCCTAAAAATGTATTATCAAGTTCAAGTGAATGGCAATGAATGTGCAGCGTAAACAAGGGCAACCTATTATTTATGTATTTACTAGCGCACCTCATGAGAATGACAAATATAATACATTTCACCCGACCTTTCACTCAAAATGCCAAAATCATACAACCTTGCATCCTCTGTGTTAAGCTGCAAGGTTGTATCTAACCCACAATCACACCTCAGAACTTCAGATGGATTCATCGAAATCTAAAACATGGTTGATGATTAGTAAAATAATGTCTGGTTCTGAACATAGATTTCAAATATAAATTGTCGAACATATCAATAGGCCTAGTTGATTGTTCAAACATAAAAGAAAAGTTAATTTTGAAAGGTTGTTATACATCTATGATGTATTGTATCTGTCTTCCTCAATTGAAGAGTCCTTATCGCTTGTGATGTGAAGTCGTTGGCGAAGATATTGGCATCTCTTTCGCAGAATGTATGTGTTATTGTGCATGTCGATGCGGTTTGCATGACAATATAGTCATGGGACAACACACACACCCTGTCCAACACTTCGTTGAACTTTAACTTATGGTCTCACCAGAGTGAATGGAGTCCTTAGATAAAGCATGATTTGTATGTCCATGGCCAACCATTTGTAGGAAGTAGCATACAACCTCAACTGATGATACGCCTCTAGTACTTTGTAACAAGCCACGACTCACAAGCTTGTCCACAAGGGCCATTATTGTATGTGGTCGCATTCGGTATAGGTCATACACCCTTTGTTCATGCCCGGTTATGATTTGTAACACCTTTTGGTGGCCACTCCTAATGCGAACTGACTTAGGTATTGTAGGTGGTATGTCGGCATCATCGGAAATGTCGTACATGATGGAGTTCACTATTGACTCAGCTATTGCATCAGCAATGTGATTTGTTGGACCAAACAAGGTATCTAAAATGTTTGTGAGGAGGTCAGTTTCTTGTGTATGGTCACTGGCAGACATGATGCCTACAATTAAAATGATAACAACGTTAACATGATGACTACAAGTAATACTGAATAAGTACTTGAACATAATATGAAAGATTTGACAAGGAAAAATAACGGCATCAACATTACAAACTAATTAGATTGTATGGTAAACAAATGTCTGTATGAGAAATCAATTATTACAACAATAAAGAAAATTGAAATTGATGTTCTCAAACATACCAAACATAATGGAAAAATAAAGTTCCCACTTATGATCTTGAAGGGTCGGGTCGAGTATACTACACAGATGGCATACTTGATGTGGTGTTGACGTTGGGTGGCGGGGACTGCGAAACAAATCCCTGTTGAGATGGCACAAAAGAGGATGGTGTTGAAGGTATTGGTGTTGCAGTACCGCCTTGGGACCTTTCCCAAAGGTCTTGCAACCATATTGTTATTTTGTGAGGTGTGTGTCTAAGGCTGAGGTAGATGTTGCAGTTTGTTGACTCCTTTATGGTGTTCACAAGTGTTGTAAAGATAGGGCTAGGAGCATCGGGGAAAGTGTCATTGAAATGTTGTAAAATGGTTGCAAACTCTTCTTTTTCAAAGGCTCTGGTGGCCACACATGTGCCTAACTCATGAACCTTTGCGTACACCTGTGTGAATTCATATAACACTTCATTAGAAAGCACACATCACTCTTGTGACATTTATGGTCACTTCCTGCGCCTATGGATGGGAGGAGTCCTCCCCCCAATGGCGGCGGCGGGGGGGGGGGGGAATAAATCTCCCAAAATGAAAAGATTGTCTCTTATGAACTCTCTCCTTATGTGTTGCCATCTCATTTGCAACTCACTCAAAGATATGTAATGCCCCCATGTTATGTTTCAGAAGTCACACCATGCCTCCATCCAAGCCCGTGTAGTATATACTCCATTCACACATCTCCCCAGTTCATATTGGTTTCTCATCATACCTCTGAGAACCATATCAAGCTCTGTACACCACATAAAATAAGGCATCGTTGGACCTCCATAAAACATTCAACAACATTACGATGAAATAAACATATCAAGTTCATATTTGGTTTTAACTAACATTAAGCAACATTACGATGAAAAACATACACCCTCCATAAAACATTCAGCAACATTACGATAAATAACAACAACCTTTTAATGTAATACAACGTTTATATCAGTGGATGAATTAAGAAAGATTATAATGTTAATAACATCCGATGGTAGACAAAGTAAATCGAGAAGACAATCTAAATGTAGCTCTGCCATTCAATGTTATGGCGTCATCGTGGGTGAAGGAATGTCCAAAAGAAGATTACAATCTTCCTTCATACTGGCAACGTAGCATTCTAGAACCTCATGCTCATACTTTTTGTTGGTGTATATATCATCGTAGTTGTGATGAATTTCAACAAAGTCCTTAATGTTCATTGTCTGGCCCCACAATGACTTGCACTCGACAGTTAGTAACATAATCTCAGCTTTCAAAGAATCAGTTGTTGGGGGGAGATCGATTGCCCAATGGAAGTATCTGCATCGATCTTTTCCTTAAAATATATTATCAAGTTCAAGTGAATGACAAAAAATGTGCAACTTACACCAGGGCAACCTATTATTTATGTATTAACTAGCACACCTCACTAGAAGGACATATGTAATACATTTTACCCGGCCTTTCACTCAGAATGCCAAAATCATACAACCCTGCATCCTCTATGATAAGCCGCAAGGCTGCATCTAACCCACAATCACACCTCGGAACTTCAGATGGATTCATCAAAATCTAAAACATGGTTGATGATTAGTAAAATAATGTCTGGTTCTGAACATAGATTTCAAATATAAATTGCTGAACATATCAATAGGCCTAGTTGATTGTTCAAACATAAAAGCAAAGTTAATTTCGAAAGGTTGTTATACATATATGATGTATTGTATCTGTCTTCCTCAGTTGAAGAGTCCTTATCACTCGTGATGTGAAGTCATTGGCAAAGATATTGGCACCTCTTCCGTAGAGTTGAAATATCTTGTTCTAGCCTATCGGTGTCTTCTCTTGTCGAACAGACAAAGTCACATTGTTCTGACCATAGCTTGCATTCGTTGCTTGCATATGCAAGTTGTGTTAGCATTGCATCCCTAACTACAGTAAGTGTGGCCACTATAGGTTGAACACGTTGCGCGGGCAACCTCATATGACATATGTTCAGAACAAGACCCCTGCCACATGTAAAATACAGTTTGTGGGGGTTATTTTCTTCAAAACGACCATTTGCCGCATATGCTACATCCATATACACTTGTAAAGTGCATTGAAGGTCACATGGACATGAAGGCATTCCATTCTCCATTTCAAGACAACCTAATGTGACATTTTTAATTAGGAGCCATAAAACATTTCATGAAACAAACAATTTAGGGCACCAGAGTCTTGTGGTTGATGAGTTATCATACGCTTCAAAAAATATGACAAGTACAAAGTAAGGTCAAATAGTATCCTAAAGGAAATTAGAAATGGTTTCATGTAATACATCACCCTCCCTTTCATCGGTCGGAGTTGTTTGTTGTAGGGAACTTAGGTCGACCCCAATAGGTGTGACAGAAGACGTTGAACTATCATCTGGAAGTTCATCCATCATAGTGTCGCCATCATGCTGGCGACGTATAAAATTGTGGAGGACACAACAAGCCATTATGAGTCGACACTGCGAATGTAAAGGATATGTCGCCCCTTTTTTAAGGTAGGAAAACTGCCTATTCAACACACCAATTGCTCTTTATACAACATTACATAATTGAGTGTGGTGGTAGTTGAACATCTCCTTCTTGCTGGTGTATGAATGTCTATTTCCTTGGTACTCAAAAATATGGCAAGATGTGTTGCGATAAGGTGTAAGAAATGGACGAGTGTTGGCATACCCTGCATCAACTACGTAAAACGTTTCTGCCGGAACTTTAAACCTGCCTGTGGTCGTTGTTGATTGTAGGACCCTTTGGTCAGCATCTGAGCCCTCCCACCCAGTTAGGACATATGTAAACTCCATCGAGAAGTCTACTACAACCATGACATTCAGAGAAACATTCCCTTTTCTATCTCAGTAGCGATTTTGCTTGTCACGTTTGACCTAGACTGGGATGTGTGTTCTGTCAATTGCCCTGATGGAATTCTATAACAACAAAATCGGTTGTAAACATACAAAATATTTAAAAATGATTATAAATGGTAGGCGATAACTATTACCTTGAAGTAAGGGTAGAACCTTAGGTTGTCCAATATATGAGAATGTGTTGTTGTGCATGTCGATGTGGTTTTCATGACAATATAGTCATGGGACAACGCGCGCACATCGTCCAACACTTCGTTGAACTTTCTACTTATGGTCTCACCAGAGTGAATTTAGTCCTTAGCCAAAGCACGATTTGTATGTCCATGGCCAACCATCTGTAGGAAGTAGCATACAACCTCAACTGATGAGACGCCTCTAGTACTTCGTAACAAGCCACGACTCTCAAGCTTGTCCACAAGGGCCATTATAGTATGTGGTCACATTCGATATAGGTCATACACCCTTTGTTCATGCCCAGTTATTATTTCTAACACCTTTTGGTGGCCACTCCTAATGCTAACTGACCTAGGTATTGTAGGTGGTATGTCAGCATCAACGGAAATGTCATCCATGATGGAGTTCGCTATCGACTTAGCTATTGCATCATCAATGTGATTTGTTGGACCAGACAAGGTATCTAAAATGTGTGTGAGGAGGTTAGTTGCTTGTGTTTGGTCACTGGCAGACATGATGCCTACTATTATAATGACAACAATGTTGACATGGTGAATACAAAAAGAGAATAACTACTTGAACATAATATGAAACAATTGACATGGAAAAATAACGGCTTCAACGTTATAAACTAATTAGATTGTACAGAAAACAAATGTTTGTATAGGAAAGCAATTATTACAACAATTAAGCAAATTGAAATTGATGTCCTCAAACATAGCAAACATAATGGAAAAAATAAAGTTCCCACTTATGATCCTGAAGGGCCAACATCATTGGGTCGAGTATACCACATGGATGGCATACTTGATGTGTTGTTGAAGTTGGGTGGCGGGGACTGCAAAACAAATCCCTACTGAGATGGCAAAAAGAGGATGGCATTAAATGTATTGGTGTTTCAGTACCGCCTTGGGACCTTTCCCAAAGGTCTTGCAACCATATTGTTATTTTTTGAGGTGTGTGTCTAAGGCTGAGGTAGATGTTGCGGTTTGTTGAGTCCTTTATGGCGTTTACAAGTATTATAAATAGAGGACCGGGGGCATCAGGGAAAGTGTCATTGAAATGTTGTAAAATGGTTGCAAACTCTTCTTTTTCAAAGGCTCTAGTGGCCACACTTGTGCCAAACTCGTGAACCTTTGCGTACACCTGTGTGAATTTAGATAACACTTCATTAGAAAACACACATCGGTCTTGTGCCATTGATGGTCACTTCCTATGCCTATGGACATGAGGAGTCCTCCCCCCAATACTCTGGTATCTGTTCCGCCTCCCCTGGTGTCACCCTCACTTTGCATCCCAGGTGCGCCTATGTCTGGTTACCCTAATGGAGTTCATGTTTTCATGGGTGTATCAGACGCATCTAAGTTGACAGTAACATCATCCTCGAAGGCAACGTCAGAAGGGATTTATATGTCCGTAGAAGACATTGCATGGTGTCCTCTAGCAATGTTCCTCCCCGCCATCATCTTGATGTCTTAGTAGTGGGGAAAGGGGTGCTTAAGCAACTTAGCAAGGTCCCTATTTGCCTAAGTATTAGAAAATTTTGTATTAGGAAATTTAAGTGTAAATGTAGGACATTACTTTTGGGTACATGGTATGATTATTGTACATACCGCAAGGCTCTCCCTCCAATCAGGGGTGTCAGGCACCGTGGGCTTATGCCTAGTCTCGTCCCATCCGACGCCACTCTTATTGGTCACAAACTTCAATCTTCCATACTCCCTCCTCAGGTTCTTCCACTAAGTTTTGATCTGGTCTAAATTACAGCCTGTCTTCCCCATCTTATTTTACAAATCACAAAGTACCTCCCTCCAAGCGTCCCTAGTAAAATGACTATCAATACAACTACCTATGCCATACTGTCTCTGCAATGCTGATATAAGAGCGGCGTCAGACTCTCTTGACCAAACAATACAAAACTTGGGGTCTACGAAAGACATACTCGCGTAGGTGCTGCAATATATAATGACAGTGAGGGGTGTTTGCAATGATAATTAGTATACAACATGTATGATTTTCAATAGGCACATCCCATGACAATAGAGAAATCCTTCTTCTAAGAATAAATTAGTATATAACATAGTGTTACATCTCCCCTTGCACAAATCAGACCATGCATCTATTGTAATGTAGGTTTGATATCAAACCTACATGTATGTAGCATACAATTTGACATGCTACATACATGTTATATTTAAAAGGAAATTGAGTAATGGTTTTTTCTAACTACATGGCCTTAAATACAATCTTTTCAAAGTGGAACTCACCAAATACTGACGAAGCATGCAAACACACCAATAAAATGACTAACTGTAAAAATATACTTAAACTTGGAGAACGATGAAAATATAAACAAATTATGCAGGCACCCAGCCTGGTCTCATGAGCTAGCAGACAGACGGGAAGACCTTGCTTTACTAGGGGAAACACACATTGACATTTAGATAGATGATGATGAAAATTTGAAGAAAAAAGTAAGCACATCCTTTCAAACTCGAGTCATCGTTTCAAAATTTTCACATTATTCCTTACCCATACAAACAATCGAGTAATCCAGCAAAATCCTGCAAACATCCATATTGAAACCTGGCTACACAGTTTATATTCACTAGTTATGTCAAAATAATTATAGATTTATAGGGAAAAGCAGGGAAGCAAGCTAGTTAAGACTTTCTCTAATTTGTAACATGTCAATAGTAAAATGGCATGTACTTTCCTTTTTGAACATGCACTGGTTTACAAATTGCCCAGTGACTCCTTCCCGTTTGTAGTATGTGATTACCGAAATTACCACAACTACTTTTGTTCCAAAAAAAATTATAACTTATACTCACAATAATTTATAGGCAACACATGCTAAGACGTGAATTGTATATAAATACTATTAAGATGGTGTTAAAATAACATTAAAAGTATAACATAAAAAATTGACAATTACCAAAGTTGTGGAGTGAAATAGCTCAACAACACATAGTCTCAACTTAACCGTAAGAAAAAGGCACACGACTTTGTTGAACCTCTTTTAAAACTTATTTTTTCGTCAGACTCATGATTAGCACATGTTATACTTTAAAATAGACAGAGAGAGAGAGAGAGTAGTTCGTTGACACCGTCCAACTTATATGCATAGAAATAGACTTTTGGAACACACAGACTAAATAGGCTAATGAATAACAATCAAGTTGTTGGAACATATACAGACATCTTGTAGCCACTTTTTACAAAATTAGTAAAATGTACATAATTTTTTGTTGGCTTTTAATTAGTACTGAACTGTAATGTAATCAATTATGTACAACCAGTAAAAAGAACCAAGAAATTAAAATTCTAGTGACTCCCTCCAACCTGTTATACTGATACAAACTACCTAAACAAATAGACAGAATGGACAATTGTGAATCTAATGTCTTTATGTAGCTTGATAATCAAATATATCCAAAACCTGGCACTTCTATAACAACTCTATTTTCTTTAGCTGATGAAATAAAAGAGAGGAAATCAAAGGGGTTCGTTTGGCCAACAACTAGAATAGATGGAGAACAACCAGTGGGACAGAAATTATAAATGGACTGAAGCAGACAGCCATCCAGCTGAACAAGCAGAGCGATAGTTGGAATAGCAAACTGACAGCCTTATCACCTCTGCTTATTCATGGGGTATTCGATACAATATTACATAGGTCATTTGTCTTAATTAGTAAAAATAGGTTTACTTCCAATACTACTTTCAATTCACTAGACTCGATTTGCACAAAACAATTCTTTTTGCAATTGAATCATCGATCTTCTTATATATTAATGATTTTTTAGAGTCAGAGATATTAAAAGTATAAGGTATGTGATAAAAGAAAATTTCAGTAATTAGACTTGGATCAGAGGAAGGTAGTAGTAGAACGTTTGGTAGAATAGAATATTTGTTTCACAATCATTCTTTCCTTTTCCTCAATATTCATTTCTTGAAAATAAAGTGATAAACTTTCATTGAAAAGGACCAACGAGAAAGTAAGGGGACATTCAAAAGTCTAGTTGAATGCAAAAGCAAAAGTAGATATTTCTAAGGTGTGAGACTAAGATATGGATTTCGTGTGCCACCATAATAAGGATAAGTTTATAACATAAATAAGCGTATGAGAAGTTATAATTCAAAATGTTAAGTTCTGAAAATGTTGTGTACAAGTGAAATTCAGATATCCCAATAAGAACAACACATTTTTCTTCTTATCATTGAATTCTCAGTATGCATGCAATCTTGGAAACTATATAGAAATCTAGATAACATTCAGGAAATTTAGATAATTTTTGCTCTCATTCCTTTCCAACTTCATATAGGCGGTAGACAAGATGCCTATATAAGACATTTTGGTTCTAGTAGTATTTGCATATTTGAATTATCTTTCTTTCGTATTACCCTTATTTGCTTTGATATTGTTCCTCGACCCATGGCTAGCTCAACTAGTAACAACTATTATATGTTTGCCTATCAATATCATAGTAAAGAAATGGTAGTTGAGCACTTTAATCTTCCCAACGGATTAGCATATTAGAGTTTCATATAAAAGCACAGGTTAAATTAAGCTTACCTTCGAATTAGATACCTTTTGGATCAATGAAAACCATAATTCAAGAGGGATATTCCACTATGAATATCTCTGGAAAAGAGTTATGAATCTCTTAAAAATTGAAGAAGGTGATAGTTTGACTTTTTAATAGTATAACCCTTCTCATATGAGAATGTTAGTTAGTTCAAACATAGAAGAGATACATTATCCTCATGTTGATGCTATGGAAATATAATAATAATACCCTTGTCTAATGAGGGAGTTTGAGATAGAGAAGCAATATTGAGCTCATCTAGTGAGGAGAGTGACTCTTGAATTTTCCAACACACAAACCCAAATGGTCATCCTTCAATTTATATAACTTCCAAAAATAGAGCTTAAAGAGTAAGAATGAGCAAGGATTAACAAGTAAGGATGTGAAGGAGGTATATTGAAATATTAGAAATATCATGTAAAATAATAAAAATTCCTAGAACTAAAAATTTTAAGGGCATAATAAGGATGTAGAAGCAAATTCAGCCATGTACATGGGTGTAATGTACAAAATACAACAAATGATTAGTTGTTCTTTTGTTCTTAATTGGTTAGTGGTTCAATATAGTTTAGTTGTGATAAAATCACAATTTCAGTTTAAGGGTCTTCAGAATTTGAATCCATGTATGGTAGAAGAGGATACGTCTTCTTTTATTGAGTTCAGATGTATTCGGAAGTATTGAAAACCATATTGCATAAGTAAAACACAATGTAGGTCAGCATACCAACTAAGGATGGAGATATAAGAAATGGCACTCGGTATAAAGGATGATTTATTTTCATTGACTTTGAATAAGCTAGACAATTTTTGTTGTGTTTGAGATGTTTTACTACACTATGATTGTTGTTTTAAATATTTAACAAGAAAATGACGTGGACGAAAATCTAAAAAATAGAAAGACATATGAGTTAATATACATAAAGCTAAACTTTTTACACCATTCTTATATACCTATATGTTTCTTAGATGAAACTCCTTAAGGGGGAGATGTTGTTACAACCATATCTTATTTTATCGGTAATATATGAGGGGTTAAGAAAATCAGTAAGGAGAAAGAATCACATTTGACGACAGTACTATGATATAGCTCCAAACGATTTAGGACCAGTTGTCAATTTTGTATGATCAAAACAATTTCAAATCAGTAACACTGAATCCATTTTTTGGTATATGATTTAAACTAGCCAAATCAAGAGAGAGATTGCCAAATTTGTGAATAGTAATTCAAAGAATATAATACTTGTTAGTTGTTAATCAAGATCGATTGAATACTTATTCATGTTTATATTTCTAAAGAAAGAAGATGATCACACAGGCATTTCTATTAAATTTGTTCCTAACCTTTCTTCACCACTAATAGTAACAGATATGCGCCATGGAAAGACATTAGGTTCTGATACATGTCATCAAAAGCAACTACCAAAGATACAAACACTGTTACTGATAAATCAAGTTCTACTCTAAATCAACCCTCCCAAACAAATCCATTTCTACCCTAAAACGTCACCAACCTGTTCAGAAGGGGACAACGAGCAGGGAGTGGGTAATCGCCGGTTTGTGCAGTGTCGCCAGAGAACCAGGGGTGACCACCACCGGAGTTGAGCCAGGGATGACAACCAGCTTTGGTGAACAACTGCTCCAAGAGGCGTAGGTGGATGTCAAGAACCTCGCAGTACAAGGCAAGAAATATGAAGGAACACAGACACTGCTTGGATGAGCTAGGGTTTGTTCTGTTCATCGACAAGATGGGACAATGTCATATTTTAGATAGGTGATGTCCAGGACAGGGCATGGGTACCTTGTTGCTTTTGCAGGTTGTAGCTAGCCCACTGACTGCTTCTTCAATTAGACTTTTAAAAGACGTTTCTAGGTGACTAAATGAGTATTGCTATCTCGAGAATAGCAGACGAGAATCCGGATGACTTGATTTGTCGTGAGCTTGGGTTCCTTAAGCCCCTATTTGTTCAAGATTGGGATTCTATAATCTGGACTGGATTAGACGAGGTTAGTCAGGATGCAGTATGATTCTATTTTTCAACCCAGTCTGATTCTGGTCAGCTGGTCTGATATGAGCCTGGATTCAGTTTGATTCTATTTGGCTACCAGTCTGGATTCAGTCTGATTTTGTTTGACAACCTAGTCCGGATCTATTTGTTCTATCCTGTTCTTGTAGAACTGTTTAAACAAGTACACAGAATGTGTAGTTGTGATGGTACCTCAATATAAGTACAAAATTTACAAAAAAAAATATTTGTATTTTGTGGATGTTATTTTTTTTTATTTAGTAAAGTGAAAATAATATATGAGTATGCTCATTTGTATGTGATGATTTAAAATAAATCAAACTATATTGTTGTCTTGCATTGCATTTTTATGTTGTAAATATGTATTGTTGTACATATTTGATTCAGGAACTGTAAATTGACAAGATAATTGAAATTGTCCTAATATAACATAAATTGTACACAAGTACAAAAGCAAAGATAATAACACGTTTTCATCATAACTTAAACAAACAAAAAAATTGATAATAAGTTATTGGTTCCTGGGCAAATACATCGTTAACATACTAGGGAGAGGGACACAAAAGGAGAGGCATGTCCTGGACCTAGACATAAACATCCATACACATGCTAAGATGGTGACCAGCCACTGTGGTGGAGAGTCTTTGATGTGGAGGATGATTTATTTTGATCCCACGTAGAACTGTCCCAGTCGACCCACTTTAAGGTGTCATCGTACTCGTCCCATGACACAGGACATGCTTCCTGCAATGACTGATTGGGTTGTTATTTGATGTCGTCTTTTGGCCAATCAAACAACAACGACAGATGATGAACAAGATGACTAACCCCAACCTTGCCTTGTTCCTGGCTCCCATTTTTTCCCTGCTCATGTGTATCCTTGCAACATTTTTTTTGCAGGCAAAGTTTTCTTCAACATATTTTCGTATCTTTGACGAAGACATCAATAATTTTTCAAACTTTGCCCTTGCCTTTGAATGCGGTTGCGACATCTAAATTAAATAAATAAATATAAGTATGAGCAAATATCATTAACAGTAAACTAACTGTGACAATAATGTATACAAATAAATGTTGCAAGCAAACTTGGCTAAAAACAAGTTTGAACGTGATGTAAGTCTTCTAAACATACGAGTACAGTAGAATTTTTTCAAATGATGGTACCAACAAACTAATGTAACACACAAGTTTTACAACTAAATGTTGCGAACAAATACAATGCCGAGCAAATGTCGAGCAAATATGTTACAAGTTCATGTGTTTGTTTCACCGTCTGATGTGGTTGTTTGTTTCGTCAATGTCAAGGTATTCAACAATTCTAGGTAGGTAAGTGCGACGAGTCGTCACAAAGTTGCATTGAACGACCAATGGCGGGGGAGGCAATAAATCTCCTAAAATGAAAAGATTGTCTCTTATGAACTCTCTCCTTATATATTGCCATCTCATTTGCAACTCACTCAAACATATGTAAGGCCCCCTTGTTATGTTTCAGAAGTCACACCATGCCTCCCTCCAAGCATGTATAGTATATACTTCATTCACACATATCCCCAGTTCATATTGGTTTCTCATCATACCTCTGAGAACCATATCAAGCTCTACATACCACATAAAATACGGTGTAGTTGGTTGCCCAACCATATTACAAATTCTATAAGTAATATATTTCAGCATTAAGGGTGTATGTCACAATTAAGGGGATATAATATGATTATTTGGCTTTAAATAACATTCAACAACATTACGATAAATAACATACACCGTCCATAAAACATTCAGGAACATTACGGAAAAAAAAACAACAACCTCACAATGTAATACAACATTTATATCAGTTTATGAATTAAGAAAGATTATAATGATAATAACATCCAATGGTAGACAATCTAAATTGAGAAGACAATCTTAATGAAGCTCTTCCATTCAACGTTATGGCGTCATTGGAGGTGAAGGAATGTCCAAAAAAAGACTACAATCTTCCTCCAAACTGGCAACGTAGCTTTGTAGAACCTCATACTCATACTTTTTGTTTATGTATATATCATTGTAGTTGTGATGAATTTCTACAAAGTCCTTCTTGTTCATTGTCTGGACCCACAATGACTTGCACTGACAGTTAGTAACATAATCTCAGCTTTCAAAGAATCAGTTGTTGGGGGGAGATCGACTACCCAATGGAAGTATCTGCATCGATCTTTTCCCTAAAATGTATTATCAAGTTCAAGTGAATGGAAACGGATGTGCATCATAAACAAGGGCAACCTATTATTTATGTATTTACTAGCACACCTCATGAGAATGACAAATATAATACATTTCACCCGGCCTTTCACTCAGAATGCCAAAATCATACAACCCTAGATCCTCTGTGTTAAGCCGCAAGGTTGTATCTAACCCACAATCGCACCTCGGAACTTCAGATGGATTCATCAAAATCTAAAACATGGTTGATGATTAGTAAAATAATGTCTGGTTCTAAACATAGATTTCAAATATAAATTGCCGAACATATTAATAGGCCAAGCTAATTGTTCAAACATAAAAGCAAAGTTAATTTCAAAAGGTTGTTATACATCTATGATGTATTGTATCCGTCTTCCTCAATTGAAGAGTCCTTATCGCTCGTGAAGTGAAGTCGTTGGCGAAGATATTGGCATCTCTTCCGCAGAATGTATGTGTTGTTGTGCATGTCGATGTGGTTTGCATGACAATATAGTCATGGGACAACACACAGACCCCGTCCAACACTTCGTTGAACTTTTACTTATGGTCTCACCAGAGTGAATGTAGTCCTTAGCCAAAGCACGATTTTTATGTCCATGGCCAACCATCTGTAGGAAGTAGCATACAACCTCAACTGATGAGACGCCTCTAGTACTTTGTAACAAGCCACGACTCTCAAGCTTGTCCATAAGGGCCATTATTGTATGTGGTCGCATTCGGTATAGGTCATACGCCCTTTTTTCATGCCCGATTATGATTTGTAACACCTTTTGGTGGCCACTCCTAATGCGAACTGGCCTAGGTATTGTAGGTGGTATGTCGCCATCATCGGAAATGTCGTATATGATGGAGTTCACTATTGAATCAATTATTGCATCAATAATGTGATTTGTTGGACCAGACAAGGTATCTAAAATGTTTGTGAGGAGGTCAGTTGCTTGTGTATGGTCACTGGCAGACATGATGCCTACAATTAAAATGATAACAACATTGACATGATGACTACAAGTAATATTGAATAAGTACTTGAACATAATATGAAAGATTTGACAAGGAAAAATAACGGCATCAACATTACAAACTAATTAGATTGTACGGGAAACAAATGTCTATATGAGAAATCAATTATTACAACAATAAAGCAAATTGAAATTGATGTTCTCAAACATATTAAACATAATGGAAAAATAAAGTTCCCACTTATGATCCTGAAGGGCCAGGTCGAGTATACTACATGGATGGCATACTTGATGTGGTGTTGATGTTGGGTGGCGGGGACTGCAAAACAAATCCCTGCTGAGATGGCACAAAAGAGGATGGCATTGAAGGTATTGGTGTTATAGTACCACCTTGGGACCTTTCCCAAAGGTCTTGCAACCATATTGTTATTTTGTGAGGTGTGTGTCTAAGGATGAGGTAGATGTTGCAGTTTGTTGACTCCTTTATGGCGTTCATAAGTGTTGTAAATGTAGGGCTAGGAGCATCGGGGAAAGTGTCATTGAAATGTTGTAAAATGGTTGCAAACTCTTCTTTTTCAAAGGCTCTGGTGGCCACACATGTGCCTAACTCGTGAACCTTTGCATACACCTGTGTGAATTCAGATAACACTTCATTATAAAGCACACATTGCTCTTGTGACATTGATGGTCGCTTCCTGTGCCTATGGATGGGAGGAGTCCTCCCCCCAATGGCGCTGGGGGGGGGGCAATAAATCTCCCAAAATGAAAAGATTGTCTCTTATGAACTCTCTCCTTATGTGTTGCCATCTCATTTGCAACTCACTCAAAGATATGTAAGCCCCCCCTATTATGTTTCAAAAGTCACAACATGCCTCCATCCAAGCCCCTGTAGTATATACTCCATTCACACATCTCCCCAGTTCATATTGGTTTCTCATCATACCTCTGAGAACCATATCAAGCTCTGTACACCACATAAAATAAGGCATCATTGGACCTCCATAAAACATTCAGCAATATTACAATGAAATAAACATATCAAGTTCATATTTGGTTTTAGCTAACATTCAACAACATTACGATGAAAAACATACACCCTCCATAAAACATTCAGCAACATTACGATAAATAACAACAACCTTTTAATGTAATACAACGTTTATATCAGTGGATGAATTAAGAAAGATTATAATGTTAATAACATCCAATGGTAGACAAAGTAAATCAAGAAGACAATCTAAATGTAGCTCTGCCATTCAATGTTATGGCGTCATCGTGGGTGAAGGAATGTCCAAAAGAAGATTTCAATCTTCCTTTAGACTGGCAACGTAGCGTTCTAGAACCTCATGGTCATACTTTTTGTTGGTGTATATATCATCATAGTTGTGATGAATTTCAACAAAGTCCTTAATGTTCATTGTCTGGCCCCACAATGACTTGCACTCGACAGTTAGTAACATAATCTCAGCTTTCAAAGAATCAGTTGTTGGGGGGAGATCGACTGCCCAATGGAAGTATCTGCATCGGTCTTTTCCCTAAAATATATTATCAAGTTCAAGTGAATGACAACAAATGTGAAACTTACACCAGGGCAACCTATTATTTATGTATTTACTAGTGCACCTCACGAGAAGGACATATGTAATACATTTCACCCGACCTTTCACTTAGAATGCCAAAATCATACAACCATGCATCCTCTATGATAAACCGCAAGGCTGCATCTAACCCACAATCACACCTCGGAACTTCAGATGGATTCACTGAAATCTAAAACATGGTTGATTATTATTAAAATATTGTCTGGTTCTGAATATAGATTTCAAATATAAATTGTTGAACATATCAATAGGCCTAGTTGATTGTTCAAACATAAAAGAAAAGTTAATTTCGAAAGGTTGTTATACATCTATGATGTATTGTATCTGTCTTCCTCAGTTGAAGAGTCCTTATCGCTCGTGATGTGAAGTCATTGGCAAAGATATTGGCACCTCTTCCGTAGAGTTGAAATATCTTGTTCTAGCCTATCGGTGTCTGCTCTCGTCAAACAGAAAAAGTCACATTGTTCTGACCATAGCTTGCATTCGTTGCGTGCATATGCAAGTTGTGTTAGCATTGCATCCCTAACTACAGTAAGTGTGGCCACTATAGGTTGAACACGATGCGCGAGAAACCTCATATGACATATGTTCGGAACAAGGCCCCTGTCACATGTAAAATACGGTTTGTGGGGGTTGTTATCTTCAAAACGACCATTTTCCGCATCCGCAACATCTATATACACTCGTACAGTGCATTGAAGGTCACATGGACAGGAAGGCATTCCATTCTCCATTTCAAGACAACCTAATGAAACATAATGTGATGTTTTTAATTAGGAGCCATAAAACATTTCATGAAACAAACAATTTAGGGCACCAGAGTCATGTGGTTGATGAGTTATCATACACTTCAAAAATATGACAAGTACAAAGTAAGGTCAAATAGTATCCCAAAGGAAATTAGAAATGGTTTCATGAAATACATCACCCTCCCTTGCATCGGTCGGAGTTGTTTCTTGTAGGGAACTCAGGTCAACCCCAGTAGGTGGGACGGTAGACGTTGAACTTTCATCTGGGAGTTCATCCATCATAGTTTCGCCATCATGCTGGCGACGTATAAAATTGTGGAGGATACAACAAGCCATTATGAGGTGACACTGCGAATGTATAGGATATGTCGCCCCTTTTTTATGGTGGGCAAACTGCCTCTTCAACACACTGAATGCTCTTTCTACAACATTACGTAATTAAGTGTGGTGGTAGTTGAACATCTCCTTCTTGCTGGTGTATGAATGTCTATTTCCTTGGTACTCAGAAATATGGCAAGCTGTATTGCGATAAGGTGTAAGAAATTGACGAGTGTTGCAATACCCTGCATCAACTACGTAAAACTTTTCTGTCAGAACTGTAAACCCGCCCGTGGTTGTTGCTTATTGTAGGACACTTTGGTCAGCATTTGAGCCCTCCCACCTAGTTAGGACATATGTAAACTCCATCGAGAAGTCTACTACAACCATGACATTCAGAGAGACATTCCCTTTTCTATCTCGATAGCGATTTTTCTTATCACGTTTGACCAAGACTAGGATGTGTGTTCCGTCAATTGCCCTGATGGCATTCTATAACACCAAAATTGGTTGTAAACATACAAAATATTTAAAAATGATTATAAATTGTAGGGGATAACTATTACCTTGAAGTAAGGGTAGAACCTTAGGTTGTCCAATATATGAGATTGTGTTGTTGTGCATGTCGATGTGGTTTGCATGACAATATAGTCATGGGACAATGCACACACATCGTCCAACACTTCGTTGAACTTTCTACTTATGGTCTCACTAGAGTGAATGTAGTCCTCAACCAAAGCACGATTTGTATATCCATGGCCAACCATCTGTAGGAAGTAGCATACAACCTCAACTGATGAGATGCCTCTAGTACTTCGTAACGAGCCACAACTCTCAAGCTTGTCCACAAGGGCCATTATAGTATGTGGTTGCATTCGGTATAGGTCATACACCCTTTGTTCATGCCCGGTTATTATTTCTAACACCTTTTGGAGGCCACTCCTAATGCAAACTGACCTAGGTATTGTAGGTGGCGTCAAACTCTCTTGACCAAACAATACATAACTTGGGGTCTGCGGAAGACATACTCGCGTAGGTGCTGCAATATATAATGACAGTGAGGGGTGTTTGCAATGATAATTAGTATACAACATGTATGATTTTCAATAGGCACATCCCATGACAATAGAGAAATCCTTCTGCTAAGAATAAATTAGTATATAACATAGTGTTACATCTCCCCTTGCACAAATCAGACCATGCATCTATTGTAATGTAGGTTTGATATCAAACCTTCATGTATGTATCATACAATTTGACATGCTACATACATGTTATATTTAAAAGGAAATTGAGTAATGATTTTTTCTAACTACATGGCCTTTGTTGGGTTTTGTGGAGAAAACATGTGCGGCGGAAGCAATAAAATCCACGCAACCCGAAACATGATCTCGTCGACAACAACGTATTTGGAAGGAGTATTTGCGGGATATACCTTATCGCGGAGCAAGTCCGGCGATGTCCCGTTGCACGACGGTGCAACACTACTGACCTACGCAGACGGAACTTCTCTCCCATTTGTTGTCGCAGGTTGATCCGGTGGCACTCCTTTGCGGCAGTGATGTACGCAGCTCGTAGCGCGTACAGGTGGTCATCGACATCCTCCAAACGCAGGCGTCAATGCGTCTGCATCTCTACTTCATCCACACGGATGGACGGAACTCCACGTCGCGCTTCCCAAGCCAGCGGGAAGGAGTCGTGTCTCTGCGGCGGCGTGCTAGCGGCGCGTTTCTCTCCTAAGGATGATGACGGCTAGGGTTTATGTGCGTGAGCGTAAACTGAAAGGCCTCTATCTATCTTATATAGATATCGACTGTCAATCCTCCTTTAAACATGATACGAAGGGAAATAGGGTTTCCTAAACCCATCAGTAAACAGAAACATTGCGTTAATTAAAACGCTCGTGGATTAATTACAATATTCCAGAATTCATTAATTAACCAAATAATCACATTAATTGATTAATTAATATCCGACTCCATGCAATCGCTGGGGATGGCTTTATGTGCATATACGCCAACAGCCTTAAATACAATCTTTTCAAAGTGGAACTCACCAAATACTGACGAAGCATGCAACCACACCAATAAAATGACTAACTGTAAAAATATACTTAAACTTGGAGAACGATAAAAATATAAACAAATTATGCAGGCACCCAGCCTGATCTCATGAGCTAGCAGACAGACTGGAAGACCTTGCTTTACTAGGGGAAACACACATTGACATTTAGATAGATGATGATGAAAATTTGAAGAAAAAAAGTTAGCACATCCTTTCAAACTCGAGTCATCCTTTCAAAATTTTCACATTATTCCTTACCTATACAAAAAATCGAGTCATCCGGCAAAATCATGTAAACATCCATGTTGAAACCTGGCTACACAGTTTATATCCACTAGTTATGTCAAAATAATTATAGATTTACAGGGAAAAGTAGGGAAGCAAGGCAGTTAAGACTTTCTCTAATTTGTAACATGTCAATAGTAAAATGACATGTACTTTCCTTTTTGAACATGCACTGATTTACAAATTGCCTAGTGATCCCTTCCAGTTTGCAGTATGTGATTACTGAAATTACCACAACTACTTTTGTTCCAAAAAAAATTATACCTTATACTCACAATAATTTATAGGCAACACATGCTAAGACGTAAATTGTATATAAATACTATTAAGATGGTGTTAAAATAACATTAAAAGTATAACATAAAAAATGACAATTACCAAAGTTGTGGAGTGAAACGATCAACAACACACAGTCTCAACTTAACCGTAAGAAAAAGGCACAGGACTTTGTTGAACCTCTTTTAAAACTTATTTTTTCGTCAGACTCATGATTAGCACACATTATACTTTGAAATAGACAGAGACAGAGAGAGAGAGAGAGAGTAGTTCGTTGACTCCATCCAACTTATATGCACACAAATCAACTTTTGGAACACACAGACTAAATAGGCTAATGAATAACAATCAAGTTGTTGGAAGATATACAGACATCTTGTAACCACTTTTTACAAAATTAGTAAAATGTACATAATTTTTTGTTGGCTTTTAATTAGTACTGAACTGTAATGTAATCAATTATGTACAACCAGTAAAAAGAACCAAGCAATTAAAATTCTAGTGACTCCCTCAAACCTGTTATACAGATACAAACTACCTAAACAAATAGACAGGATGGACAATTGTGAATCTAATGTCTTTATGTAGCTTGATAATCAAATATATCCAAAACCTGACACTTCTATAACAACTATATTTTCTTTAGCTGATGAAATAAAAGAGAGGAAATCAAAGGGGTTAGTTGGCCCAACAACTAGAATAGATGGAGAACAACCAGTGGGATAGAAATTCTAAATGGACCGAAGTAGACGGCCATCCAGGTGAAGCAAGCAGAGCGATAGTTGGAATAGAAAACTGATAGCTTTATCACCTCTACTTATTCATAGGGTAGTAGATACAATATTACATAGGTCATTTGTCTAAATTAGTAAAAATAGGTTTACTTCCAAGACTACTTTCAATTCACTAGACTCTGTTTGCACAAAACAATTATCTTTGCAATTGAATCATCGATCTTCTTATATATTAATGATTTTTTAGAGTCAGAGATATTAAAAGTATAAGGTATGTGATAAAGAAAATTTTAGTAATTAGACTTGGATCAGAGGAAGTTAGTAGTAGAACGTTTGGAAGAATAGAATATTTGTTTCACAATCATTCTTTCCTTTTCCTCAATATTAATTTCTTGAAAATAAAGTGATAAACTTACATTCAAAAGGACCAATGAGAAAGTAAGGGGACATTCAAAAGTCTAGTTGAATGCAAAAGAAAAAGTAGATATTTCTAAGGTGTGAGACTAAGATATGAATTTCGTGTGCCACCCTAATAAGGATAAGTTTATAATAACAATAAACATATGAGAAGCTATAATTGAAAATGTTAAGTTCTGAAAATGTTGTGGACAAGTGAATTCATATGTTCCAATAAGAACAACACATTTTTCTTCTTATCATTGAATTCTCGGTATGCATGCAATCTTGGAAACTATATAGAACTCTAGATAACATTCAGGAAATTTAGATAAGTTTTGCACTCATTCCTTTCCAACATCATATAGGCGGTAGACAAGATGCCTATATAAGACATTTTGGTTCTAGTAGTATTTGCATATTTGAATTGTCTTTCTTTTGTAATACCCTTATTTTCTTTGATATTGTTCCTCGACCCATGGCTAGCTCAACTAGTAACAACTATTATATGTTTTCCTATCAATATCATAGTAAAGAAATGGTAATTGAGCACTTTAATCTTCCCAATGGATTAGCATATTTGAGTTTCATATAAAAGCGCAGGTTAAATTAAGCTTACCTTTGAATTAGATACCTTTTGGATCAATACAAACCATAATTCAAGAGGGATATTCCACTATGAATATCTCTGGAAAAGAGTTATGAATCTCTTAAAAATTGAAGAAGGTGATAGTTTGACTTTTCAATAGTATAGCCCTTCTCATATGAGAATGTTAGTTAGTTCAAACATAGAAGAGATACATTATCCTCATGTTGATGCTATGGAAATATAATAATAATACCCTTGTCTAATGAGGGATTTTGAGATAGAGAAGCAATATTGATCTCATCTAGTGAGGAGAGTGACTCCTAAATGTTCCAACACACAAACCCAAATGGTCATCCTTCAATTTATATAACTTCCAAAAATAGAGCTTAAAGAGTAAGAATGAGCAAGGATTAACAAGTAAGGATGTGAAGGAGGTATATTGAAATATTAGAAATATCATGTAAAATAATAAAAATTCCTAGAAGTAAAAATTTTAAGGTCATAATAAGGATGTAGAAGCAAATTCAGCCATGTACATGGGTGTAATGTACAAAATAAAACAAATAATTAGTTGTTCTTTTGTTCTTAATTGGTTAGTGGTTCAATATAATTTAGTTGTGATAAAATCACAATTTCAGTTTAAGGGTCTTCAGAATTTGAATCCATGTATGGTAGAAGAGGATAAGTCTTCTTTTATTGAGTTCGGATGTATTCAGAAGTATTGAAAACCATATTGCATAAGTAAAACACAATGTAGGTCATAATACCAACTAAGGATGGAGATTTAAGAAATGGCACTCAGTATAAAGGATGATTTATTTTCATTGACTTTGAATAAGCTAGACAATTTTTGTTGTGTTTGAGATGTTTTACTACACTATGATTGTTGTTTTGAATATTTAACAACAAAATGACGTGGATGACAATCTAAAAAATAGAAAGGAATATGAGTTAATATACATAAAGCTAAACTTTTTACACCATTCTTGTATACCTATATGTTTCTTAGATGAAACTCCTTAAGGGGGAGATGTTGTTACAACCATATCTTATTTTATCGGTAATATATGAGGGGTTAAGAAAATTAGTAAGAAGAAAGAATCACATTTGATGACAATACTATGATATAGCTCCAAACGATTTAGGATCAGTTGTCAGTTTTGTAAGATCAAAACAATTTCAAATCAGTAACACTGAATCCATTTTTTTGGTATATGATTTAATCTAGCCAAATAATGAAAGAGAGATTGCCAAATTTGTGAATAGGAATTCAAAGAATATAATACTTGTTAGTTGTTAATCAAGATCGATTGAATACTTCTTCGTGTTTATATGTATGAAGAAATAAGATGATCATGTAGGCATTTCCATCAAATTTGTTCCTAACCTTTCTTCACCACTAATAGTAACAGATATGCACCATGGAAAGAGATTAGATTGTGATACATGTCATCAAAAGAAACTACCAAAGATACAGACACCATTACTGATAAATCAAGTTCTACCCTAAATTGACCCTCCCAAACACATCAAGTTCTACCCTAAAACATCACCAACCTATTCAAAAGGGGACAACGAGCAGGGAGTGGGTAATCTCCGATTTGTGCAGCGCCGCCAGAGAACCAGGGGCGACCACCGCCGGAGTTGAGCCAGGGACGACAACCAGCTTCGGTGAATAGCTGCTCCAAGAGGCGTAGGTGGATGTGAAGAACCTCGCAGCACAAGGCGAGGAATATGAAGGCACACAGACACTTCTTAGATGAGCTAGGGTTTGTTCTGTTCATCGATAAGATGGGACAATGTCAGGTTTCAGATAGGCGATGTCCATGCCAGGGCATGGGTATCTTGTTGTTTTTGTAGGTTGTAGCCACCCTAGTAGACTGGCAGTCGCAGACAGATGCATTGATTCTCCACGTGGATGCTTCGCCCGACGAACGATGCCCTCCATATGTGATTTGCTCGAGGTAACGAACAATGCTTTAACTCCTCACAGACCAACATTATAGCAGGAAGAGGGAGAGGCATGACTGTAGCGAGGGAGAGGGGTGGGAGGGAGAGGGTTGAGAGGGAGAGGGATAGGGTGAGAGGGAGAGGCACGAGAGGAAGAAGGAGGGGCGTGAGAGATTCGGGGTCGGGGGGTGTCGGGGCTGAAACCCGAACTGGGATTTCCAATCCCGCCTCTACCGGGACTAGGTTTTTTCGGATTATGGGATTCCAATATCCCAAAATGGGGGTCGAATGGGGCTGGCAACCAAACGTGATTTTCACCCAATCTGGTCCGGGTTACGCCGATGTGGCGCTACACGACAGGCCGAAAATCGATTCTAATTCGGAACAAAATAGGGGCTAATACGCGTGGTCTAGCTCCAAATGCAGCAGCTGACTTGCTGGAACTTTGTTGTTTTATACGTTCAAAAACGTGGGAGAAAAAAAAGGAGTGAATAGAAGAAGAATTGAAAAACGTGGAAAAGAGAGAGAGTGAGGAGAGGGGGATCGGGGAGAGAAAATGGTTTTTGAAGAGAGAAAAAAAATATTTTTACTAATAGTTTTTAAGCCGTAATAAATTTTCTTACAAGATCAATATTGTTGTAATTTTTACAAAAAATATGTTACAACAAGACTAATATCTATATTTTAAAAATAAAATATGCAATCTAAAAGAAGAGAGAGTGGGTGGTTGGAAATAGATAAAAAATAGAGAGAGAAATTTATTTTTACTTATAACTATTAATCCATGGTGAATTCTTATTTGAAAAATTGAAGTTCATGTATGGATAAAAGAGGTTCATGTATGGATAAAAGAGGTTCATGTATAAATCCCAAAGCAATAGTTATTAACCATTAATTATAGAATTATTTGACAAAATAACAATCATTATATTTTTACATAGAATGTGTTCCAACAAGACTAATGTCAACATATTTAAAAAAAACAAATAGCACTACTTCCCTCATATTCTTCATGCTCTCTCTCTCTTACAGAAAAAATGGACAGAGATAGTAACAAATTAGATCAGAGATAAGATCAAAATGGACGAAAGATAACAACAAAGTAGATCGGGGATAACATCTAAATGCACAAGAGATAACATCCAAATGGACTGGTGATAACATCCAAGTGGACTAGAGATAACATTCAAATAGACTAGAGATAACATCCAATTGTATCGGAGATAATACTAATTAGGCCTGAGATAGCATCCAATTAGACTTGAGATAACAATCTACTTAGATCAAAGATAACATCCAAATGGACCGGTGATAATGTCGAAATGAGATGATATCCAAATAGATCGGATATAACTTTCAATTGGATCAGAGATAACAATTAATTGAACCATAGATAACATCCAATTAGATACAAGATAACATTCAATTGGACTAGAGATAACATCCAGATGGCCATGTGATAACATCCAAATAGACCAGAGATAACATTCAAATGGGACGGAGATAACATACAAATGGATCAGAGATAACATCCAATTTGACTAGAGATAACAACTAATTAGACAAGAGATAGTGACGGATTTGACAAGAGATAATAATAAATTAGACTGGTGATTGCAAAAAATGCACCAGAGACAACAACAAATTGGATTGAAGATAACAACAAATTGGACCAAAGATAAGAACTAAATTAAAAAATGAAAACAACCGATAACAACACATCTTTGTGATGAGTAAAATGAGGACCAAAGATAACAACACAATAGACCATGTATAGAAAAAAAATTAAACTGGAGATACAACTAATTGGATAAGAGATAACAATAAATTGGACAGAGATAGGAGTAGTGACAACAACAAGTTAGACCAGAGACAATAACTAAATTAAAAAAATATACTAGATATAACAATTAAAATCTAAAAAATTATTGGCACCACTTTCGTCCTATTTCTTGTGTTTTCTCTCTCTTAACAAACAAATTATACTAGAGATGATGACAAACTAGACCTGAGATAACAACAAATTAGATTAGAGATAACACTAGACCAGAGATAACACATCTCTTTTTGATTATGTATTACACATCTCTCGTGTTAACTTTGGTCCAATTGGTTGTTATCCCTAGTCTAGTTGGTTGTTATCTCATAACAACTGAGTAAATGTAGCGAAAAATTAGATCAAAGATAACAGATAATTGAATAGAAGATAACAAAAAACTAGACCGGATATAGAAACTAAATTTTATAACAAAACATGTCTTTATGATGAGTGAAATAGAGAACAGAAACAATAACACAACATACCATGAAAAATTAACCCAAAGATAACAACAAATTGGACCAACAATAACAACACATCTCTTGTAATGAGTAAAAGGAAGAGGATAGAGAATGAAAAATACTAGTGCAGAGACAACAACAAAATAGACCAGATATGACAACAAATTTGACAAGAGATAATAACAAATTGTACCAGAAATAACAACTCAATTAAGAAATTTAACGGTTTGCTGGAACATATTTTTTATATTATCTAACAAGTTTGTATTACTTTTCAAAAGTATGTCGATATTAGTGTCATAGGAATGAAGTTTATGTAAGGAATGTAGCAATTTTATTTCATCAAAAGTTTTATTATTGATTGAAAGTTATACAAAAACAAATATCTTCCCATTTTTTTCTCTTTCCTTTTGGCCACTCTCCTGTCCTCTCTTTTATTTTGTATTATATTTTTGAAAAATATGTCAACATTGGTCTTATTAGAACATATTTTTTCTAAGGAATCTGACAATTTTTATTTCAAGAAAAAATTCAATAAAAATAAAAAATTTTAAGCAAATGAATTTCCTCTCTCTTCTTTTTTCCTCCAACAATTCCTTATTTTCTTTCTCTCTCTCATGCCACACTTTCCTAGCCCACTCTCTCCCCCAACCATTCTATCCCTTACTAGTGCCTTAGAACGCGCGCTGCAATAAGTGTTTCATGTGGGGACGCTCGTCTGGGTTTGCCTCCTGCTTTGGGTCTATATTTTATTTTCCAAAAATGTTTAGCTTGATATTATTCAGTGGTAAATACAATTAAGAAATAGCTTCAAATTAGTTGTAGGATGTCAAGGTATCCGGTCAAACATTACATTGAACAAACATAAACAAGGACTAAAAATGACCATTTTAATTTTTTTTATAATCATTCATGATATTATTATTTTCTTACAATTGCATAGAGGTGATAGTAGCATTTATATAATTTTATATTTATTAAGCCATGTGTAAATGAATTTTAATCCTACATTACCTGCATGTGAAGATGTTCAGCCAAATATAAGTTGTTGTGCTATTTCTTTGGTTATCTATTGATTTTGGGAGGAAATCCCAACTAGATTATATATTGGGATGGACATTTGCCCTCAGCTTATCCCCTACAAGTGGTATTAGAGCCTGATTTGGGCTTGGGGCTTTGTACCTCTATTAAATACACTATTCATCTGTGTCACAGCCTAATTTTTGGAACTTAGCTAAGTACATGATTAAGTTATTGATGAGATAAAGATACAATTTATTTATGGTTATAATAAGGTTCCATACAATTTCTATGATACTTGGATATAAGGGAAAAAGCATGTAGAATGGATCTTTTGTTCAGTTTGCTTAGTTTTTGTAATATCTTTAGAGTTAGGGAAATTTCATATTGTGTTTGATGACATGAGGTGACAACCAAAGTAGAATAACAAAAGAAATTTGATGACTATAGTTAATGATTTGAGACCTAGACCTAGTTTAGGTCTTCATATTAAGTAAGTAATGTAATATTGATCACATATATGTTAGGAAGCTTCAATTGTGGAAGTATGAAAGTTTGAATGTTAAATTTTGTAATTAAAAATGTGATTAAGCTAGTGGATCCCTTGGAAGACCAAGGAATGGTACGTGCCCTAGAACCCAATTCAAGTCCAATTGGACCTATTAAAGTTTACATATGAGTCAAGAAGGTACAAAATTTGGAATGAAGTATTTCGTCCTCATAATGAATGTTCAAGATAATTTTGTTAGAAGGACAACTAGAATATGAGATTGTAGGAGAATTTTAGATAATTTTGAATTATCTAGTGATCTGGGTAATTAATTTAGTAAGTATCTAGTTTTTACTTAAAAGGTAAGTTTATAGTGTTTATCCTTTTGATCTTGACCAATTCTCTTGCTCAAGAAAAGATAATATAAAGATAGTGTTAATTATAAAATTTGAGGTTTAGTAAGATTAAGATGTGACCGAGATGATCACTTCTATGAATTGGAATTTTATCAAATAGAAGAAAAAAAGGGGAACGGCCAGGACTCGTTGTCCGTAGATTGTCTGTGCCCAGGCAAGACTCTGATCAACCCCAACCACAATCAAGAGGGAAAGAGACTATAAAAGCCTCGATTTTGAGAAGGATTGGGTTCCATGATTTCATTTCTAGGGTTTGTTCTTGTTTTTACAGGAAGAATGAGGGGGTGGTAAATGAAGGAGGCATGATGTGGCAGCAGTGCTCAGAGGATGAGTCTCAGGAATTTGAGGAAGAGAGTTTTCCATAATCTAGAGAGTGTGTTTCCGAAGAAGAGGAGGAGATGATGAAGCCCTCGACACTTTTGATCGATGGTTTGACTTGTTGTTGTCAACGTGAGTCCTCATCGGACTTCTTGGCTGCGGCGATGCTCAGTGGTGGGTTGTAAAGACATGTGCTCTGTTTAGTTAGGCCAGAAGGGAACCATACCCTAGCTAAGGATCCATGAGTGCCAAGCTTCAAGTCTATTTGGCACACAACATGGTTAAATCACGATGCCACATCCAGAAGCGACATCCCAAATTTCTTCAAAATAGGTATTTTTCTAAAATTTATGTCTTGCAACACTAAACTCGGAATTTAAGAAACAAGGTCTCTTTGGAAATATCATGATGTATACTATATTATAAAATTGGTTTTGAATGTTGTTATTTATGTCTAGTATTTATTATAATTTGATTACTAATATCTATCAAATTTTAATGTTTTAGACATTTAAAATAGCTAATGACTTTAAAAATTAATGAAAATTTTACATTAAGTGTATTTTGATGTGTTTAACATGATTTTAAGTCATGATCCTGCTGATTTGATTTTGGATCCATGTTTTGATGCAAACCCTAATAAGGGTATTATAAGTATTTTACTCATTGATTTACAATGAAACAATTCAAAATTTTACCTAAGCCTTAGTATACATTATTATTACTATCTCTAAAGTCTTTCTTGGAATTTCATGTATAAATGTATTAGTATTTAGTTTTGGGCCTAAATGATCATTATTTTAGGTGATTAATGACTATTTGTGAGACAACATGTGCACTTTTATGCCTACTTAGTATAAAAAAGATTTTAATTATATTTTCTTTTGATTTTACAACTAAGTCATTAAGAGTAGTATATGTGAGTATGTTTGAGGTTTACTATTAGTATATGATGTATATACTCATATATTAGGGCATAATATGTTTGTTTGGTTTATATGGATGCATCACTATATGTATGCTACATAATGTCTGACTTTGGTATAATTTTGTGTTTATAAATTTAAAAGTGAGTTACACCAGATTTTTATATAGTCAAAAGGAGAGTCCTAATTTGGTACATATGGCTAGGATGAAGGGGTTTTGGAATATAATAATAGAAAGGGTAAGTACTTGTACTTATAGAACTTTGACGATGCCCAAGTGCATAGGTCATGGAAAAAGGAATCCAAACTATGCTAAGGTCTCCTCAAACAAGGTAAGGGGGCCATGTCCATTGAGTTTCATTATTATTATGATTCAACCAACACATGCCTATATTGTAACTTAGATATTAACTTACTTTTAGACTTCAGTAATTCACATCTTGGTATGCTTTGAGAAATCATATTTCATCAATTTAAGTTACGTTGACATATTATCGGATTTCAAGTATTTGAAACTTATAGTGTTTTTATACCCAATTCATTTTATTTTATAAACCTTCAAACTCAGATCTCAAAATTCTGATACAAAATTATGTTAAGTATGCATGTTAAACATCACTTCATATTAAGATTCATTAAATAATAAGATTATCAGATTTTAGATTTTGAGTTAGATGCAGTTTAGAATTAAAGAATGGAGATACATATACATAAATAATAGATTAAGATCCAAAGATAAGAAATTAAAAAAAAATCGAGATAAGAGGTTAATATTTAGAGATAAGACATTAAGATTTAGAAATAAGAGATTAAGATTCATAGATAAGAAAAATTAAGAACAATTATAGAAAATGGAATCAAAATATTAACTATATATATTATAGGATAAGTCCAAACCAGAGAGTCCTAGGATGATTTAGAGGGTGCACTGGGCCAGACACTACAGGTGTCACAGAAGGCATGTTGGCACAATAGAGAGTGTGTTGCACCATAGAGGACACTTTGGAGTCAACAGAGGACGCATTGTTCCAACAGAGGATGCTTATCACCATAGAGGACACTTCAGTGTCAATGGAAGAGGACTTATTGTATAATGGTGGCCACAAATAGATAAAAGACATAAATAAAAGACACATCAATTCAATACAAGTTTACAACTTCTAGATATTCATTCAAATTTCAATTATAGTAAATGTATGTCTATCTTATTATAAATTTAATGCCACATACTCTCACCTAGGTTTCCCTTTGTGCATGGCTTAGGGACGAGATGTCCACATGTACTAATATTTGGGAAGAGCAGTCAAGATAGAGGATTTGCTTGGTGGGGTGCCATCTACACGATTGGAGATATTACGAGAGAGTACATGTTTTAGCATCATGTATATAGACTTGAATATTAAGTTTGATGTAAGAAGTTTCTTTCTGAGAATATGATGAAAGTTTATTTCATGCACAATCTGTAACGGTTCTTATATGTCATTATTGTAATTTCATATCATGTTAGTAACACTCCTCAATTAAAAAAATCAACTTTTGCTCATTATAAAAAAAATCAAGGTGCTACAATATGGTATCAGAGCAATAATGTAGATGGCCATCAGGAAAATTCTCATATTTTCATTTAGATTACTCATTAGAAACAAGAGAGACTAGACCTATTTTGAAACATAGTTACTAGTCCTGGTTATAAAAGAGGTGAGTGTAGATAGTACAATCCAAGTTAGAGGTTTAGTCAGGCAATAGAAGTTGAGCTATGTATTAAGGTTAATGTCTAGCTACTTTGCGCTTTTTATGTTGACTTTATATTTATGTATATTATACCCTCTTTGTTTTCACATGTTTTTGGTATGGGACACAAGCTTATGGGGTTCTGTAGAGGGGATGTTATATGCATAATTATATACTTATTATGATTGTCACACACTTTATTTTGCATATGGTATGGTACATATGTACTACCATGTGAGATAAATACGATAAGACATGGCACTTTTAGATGTATGACCAGCAACATGCGTCGAGAGGTGACAAAAAAAGCTGACACAAAAAGTTTAAGGTAGATGGTCTCCTAAACCTGATTCAATACCTATTAGAACATTAGAATGCATACCAAAGGTAGATATATTGAAATTTATGAGTGACTTGGCTTTAAAGTGGAATAACCATAAGAGGGAGATGATGTCATTTTTCCTACTACACTTGATGAGAATTAGAGAAATCTTGATGTCCTTAGTACTCTAATCCCAAGGAGGGATTATAGTCGTAAGTCTAACCATGAATGTTGTTATGGAAAATACTTGAGGATAATAAAATTTATGTTATGAATTGAGTTTAAGCTTAAGGTGTGAGGATGTCTAGAGGTGACTAAAATCCATTAACTATACATGAGGATGATTTAAGCATATGGTGATATAAATATGTGATAGTTTGGATCAATAATATAGGATCACTATAACATTGGGTTTTTTTATTTTCACACAAGATAGAACCTAGCAAAGTTGCTTGACTAAGGTTTGATTCAGTATTCATGTGGGTAAGCACAGTTTATTGAGTGAGTAGTCACTATTAGTACCTTGGGTTCAGACCTAGAGTACCATGATAAGATGAAGCAAGTTATTAAGAATAATATTAAGAAATTAGTGTAAGTTTTTGGTTCCCCAAGCTAAGTGAATACTATGCTGAAATGGGCACATTCATGTAATAAGCATTATGATGTAAGATCTTGTGAAGAATTCACCATAGATGACTCACTAATTTCAAGTATAAGATCATGATAGTAATGAAGAACCTTAAAACAACATTTAATGCTTCATACTCTATAGTCTTAAAACCCTATCATGATTCCTTAAAGAGGAAGCATAAACTACAACCTTGACCATAGAGTTTTAAGGGTTGGTGACCCATCACAATATGGTGAATGCCTCTTATTATCCAAGAAGATAACAAACACCCCATGGAACGGTGTAGTATATGATGATGAGAAGGGAGTCTAAATGACTCTAGTGTGTGATTTCACAAACCAAAGTAAGTAGTATATGCCCACGAGTACTCACTTATTAAGTTCAACATATATACATGTTTCTAAAATAAAACTTTATGATTTGTGTGATCCATTGTTCAAAGATATTAAAATAAGACATGTGTGTAAGATTTATGTACTTTCATGGATAATTAACCATTGTGCCTAAGATCTCAAGTAGGGACATGTTAATAAGAGTTCTGAGAATGATTAAGATTGAAGGATTAAATATATGATAAGGCATTAAGTCATGACTATGTTTCTAGGATAACATCTATATGTAAGATTTATGATCATGGTAAGATAATGAGGTATAAATGCATTAAGTTTTATATAAGATAAGATTTAAATAAGATGGAATCAGATTATAGAGTTGGAACCAAGTCAAAGTGTAGGTCAACTCAAGAGACATGACCCAGGCCCTTTGTGCAAGTCATGTGGCCTAGGCCCCTAGTACAGGCTGATCTAGATACATAACTCAGGCCCCATGTGCAAGTTATGTGACACACACACATTAGTGCACATCATGAGACCTCGATACTAGAGTACATGTCTCCAAATAAAGATTATATACATTTATATATATATATATATATATATATATATTAAGAGTAAGAAAGAATAGTTGTTTATGCTTATGATTTTCCTACATTTTTTTTCATGTTGGTTGTACATGATAGTTTGATAAGGTTGTTAGACATAGTTATTTATCCATGAGAAGGTCAGATTTTGAAGGTGTCTATGAGGCTTTATTACAATTGTCAAGAGTTAGAGTTTGTACGGTATGTGAAACCCTAGGGTGGGTAGCCTCCTATAGTTCAACCAAATTTTGAGGATGAAATTATCAAAAAGGTGGATAGTATTTTCACACCCTAATTTTTGGAACTTAGCCAAGTACATGATTAAGTTATTGATGAGATCAAGTACTATTTATAAGGGAAAAAACATGTTAAAGGATCTTTTGTTTAATTTGCTCAGTTTTTGTAATATCTTCAAAGTTAGGGAAATTCCATATATTGTTTAATGACATGAGGAGACAACCAAAGTAGAATAACAAAAGAAATATGATGACTCTAGTTAATGATTTGAGACTTAGACCTAGTTTACATCATCATATTAAGTGAGTAATGTAATATTGATCAAATGTATCATTGGAAACTTCAATTGAGGAAGTGTGACAAATTGAACATTAACTTTTGCAATAAAAAATATGATTAATCTAGTGGATCCTTTGGAAGACCAAGGAATAGGTCATGTTCCCTAGAACTTAATTCAAATCCTTTTGGACCTATTGTAGTTTACTATGAGTCCTCTAGGTACAAAATTTGGAATGAAGTATTTCGTCCTCATAATGAACACTCAAGATAATTTTTTATAAGGATAATTGGAATATGAGACTATAGGAAAATTTTATTTAATTTTGAATTATCCAATGATCTAGGTAATTAATTTAGTAATTATCTAGGATTTACTTAAAAGGTAAGTTTAAAGTGTTTATCATTTTTATCTTGACCAAATCTCTTACCCAAGAAAAGATAATAGAAAAATAACATTCATTATGAAATTTGGGGTTTATTGGGATTAAGATGTGACCTAGATGATTACTTCTATGTAGAAAAAAGGAGAAAAAGGGGAACGACCATGACTCCCTATTCGTAGAGGGTATGTTCCCAAGTGGGACTCAGATCAACCCCGATCCACAATCAAGAGGGAAAGAGACTATAAAAGCCTCAATTTGGAGAAGGATTGGGTTCCACAATTTCAATTCTAGGGTTTTCACATGTTTTGACAGAAAGAGGGGGGGGTAAATGAAGGAGGCATGAGGTGGTGGTAGTGCTAGGAGGATGAGACCTAGGAATTTGAGGAAAGAGTGTTCTAAATCTAGAGAGTGTGCCACCCAGGAAGGGGAGAAGATGACAAAGCCATCAACACCTTTCATCGATGGTGTGACATGTTGTTGTCAGCGTGAGTCCTCACCAGACTTCTTGGCCACGGTGGTGCTCAGCGGTAGGCTATAAATATGTGTTGCACTTTGTTTAGCTAGGTCATAAGGGAGTCGGACCCAATCTAAGGATCCACGAGTGCCAAGATTCAAGGTTGTTGGGCACACAACATGGTTAAACCATGATGGCCAAATCCAAAAACGATGACCCAGATTTCTTCAAAATAGGTATTTTTCTAGAATTTATATCTTGAGACAGTAAAGTATGAATGTAGGAAACAAGGTCTCTATGGAAATCTCCTGATGTCTACTAAAATATAAAAATGGTTTTGAAGGGTGTGTCTAGTATTTAATATATATTGATAACTAATATATATCAGATTTTAATGTTTTGGACATTTAAAATAGTTAATGACTTTTAAAATTAATGAAAACTTTGCAATAAGTGTATATTGATGTGTTTAACATGATTTTAAGTCCTGATCTTGATGATTCAATTTTGTACCCACATCCAAACCCTTATAAAGGTATTATGGGTATTTCACCCATTGATTAACAATGAAACACTTTGAGATTCTTACCTAAACCTTAGTATACATTTTTATTACTATCTCTAAAGTATTTCCCAGAGTTTCATGTATAAATGTATTAGTATTTAGTTTTGGGCCTAAGTGATCATTATGTAAGGTGATTAATGACTTTTTTGAGACGTGCATTTTTATGCCTACTTAGTATGAAAAAAAATTAATTACATTTTCATCTAATTTTATAACTGAGTGAGTAAGAGTAGTATATATGAGTATTTTTTAGGTTTACTATATGTATATGATGTATATACTCATATATCAAGGGATAAGATGCTTTTCAGTTTATATGGATGTATCACTATATGCATGCTATATAATGCTTGACTTTGATATACTTTAATGTCTATAAATTTAAAAGTGGGTTACACCAATTTTGTATATAGTCAAAATGAGAGTCCTAATTTGGTATATATGGCTAGGAGGAAGGGGTTTGAGATTTAAGAATAGAAAGGGTAAAATATACTTGTACTTATCGAACTTTGATGATCTCCCAGTGATTAGGCCATGGAACAAGGAATCCAAACTAAGTTAAAGGTCTCCTCAAACAAGGTAAGTGGGCCATGTCCATTGAATGTCATTATTATTATGATTCATCCTACACATCCCTATATTGTAACTTAGAGATTAAGTTACTTTTAGACTTTAGTAATTCATATCCTAGCATGCTTTATGAAATCAGATTTCATTCAATTTAAGAATGTTGACATATTATCATATTTCAAGTATTTGAGACATACTATTTTTATGCTTAATTCATTTTATTTTATAAACCTTTAAACTCATATGTCAAATATCTGATATCAGAATTATGTTAAGTCCTCATGTTAAAATAACTCTTCAGATTAAGAATTATTAGATAATAAGATTATCAGATTTTAGATTTAGAGTTAGATGTAGTTTCAAGTTAAAGAATAGAGATACACATAAAAAATGATAGACTAAGATCCAGAGATAAGAAAATCAAGAACAAAATCAGAGATAAGAGATTAAGATTCATAAATAAGAGATTAAGATTCAGAGATAAGAAAATTAAGAACAAAGACAGTAAATGGAATTAGAACATTAACTATATACATTATAGGATAAGTCCTCACCAGAGAGTCTGTGGATGGTTCAGAGGGCGCACTTCTCCAGACACTATAGGTGTCATAGAGGGAACTTGTTCCAATAGAGGGTGTTTTGCACCATAGAGGACACTTTTGTGTCAACAGAGGGCACATTGTGCCAACAAAGGGTGTGTTGCACCATAGAGGACACTTTTGTATCAACAGAGGAGGACTTATCATATAATGGTGGCCACAAATAGATAAAAGACACAAATAAAACACACATCAATTTGTATAAGTTTACAGCTTCGAAATATTAGTTCAACTTTCAATTATAAATCATTTATGTTTATATTATTAGAAATTCAATGCCACACTCTCTAACCTAGGTTTCCCTTTGTGCATGGTTGGGATGAGATATCCGCAGGTACCAATATTCAGGAGAGCAGTCAAGATAGATGATTTTCTTAATGGGGAACCATCTACACGATCTGAGATATTAAGATAAAGTACATGTTTTAGCATCATGTATATAGACTTTACTATTAAGTTTGATGTAAGAAGTTTCTTTCTGGGAATATGATGAAAGTTTACTTCATGAACAATCTTTAATGGTTCTTATATGTCATTATTTTAATTGGAAATCATATTAGCAACACTCCCCAGTTAAAAAAAATTAGCTTCTGCTCATTATAAGAAAATCAGGTTGTTACAGGATGTGTGGTGGACCTTTGTAGTATGGTGTCGTTAATTGCCTTTCAAGGGAGAGTTTATATGGGCTCACACATGAGGTTGAGAATGTTAAATCATGTGTGAACGAAATTAATCACACATCACAATTTTGTGGGTATGTGCACCCGAATATAAGTTGTTATGTTATTACCCCCAACATATTATATATTGGGTCAGACCTTCTCCCACATTTTCTCCCCCATAATATGCTGGTAATGAGTCATTAGAGGTGCCTACCAACACATCCTAAGATAAATTAATAAATGGGTTCAGAATCCAAACGTGGGGTTACCCCTTATACAAACTGCACATATCATTGTGTTGATAATAAGACTCCTAGTTTTCATCTGTCTCCCCTAGAATTTACTTCATGGTGATGATATGTTGTATGTCTCTGATGTCTTCTTTGATTGAAGTGGTTCTAATAGACACTATGATCCCTATACCTACTTCATATGCATATAAAAAAGTTGTTGTATAGTGTGAACACATCTCTAATGAATTGTTTCATAGACGTGTGTTTACACTTATATTTACATTTGTTACTATCTATCCACATAGCCCGTATGACTATGAAAACATTGGTTTTTCTATTGTAGGTATGACTCAGATGGATACCATTTTTCGAAACCTATAGTCCATGTTTAGTTTGATGTTAGCTTTAATAATGATGGTTGTTGTGTAGTGTGTCCATAAGGATCGAGCCACATGACATGTGAAGAATAGATGTTGGTTAGCCTCTTCATGAGAACGGAATGTAAGGCATACAGATGATCCATGGAACCTTAATTTTCTAATTTGATCATTTTTGAGATTCTTATCATGCCATAGGCCATAAAATGATGTGTACTATGGGTGTACATCATACTCTATATATTATATGTAAGGAAAAATGTATCCTCTAAATATGTAGTTTTGGTACACTTATTTTAATGAAGATTTTGGTCCCCATGTATAGATCATGGAGGCATTAGTGTTTGTTTCTAGTTGTTTCAACATGTCCTCCATGTCAAACATGGAGAAATGAGTTGTGAATATTTTGAAGTGGTTTTTTTTTGTGAGCTCAGAAGGGTTAATGCTCTTTGAGTGGTGATATGTTTTAGATTATCTAGGATCATATCTAGGTTTGTAAAGTGATTAATGGTTGCCAAAACATGCCACCACGGGTCTAGTAAAAAAACTAATCCTCAATATGTGGTGTGAAGGGGTATGAATGGTATTATGGATAATGGATATAGAATTTGTTATATGCTTTCATGATGGTGAAAGGTCTCTATGTGGGATGTTGCATCATGATTTATGGATTTTGTAGTATTTAAATAAGATGATGTTAGACCATAGTTTTTGCTCCTTTTGGCATATGGAGGTTGTGATTTTGTGTGTCACACAGAGGGCATCAGTGTTGAGGTTTACGATGCCCCATCCCTTGAAAGATTTGGTGATGCAAATGGTGTCCCAATTAGTGAGATGTGATATCCTTTTGTTATGACCCCAACAGAAGGTGATGTGAATATTGTCAATGCATTTGATGACTGTCTTGGGGGTGCAGAATGCATCCAAGATGGTAAGTTATGAGAGGAGTAAGAGAAAAGTTGAGGAGAGTAAGTTTGCCAACTAGTGAGAGAAATTGATTCTTCCATGTGAAAAATCATTTATAATATGCCTCCATAACTGGAGTCCATGCAATAGCTTTAATTCTCTAGGGAGATCAAGGAAGGCTCATATATCGAACAAGAAAGGATTCATATTTGCATCAAAAAAGTGATTGAAATTCGTTCATGGTAGTGGATGCAACATGTGTGCCATTGATGATATATTTGTGGAAGTTAATCTTAAGTCCAGAGAAATATGAGAAGCTGCCAAGGATATACATAGTGTTGATAACCTAATGGTCTTCAAGTTTGATAAGAATAATAGTGTCATCAAAAAATTGAATGATGTTGTTTAGGCATCCCTTAGGGCATTCAAGTGAGTTTGTTGATGGTTCCTAGTTGAATAAAATGGTCAAAAATGGATGTAACTATGATAAAGATATATGGTGATAAGGGATTTCTTGGCAAAGCTTAATTTTGTTCTTGAAGTATCTAAAAGTAGTTCCATTGATGATAATGGAGAAGGCACTCATATTGATGCATGCATTTATTTATGTGCTCCATTTGTCAGGGAATCCATAACCTTTGAGGCATAGAAGAAGGAAACACCAATTAATGTTGTTAAAGGCTTTCTCAAAGTCAATTTTAAGAGTGAGTAGGGATGTTATTTGGGCCTGTCATCTATGAATGGTCTCCTGGTCAATGACATCTGTGAATGCATCTCTTAGGGAGGAGAGTACATTGTGAATTTTGGATGATATGTTCCAAGTATGACTTCATCCTCAAGCTAAATAACTTTGCAACAATCATGTAGGAAGCATTGATCAAGCTAATACGTCATGAATCTCAAATAAATGTAGGATATTCTTTCTTTCTAATCAATGCTATATGAGTTTGGTAGAGAATTTTTATGTGTTGAGCTATACGAGTATCCCTATGAATGGCTCAGAGAAGGCTATGTAAGTCATTCATAATATGATCCCATGAGTACCTATAGAATGTAATGCTAAAGCCATCTAGACCAGATGATTTTTCTGTATTCGGGCTAATCATGGAAGATTGAATCTCTATCTCTGTGAAAGGGTTTAGAAGATTATTATGTTGTGCAATATTATCCTAACATATTGTATCCCAGTTGATGTTCATGTTGTTAAGTGATATGTGTCCATTATTGATCAAATATTTGTAGAATTTAACAATATGTGAGATGATTTCATGTTGGATGTGTGTGCACATCCATGTTGTCGATGTTTTCTATGGTAGGTCACCTTTTCCTATTGTTACAACATGCATGGAAGAATTTGTTGTTTTTATCACCTTCCTTAATCCATCATCTATTAGATCTTTGTTTCCATAGAGTTTCCTCATAATCTATCAAATTTTTTATCGTGTCTATCAAATCCTTATATATCTATCACTATGTGAGTCATAAGAAAGAGCAAGTAGTCAAATATGATGTTTTTTGTTACCAAAAGTGTTTTTGGTCCATTCCTTGAGAGTCAGTATCATCTATTGAGTTTGTTGTGTATGTTGGTGTCATAGTTTTGATGGATCTATGCATCCGTCCAATAGTCCTTCATCTATTGCAAGAATGAAGGATGTTTAGTCCAAAAACATTCAAAATGGAGTGGCTTGTGTCCTCATTGTTCAGAGATGGTCCGGAGGATGAAAACAAAGTGATTATACAAAGTGGATGGTAAGATGAAGGCATATGCAAGAGGGTAGTGGTAATCCCAGTTGTGAGAGAATAGGAAGTTGTCTAGACAATCCTTATGTGCACCTTGATGCCATGTGTAAAGAGTGAAATATCAATCCACCTCTCTACTAATAACAATGGTAAACAAAACTCAGTTTGGATAGCAGCGAAAAATAAAATTTTGACTATGTTCAATTTTTAATAAAGTGTACATAAAAATTTCCCCAATATGGGTGTACATGCTTTATACAAAAAGAGGATCTAAGCAGAGGGAACTAGACTACTCCACTTTTGTCTCCAAGCAACATATCCATCATCTAAGTCCAGCCAAAGTCAAGATCTTCAAGTCCTATTCATCCACCTTGCTTCACACCTGAGTGGTTGGGAAGTCACCTAGCAAAAGGGAAAGGAAAATAAAAAGTATGTGTTACAAAACTATTCTAAGATGGAAAGATAAGTAAAGCATGTGAAAACAGGCTAGGGTTCATTATAAGATGAGACATCAAGAGTATGAGGTTGTTATTAAGGAAACTTGCCAATAACAAAAGTAAATAAAGGATTTGCATGTAAATTAATATGTCTACCTAACTAAGTAGGGTTGAGGCACCTACCAGACCTCTAACCTTAGGTGAGGGGAGAATAAGACATTCCCAATCACCTATAATTTTAATGGGGAGAATTATAAACATTCCCCTAGGGTGATTATATACATGCCCTCTATGGGTGGTTGTACATAAGTACCACTACTTAAACATTAAATAGATCATTTAATTACATGCTAACAAAAGAGTTATGGCAAGGTTGAGCAAAAGAATATGTAACATGGCAGTGGGGTATGAATACCCAATCAAGATAATACTACATCTACTTTTGAGGCAATAAACAATCTAGGTTTCAAGAAATCAAGTATTAGGTCAGATTAAGCCTCATTAGGAAAATGTAGGTATTGGTATAAATTTTTCCCAACTGAAGAGTAAATGCACATACAAAGCACATACCTTATTCTTTAGAATCCTAGAACCACTTTTCATAACTTTTACACGAGATCAGTTCCACTTTCCCTAATATGATCATCATATTTATGTATTAGATATATGTATATTCATTAAAGGCTTAAAACTGCAAAACCATCAACTTTTTCCACAAACGATCGAATCAGACTCTAAAAACCTCACTAATGTCTTAGTTACGTTCTTCTGATCAAAATAACATATATGTTTGTATATTTTCGAGTTACTGACTTTTTAGGGTATTTTCCATATTTATTAGTTAATTAAATCAACTCGAAAAACACTTTTTCGTAAACATCAGAATCAAACTTTGCAAATATTTTTAATAGATAGATCTCGTTCTCCTGATTTCAAAACACTATTTATTTTTAATTTTTGACAACTAGAATAATTTATATAAATTAATTTACTCGGACCAATCCTAGCCTGCCACATAGGCAAGGCATGAACGCCCAAGTCAAGGGAAGAGGAGAGTGGGCCCCACGCTGCTGACCTGGCCCAATAGGCTGTCTCGCACGCGTGGGTGCCCAGCAGCCTCCAGCAGGCCCTCACAAAGCCGGGTCAACATTGGTCAAAAGCGGCAAACATGCAAAGGACGAGGATACCCCTCGCGCGAAAAACAAAACAATCAAAACGACCAGGGCGATTTGGTAAAATCACGAGGTCTTCTTCCTTCCCTCGCCCGAGCGCCATTGCGCCAGAACAGTAATAGCTGCTCACGATGGATTTGGGGAAAAAATGCTATAGGCCATAAAAATCTATGCACAAATAGTCAAACCGAAGCCCATAAGAAACCGAACTAGATGGTACCTGTTATTGGGACGATGATCGGGAACACTGGGAGCCAGGAGCGCCGCAAGGTCAGGGGTCTTCGGTGGCTAGATGAAGGTCAAGATATCCACGAAAGTCAAAATTGAAGGCTCAGGCGAGTTTCTAAGGTCATGGCGGTCCTAGGGGTGGATATATATATAGGCAAGGTAACCTAGACTAGGGTTAAGGTAGGGGAAGCTAGATAGTGGCGGCGCCCAAGTTGGGCGTTTCTAAGATACTTGCCAAAACGTAACAAGCAATATATCAAAAGATGCGGAATCTTAAATGCAACGTGTGGGTGAAGAAATCGTTCGATTTCATTGAGAAACGAATGAAAAATCGCGAATCAAAAATCTAACTTTTGCGGTGCTACAGTACACGCGACTCAAGGAGGAAGATGAAATGAGATCGTTTAATACAACATCTAAACTTTGTTCTTTATGTGCATTTAATGCATAAACCTTTTTCTAATTATTTAAAGGTACAAATAAAGTCCAAATAAACTCAAATTTGGTAGGTTTACTGATTTTGGGGTGAGGAATCGGAATATAAAATTATATTTTCCTTTTGAGAAAATTAGATTATTTAATTAAGCCAATTACTATTTTCTCTTTCCTCCTTTACTAATGATGTTAGGATTATCCAAAAATTATAAAACTTGACCCATAACTCATATTAAGTATGTTGAATACGAATTTGGCAGTATTTCTATTTGTTGAAGTTGCTTATTATTTTAAATAATGATTTTAATGTTTTACACACTTTCTCTCTCCTAAATTCACCTTCTTATCAAATATATTCCAAATTGAGTCAAAATTAATCCAAAGGTCTAATTTAACATGTAGAATACGAATTTGGCATTAATATATTTTTTTTTGAAGACTTTTATTATTTTATTTAATTCATTTAAATTTTATCACTTATTTAGCCTTTTAATTTATTAGAGGCATCTAGAAACCTTTTAAAAATATAAAACTTGGTATACAAGTAATAATAAACGTTAGGAACACGTTTTTGAGATTAATTAATTTTTATCAACATATATTTAATATTTTTTATCTTTAAATCATTTTCTCTCTCCATATTAAAATAAAATACTACACATTGACCAAATTAAATGCAAATTTGTCCAAAAGCTTATTTTTATGTTTAGAATACGAATTTGGAGTTATTTATCTGATTTGAGAACATTAAGTATTTTATTTCACTTTATTGGCATATTTCCTATTTTCTTTTGATAATGTCGTTAATATTTATATTATGTTCCACTTTAAATGATACTTGGCCCTTAAGTTACTTTTTGATCAAGGAAACGAATTTGAGTATCAAATTATCCTGATGGGTTTCCAATTATAATATTTAGTACAAAATCTTTCTCATTATCTTCTTTACCCATTAATTCCCATATTACCTTTAATTATTGCATTTATCTTCTCCTTTATTTCAAATTCAGATTTTCTCTTATTTCTCTTATTCTAGGAAGTGCTAGAAAGTTCTAGGACGAAATATTTTATTCTTTTTATTGCTTAGTGTACAATTTGCACTTTAGGCCCATTATCTAAAGTCTTACTGAGGTATTTGTGCATAAACCCAAATATTGAGAGAAAAGGTGAACAAATATTCATTAAACCATCATATTGTCCACAAATTAAATAGAAAGGCCAAGGATGATAGAAATGAAAGGAAAAGATGGAAAAGAGGACCAAAAGGCAAAAATGCCCAGATTTCGGTATGTTACACCATGTCCAACAACCATTAGTAGTGTGTAGGTCAATAAGGTTATCATGTTCTATGAAACCACTAAACATGGAATTATGTTTGTGGTTAGTGTCATAGGGTGTGATGTTGTAGCGCTCATCAAAGTTGCACGTGAAATTGAAATCCCCCCTAATAAGCCATGAACGACACCTATTGTGGCTAGCAATGTCATGAAGTTCTTAGATGAAGGGATGTTTATATTGTCCTACATCACCACAAACTCTAGTGAAGTGTCGGGAACATGGTAATCTAAGTTTTATAAGGAAATAGTGATATCGTAGGTCCAAACCTAAATGTCGATGATGCCCATACATTGCTTACTCCAACGTATAATAACTCCTTCCCAAAAACCAACTGGAGACAGTTGTACCCATGTATTAATGTGTTAGCCTCCTATATATCTAAGTAGAAATTTGCTGACGTGTGCTTTCATCCTTGGATGGTTATAATATTAATCTTATTAGAGTATTTTCTACCTAATCTTACATCATAAACCAACACGAATCACCCTATAGACTTTCGATGATAGTATACACGTATTAAAATAATATGGAACATAGGATGATAGAGGAGCATAAAAGATCTAAAATTAAGTATAATGACATATTCATAGTTGAATGTATGTTTAGGATGATATCCCATCCCATAAACTTTTCCAACCCCTGCAAAAAATGCCATCCCATTCATGGTTTTTAAATGTAAATTCCAAGTTTGTTGGACAATTAAATAAACTCATATATAGTGTTCCATGATGCTAGTTTATTAATATGGTTCCATTCAGTTAATGTATGAACAAAATTGCTCTTAAGGTTGGAGGTTGGATTGGTATTGGTAGCTTCTATGTCATGTGAGGGAGCAGAGACAGACTTACCGAAGTCATCCATGATGAAGAAGTTGTGTTTCTTATGGGACTTTAGAGTGCAAACCAAAGAGAGAAAGTTGTGCACTTCCCGATGAGTCACTAGAGGTGTTGCTTGCATGCTTGAGCTCTATGATTTCTTGAGGTCATCAATGTATGTGTTCTTGGTTTTTTTCTTGGTATCCATGTCAATATAGGGAAAATCAAGCTTGTTTAATGTGGTGGCAGTAGGATTTTGGATATGTGTATGGAGGTTGGTTTTGTCAGTGTTTGTGGTTTTTTGTATTTTGGCATTAGGTGGAGATGAGGAAATGTGACCGATGGGTGGACATGGGTGGGTTTGTTGCAGATCCAAACTTTGTTGTTGTCATCATTTTTGTTACAGTTTGTGGGTTGTGTAGAGTGCTTGAACCCAGAAGGGAAAAACCAAGTTGTAGGTTGTTTAGCATGGTCCTTAAAGTGTATGAGTTTGTTGTTGGGATGTCCATCCTGAAGTTTGATGGTGTATAACTCACCACATCTAATATTGAGTCTGTTTGGTAGGATGATTTCTTTACTCAATGAGAAGATGCAATATGCTTTGTTATAATCAGTGGAGTAGAGGGTGTCAAGGCAGATGAATTGGTATGTCGCTCCAACAACATTTGTTATGTTTTTGAATATGCTTCATCCCATAGGTGTGGTGGCAGGTCAGATATAGATATCCAACCTGATCCCCCTATCCCAACATAGGATGCTCTAGCTTCCATTGCCCATTTTCTAATGTGTGCTTGTGTGTATCTCTCTCCACATGGAAATGTGATAATTTGAGCAATAATGTGCTCAAATGGTGTTCCGACATGGAGATATCAAAGGTATCTATCTAGGAGAGAGGACTTTAGGTTTTAGGATGGCAAAACCTAGAAGGAGGATGTCAAGGGATTTGGTGACATTGATGCATTCAATGTCCTAGTTTTCTAGATTTTTGACGATGTTGAGAATGATATTGTGGGTGTTGATGACCTTCAGTTATCTCATACATAAGGCATGAATTTTAAGGAGGCATTCAATGGTGGGAGGAATGTGAGGTTGTTCCATGGGGCATGGTTGTGTGAGGGTAAAGTGGGTTTGTTGGAGGGAGACGAGCAAGGTGGAAGAGTATAGATTGTCATGTTAGGTGTAGTAGTTGTATATATAAATTCTCTTATCTTCTCATTGGGTATGTTAGTAGCAACAAAAGGAATGTAAGAAGAAATCCTCTGGGATTGTATTTTGCATGCAGAGGAGTGGGGTTTTGAGCATAGTGATTGGTGGGTTTAAAATTGTCTTGCTCTACTTGGTGGAAATCCTATAGGATGGGGAAAGGGTCATAGTAGACAAGACTAGTGTCAGATACACATGAGTTCTATTGGTCTTGGTCCCTAAGCAGTGAGACTTGGCATGATGGTGGTGAGATATAGGTTTAGGAGGGTGGTGTTGTGTAGGATGGGTAGGAGATTTCTTAAATTTGGAAGAGATTACTATGGTTTGGTTTTGTATCCAGTTAGACTAGGTTTAGGGAAGCGGTATAAAATGTGTTCTAGACCATAACAAGCAAAACATAAGATCAGGAAATAGCATCTATCTCTAGTATGACTGCATCGAAGACATCTAGTGTGCCAGTGAACCTTGTGTGATCGGCATCATTTTTATGTAACAACATGCCAACCTTCATAATCAAAGGCATAAAAATTATATATACTCTTTTAAGAAGCATATGTAGAATGTAATGGTGAAAAATTAATATAATCGTATGCCAGTTGAGCATGTGTAGAGTCATTATCTGGATTGTTAATAGATGAAGTTAACTCATGTGAATAATGGTCATTGTGGGTCATTTTGTACCTATGTGGCCTCTAAAGTTGTATGAACCCTAGTGGATGTATATGTATTGGGGGTGTGGCTATATCATCTAATGGTGTCTCTGTCTCCATCCTCATTTCCATATCCACATATAATCACCATTTCAATTGGTTCCCTATTTTCTAAAAGATTGATACTTCATGGACTCTATTTATAGTTATATACCTCATCAGCTATTATTGTTATATAACAACATTAATACATAAGACTAGTATGTGTGTTGAATGATGACTACATCTCTGTAGTAATGATGTTGGACATAAATTTAGATATAGTGTACTTGTTAGATAATATGTTCTTCTGGATAGAATCACCTTGAGAATGATACATGAAAGCCATGTCATGGCACTCATAGTCATATCTCAATGCTATACAGGTGATTGTGATCCTTATTGAGGTTACTACAATGACCACATGTTGCTATGTGTACTTGAACTCTGTCCAATGCGACATTAAGGCTTGCCATATATGTATTTGTTGGTTCATTGCCACTTGTGGATCATTGTGAGTGATGTATAAGGAATTTGTCCCTCCTATTGAGATGATATCCTTGCCACTTGGTAAGTGAGACTATGAATACATGTCCATTGTCATGTGAGTCAATATGTGATATTTAGCTCACTACATCTCAATAGTTTTATCATATTCAAGAAACATATTTTGAATCTTAAGAGGATGACTATTTCTCAAGAAGTGGGAGATGGGAGATACTATGAAGAAGTTGAAACTGGAAGAAATTCCATTATGGATTCATATCTTTGATTTTCCTATTGAGTTGTGGGATGAGGAAATGTTCAATCGGATTGGATCTGTAGTAGGGAAACCGGTCACTGTTGATATTCCTACTGCCTCCTTTTGTCGATTGGAATTTGTGAGAATGCAAGTGTTAGTTTTAGCTGATTCCTCCTTTTCGAAATCTCTCCAGATTGTCAGTGATAATGGAGTTGAAGATCTAATTAGGTTTGAATATGAATGGGAGTTGTCTAGATGTCTCAGTTGTGGAAACTTTGGCCATGAAACTTTCTTATGTAGTAGCAAACTAGATCCAAAGAAAATGAATCAATATCAAAGTAAGAGGCACAGTTCTACGGCTAATAGGTCATGGATTCCAATTGCTATCACTCAAGAAACCAATGCTTACTCATCTATTGAATCTAGACCTGCGGTGTTTCCTGTGGTTTATACTGTTTCAGTTCCTATTACGCATGAATCTATAGCTCCCATGATGGTTGTCTCAGTTTCTAGGATGAGATATCTATGAGTGTTCCTGTTACCTAGTCTCATGCTACTTTAGGTTCTGAAGTGGTTTAGATGATGGCTTTCTCTCTTACTGAGCAGTCTATGGAGGGTTGGACAACTTAGAGTAGAAAAGCTAAGTCTTTCTTAAGTCACTTTTCAGGTAATTCAAGTTCCCCGATGAAGGAGAAGAGGGTATCCCCAAACAGGTTTGCTGTTCTTGACTCTGAAATCTCTGAGACTACTCAAGTTATCTATGTAGGGAGGATATGGTTTCTATTCATCCTAGAAGGGATGAAGGTGTGGTCCCAATTCTTTTTTTAAAATAGGAGATTCTCTATTGTATCCTGGAATGTGAGAGGAGAAGGGAATAAACTTTCAAAAATCCAGGATATAGTAGAAAGGTCAGGTGCTGATATCTTTATTTTGCTTGAATCTAGACTTCAGCCCATGGATGTTCCTAGAAGCGTTAGGTCTATTTGGAATGGTGCCAATTTTATTATGAATGATGGTTTCTACTCTTGTGTCAGAATAATAATTCTGTGGAAGGATATGAATATTAATATTTTTCCTCATTTCAAGCCTAGTCGGTTGGTTTTATGTGAAGTTTCCTTTCAATCACATTGCTTCATGCTTGCTTCCATATATGGTGTTAATGGGGATAGTGATAGGAGGAGTTTATGGAGGGACATAAAAACTATTTCTAATTCTTGTACTCTACCTTGGTGCCTTATAGGGGATTTTAATGTTGTCTGATTCTTTAGTGACAAAATTGGGAAGCATCCTCCGTCGAAGATGAGTATGGATGATTTCAATGAAACTATGGAGTATATTGGTCATCTTGATATGCCCACTAAGGGCCCCTTCTTTACTTGGGACAGTAGTAGCAAAAGTGGGGTGAGCACTTTCTCAAGAATTGACAGAATTCTATGTAATATTGACTTCCTCTCGTATTTCAAAGGAGCCTGGGGTGAAGTTTCCTCTTCAGTTACAAGTGACCATAGAGTCCTTAAATTGCACCTTTTTTTGGTAAGAAGAATTCTTCTCGTTTTAGGTTTATGAATTCTTAGATATTTGTTGCTGGCTTTCATGATTTGGTAAAGAAGTCTTGGAATATGGAAACAAAGGGGGGCCCCATGTATAGGCTTTATACTAAATTGAACAATCTCAGAGTCAATCTCATAAAATTGAACAAATATGTGGTGGGTAATTTCCATTCACAAGCCATAAGGCTGGAGGTGGTTGCTAATGATATCCAAAGTATGGTGGATAGAGATCCTAGTGACCCCAACTTATAAGATATGCTTAGAACTATAAGAGTTGACGCTAATAATGCTATTTTGAATGAAGAAAGGCTCTATAAATAGAAATCTAGAGTCCAATGGTTGAAATAATGGAATAGGAACTCTAAGTTTTTCTATACATCTTTGAAAACTAGATGTTTGACTAATAGTATTCACCTTCTTGATATTGATGGTTCTCCTTGTTTTGATCCTAAAATCATCTCTGAGCACATGGTGGATTATTACTCAAATCTTTTCAACTCTGACAAAGTTCTGTTGAAGAGGTGGAAACCTGAGTGGAGATTACCTACTCTCACTTCTGATCAAAGAATTAGCCTTAAAAAATGGGTCACAAAGTAGAAAGTTGTGTCAACCATTAAGAGTATGAAGAAGGAAAAGGCACTTGGGCCTGATGGGTATAATGTTGAGTTCTTCACTTCTTGCTGGGATATTGTTGAATCTGATGTTGTTAGTGTTGTTCTAAATTTTTTTAGTAATGGAAAGCTACTCAATGAATGCAATAGGACCTTTATTACATTGATTCCCAAGACGAAGGCTGCTGCTACCTTAAAGGAGTACATGACCATGTCTCTTTGTAATTTCATCTACAAGGTTATTGCCAAGATTATGGCAAATAGACTCAAATTTGTTTTGCCCAACTTGATTGATTCTAATCAACATGCCTTCATTCATGGTAGAAGAATTGATGATGCTATTCTCCTGGCTAATGAACTTCTCTCAACCTTCTCTGGAAAGAGCAGTAAAAATATGTGCGTTTAGGTTGATTTGTCTAAATCCTATGATTCCGTGAATAGGGACTATTTAATCCTTATTATGAAGATCATGGGATTTCCTGGTTGTTGGCTGGAGTGGATTGAGATTTGTTTTTATTTGGCTTCATATAAAATCCTCATTAATGGTTCTCCCTCTACCCCTTTCAAGGCCTCTAATGGAGTGAGGCAAGGTGATCCAATATCACCTTATTTGTTTTTCATAACAATGCATGGTTTATCTGCTATTATCAATTATGAAATCCAAAATAAGAACCTGAATTAGTTATTTCCACATTACCTTTGCCGATGACCCACTGCTCTTCTCCAAAGTAGATATTAAGTGTTCTTTGACTATTAAGGGGATTTTGGATACCTTTGCTATGATTTCTGGGCAAGAGCTAAACTCTAGTAAAAGTCAGTTATTTCTTAGTCTTGGATGTTCTTACAGGGATATTTCTGATACTCTTAATATCTCTATCTCTGAATTCCCAGTGATGTACTTGGGTCTCCCTCTCTTTATTGGAAGGTTAACTAGTTCGATGTGCATGCTTATTATTGATAAAGGTTCCTCTAAGATGGACTCATGGAAGTGTAAACTGCTCTCAATGGCTGGGAGGATCGAATTAGTTATTTCCACTTTATCTTCCTACCACATCTTTTGGTTTGCGACCTTTCCTCTTCCAAGCTCTGTGATCTCTAATTTGGAGAGGAAGTTTAGAGATTTTATTTGGGGATATTATGAAGATAAAAAACATTTGCATCTTATTTCCTTGTCTCGGATTTGTAAACCTAGAGTGGAAGGTGGTTTAGGTATTCACAAATTTATGGACTGGTCAGTTGCAGGTATCATTAAGAACCTGTGGGATGTGGGTAGCGACAAGAATACTCTTTGGGTGAAGTGGCTCCATGGCAAATATCTTAAAAGTGAGTCTCTTTGGTCTGTTAATCCTAAGTCCTATGACTCTTGGCTTTGGAAGAAATTACTTAAGCACAGAGACACCTTGTTACCTCATGTTTCTTTTCAGCTGGGTAATGGTTCTCATTTTCTCCTATGGAAGGACACTTGGTGTGCTGGCAGAATGTTTCTTGCTGATCATATTGGCAGTCAGATTATGCAGAGACTTGGTGTTGGTCCTAGTTGTCAGGTGGAGAAGTGTATCTTGAATGGTGAGTGGTTTATACCTTCAAATGTTCGTGGTGGAGAGAGTTCTCTAAGGAGCTTCCAATCTCTTAATAAGCTGAGAGTGGATTCTGTTGATAGAATTTTGGTAGATGGGAGTGACTCACTGTCCCTCAAGGATTGTTGGAATCTTTGTAGGATGAAGGATCAAGCTTTGAAATGGCATGCTATGACATGAAATAGGTCTATCCCGAGGAACATTACTATTTTTCTCTGGAAAATCTTTTTTCGAAGGCTTCCTACGCATGACATCGTCAAGAATTTTGGTTTCCTTTTTCCATCTGTCAACTATCTTTGTTGGAATAATGAAGAAGACTATCACCATTTATTATTTTCTTGCTGCTTTTGTTCTGAACTGTGGTGCCTTTTTAGTCTAAAGTTTGGGGAAGAGCCTGGTTGTATGAATGACATCCTCAACCTTAATAAAGAAGTAAGATCTGCTGTGTTTCTTATTCTTTATCATACATGGAACGAAAGGAACAGAAGAATCTTCAACCATACTTGTGAAGCTCAGGTTGTTTGGTCCTTTTGTATCTGAGATGTAGATATCATGTACAGATAGTATAGTTCATGTTCTTTTCTTTTGTACAATTGTTAAGCTTTGGCTCTGTGCGAGGTTTAATACCCCTATTTTCTTCTATTAATGAAAGTAGGAAGTGTGCATGGTTCAACAAAAAAAACTATTTCATGCCTCATCCAAATATATGTTACAAAGGTGTTATATGTCCATGGTAACATTGGTCAATTACAATTTACATGTTGTTCTCAATTTATTCTAATTAGTTGGGTAGCATTGTAGTGTTTCTTGATCCCACTCTTTGCTTGTGAAGTATATGTCATTATTGCCAACATAATGTAAAATGTATGGAGTCATTGTAAGACCTTTGATCGGTTTAAGGCATAAACATGCTTGATTAATCTATTTTAGTGCTTAATTCCTTAATCAAACCCTAAGTTATGATTTAATATCATGTGACTATTCTACCTCAAGTTGGTCCAGTTTGGAAATTGTTTGATTGAGTTTTGCAATTTATGTGCTTATATGGACTTTTATGAAATTTTCCCATATCTAGGGTTTTATATGTAATTTTCACATGTATGATGTGCCTCACAAATGTTCTTAACATGTTGGATATAGTTTACCTTTGAAACACCTAGATGTACCATCAAATGTTTGATGCTTTCTAACTTTGGGTTGAGGACCTAGGGTTTATCACCTAAGTACCTAACTCGATGGTTTCTCTAAGAGGATAGGGATATGATGGTTTTACTATGAGAGTGAAGGATCCAATGGTCTTCCCTAGTTGCATGGTATTTAATGGTTTTCTCTAGAGGCACAACAAATGATGGTATTTCCATATAATGAGCACCAACCGTTGGTGGAGCAAGGTTACACATGTGGCTAAGTGAAGGCATGATCTGATGGCTTTTCTGATGATGCAACTCAAAGGTTCACCTAGGTTGCTAACCGATGGCTCTCCTAGGTTGTCAACCAATGGCAGGTTTGTTTTGTATGGATGGGATTTTTCAATCTTTTGACACAAGGTGTGCACACTTTCAACCCTCAACCACCTTCCTCTCTCATCCTAGCCTTATATGCTCCTCTCTTCTCTCTCAAACATGTTGTTTGATCCCTTGACCTCCTTCGTGTTGCTTGAGAGGTTCGACCCTCTTTCTTGGTGGAAGAAGAAGAGATCTTTAGGATAAAGCTTGGTTGCATGTTGCTCTCAGGTTTGATTCTACCCTCTCTAGGATCGTTTGGAGCTTCCTAACCTAGTTTCTTGCCCTAATGAAGTAAGATAATATTCCTTATATTTGTTTTCTTTCTACCCTTCTTCTTCTCTCTTCTTATTTAAGTGAATTCATGGTGTTCTGAGTGGAAGTTCGAGAATGTGGTTAAAGAACATCTTCTTTCCTCTCATTTACCCTAGATCTACCTTGATCTTGAAGAAAGTAGTCATCTTGGAACATTTGGAGTGCTAAATCTAGGGTTTCTCTTCTCTCTTTCAAGCTACCTTGCTGTTTGGACATTCATCATACTCCTTGAGGCAAGTTATATAACTTTCATCCCATTTCTTGCTTGCTTTTAACTAGCTATATGTAGATCTTGCCCTAAAAACGTAGTAACAAGCAAAAAGATGATCCTTTGAGTAGGGTTTAAGCATATGTAGTAGCATTTATTTAGCTAAAGTACCCCTTAACCTTGTACTTGATTATTTTCTTGGAGCAAACTACTTAAACCTTGCAAGTCTATCAGTTGATGGTTCCCTTGAAGTGTAGAATCAATGGTTTTTTCTTATGCTTTATGAAATGATTTTCTTGTAAATCATGGATCAATGGCTTGACTCTTCATGAGAAATGATCGTTTAAACTTAGTTGCCGATTTGATGGTTTTCCTTATGCATTTTAATCAATGGTTTCACTAGCTTGACAAACAATGGTTTCACTAGCTTGAGAATCTATGGTTCCACTTCATTCATGAATTCGTGGTTACATTTGATACCCTAATTTGTTGCTCTCATCAAGTAGATTATTTAATGGTTTTCATAGCACTTGAAATGATGGTTTTTACTTAGTGTAGAAGAACTATTTTCACCTAGTATTTGTGACAACCCGATGCCACACTAACAAGATAACTCCAACCAAGTGCGAGATCAACTACTAAATAGCCTCATAGCCATAAAAGGTGGTAAATTAAAACTAAATTTATGCAACCATAACACTACAGAAACATATTACATCAAGGTACACAACCTGAAACATGTCCATCCATAGAATGGCCATCTGCCACACACCTATTACAAAAGTTATATTCATATGTACAAGTGACAAAATACTGCCAAAACACATATTGTTATATAGATCATCTACAAAACACATCCCTTCTTAGACTTGAGAGTATAGGGACAACACAAATGACTCTACTACTATACAAGCAACATCCCAACTTCTATGTCTACTTATCTTTGAGCTGCTCTTCTTCAACAGCATGATCTCTACCACATCACTGATGACCACCTAAAAAGATGTGGAAACCCATAGGGTGAGACCAACGTCCCAACGAGAGATATAACTCTCACCAAAAAGTATTACAACAACAAGATGTATGATCATGGCAGATTAAGCATTTATGAGTAGATTTAGCTAAATTGAAAACTTAAATTGATTATACAATTTAAACATGTTAAGAAATCTTAATAGATAGGATTAACATCATAATTAAGAAGGAATATGAAGAACATGTGTAACAATTAACTTCTCTTACCCCATTATATAACATCTGAGAAGTATAAGAAACATGAAAAGGAGTAAACATCCAATGTGAACCCTATTTAACCCTAAATATATATACTTCATATTTAGATTACATCTTTTAATTAAGACCTAAGGAGTTCAGGTATACTACTCACACTCCAACTGTCCATTTCTAAGTCAAAAATAGTGCCATATAAAATCTAGGAGATCCAAACTCCTACAATCTCCTCCGCCCTTGGTCACTATGAATCTACCACAGTGACACAGAGTCCAACTACAAAGAAGCCTTGTCCTCCTTGGTATATAGGTCATGACACTAGTGAATAGGGTAAACAAATCGAAACATCTGAGGTACAACCATACTTGACCTCTATATTGTTATATACATCTGAGGTACAACATACTCAACAATATGTGGTCCAAATTTCCTTTAGAAATACTCATTTCACTATCCAACACCAATATGGATCTATGGCCAGGGCAACTACATGATTAGGGTTCCACTTATTTAGTTAAAACTGATTGAGTGTCTTTTATTGAAACAATCAAGTTACAAGCAAACCCTAAAATGATTCTACAAGTATACGTAGAGTGTAACTTTAGAAGATACGAAACATATGGCACATAAAGCTTATCACATCACCACATGATACTATTCACTACATCATCAAGCAAGGAAAAAAAACCACAATTATGAGTAAGAAAACCAACATTAAGCACATGCAAGTAAGGATCTTTACCTCCATCCTTAACAAGATGAATGAGTACTAGATTAGGGTTCATAAGAAGGGGATAATGTACTCAAGATCATCACCAAATCACAAACCCTACTTTAAGAGATCATCATTATACTACTAGGAACAACATTTTAGAGATGGATTATTAGCATGCAAGGTTATGTTTAATAATAATCGAGGAGAGGGTTATATAACTCGCCTTCAAGGGTGAACCACTCCAACAACAAGATGCTCCAAGGAAAGAGGGGAAACCCAAACTTGATAAACATCTCACAGCCAAGATAGCACCACCTCAAAGGAAGATGAACAACCCAAGGTTAAGGGAGTACAAGAAAGAGGTCAAAACTCTAGTCCTAAAAGACAAGAAAAGAAGAGATCTTCAACATGACTTAGGCACTACCATGGAGAACCATGGGTTCGACCAAGAAGAGAGAAGTTCATCGAGCTCAACTCAAGCACTACCATAAAGAACCATGGGTTTGGGTAAGAAAAGGGAAAAGGAAGGTAGGGTTGCAAGAAAATAAAGATCAAATAGAGAGGTCACTTAACAAGATCAAGGAACACCTAAGGGTCACTAAAGAAGAGTTGATCCAAACCCTAGCTCCACATGCAAGGGGTTCAGGCACTACTCAAATATTGAGCTTCACTTCCACCACCAAGAACAAGAGGAATGAGCTCCAAGGAGAAGAGATAAAGAAGAGGGTGCAAAAGGATCACTTGCATGCAAAGAGGGGTATATATATCTAAGGGTAGAGAGGGTAAAGGGGGTTAAGTGTCATACACACAAGTGCCACTTGTCCACCATATATCATCCATGCAAGCACTACACCTATGCATGCAACAAGGATCGTTAAACCCAAAGAAACTCATCGACCACACTGGTCTAGGGAAACTCATCGATTGAAGGGATACTATGTTCAAAGCCAAACAGTCGAAGAAAACATAGTGACCTAAATAAAATCCAACCCTAGAGATCACATAAAACCCAAACTGTAGGTTATCTTGGCTCATTAACCTCGAAGATTACTAGGTGTACACAAAGAATCATTGAATGAAGAAACATGATCAAAGGGACATGAAGGTGATCACTAAAACCAAGGAGACCATAGGTCAACCCTCAATGTCAACATCAAACTAGGGCATCCAAGCAAACCCTAGAACATCAACACATGATGCCACATCATCAAACCAAGGTACAACACATATAAGGGCTCTATCTCCAACATGGAAAAGATAGGTGAGGCACAACAAGCATGTGACAAATTACAAGATAAACCCTAAAAATTGGTAAATTGCAATTAGGTCCAAACAAGCACATATAAGAATAACTTGTTCAAACACCATCCAAACTGGACCAAACTGAAAACATAAGCATGTAACATGTCATTAAGGCACAACACATGATTATATGTAGTTTTAAGCATCTTATTATGCTAAGAAAGCAATATCAAGAAATTGTCTCATCTAGAGGGAAAAATGAGCGGAGGGGCTCCTGGGGCGCCTGCGGCGGCGGCGACCACCCCTTCCGGCCACAACCAGGCCCCTTCCTCTCAACCTACCTCTCAACCTTGCCCCCCCCGCCATGACACGACCACCGCACCTACCACCACCATCCATCCTTCCCGCGGGAATGAACCAGGAGAAGACGTCACCCTTGGCAGGGAGTGGGTCTCGACCCATGAGAAACCCCCTCCTGTTCTCCGAGGTAGGGTGAGCTCTGATCCGACGAAGGGCTTCTTCAAGGATGGGGATTCTAGACCTTGGACCCACTTTGAGAAGCCAGTTATCGAAGAGATGGATGATTACCATAGATCCTCGGCCATCGTCCAAGTGCTGGGACAGGATATTAACATCAATCAACTTAAAGGTTGGATGGTCCGGTCTTGGAGGCCCAAAGGCGAGCTCGAAGTCTACACCCTGGTAAATGGTCTGATCCTCGCCAGGTTTTCCAATGCCAAGGACCTTAATGTAGCACTGATGAGGGGTCCTTGGTTCTTCGATGACCGTTTGGTGATGGTCAGACGTTGGACGCATGATGCCGACATTAGAAGAACTGCCTTGAAGACTTCCCTGGTCTGGATCTCTCTGCCAGACGTAGGGAAGCATTGGTCAGCTCAAGCTATCTCTATTATTGCTAACGTGATTGGGGAGTCAAGAGCCATTGATCGACGAGCTGATGGATCGCTGTTGGGCTGCGCTAGAGCCTGTGTGGATTTGTCTGCTGAGGAAGAACCACCCCCGGTGGTGATGGTGGAGCTACCAAATGGCGGCGAGTGGGAGGTCAATGTGAGGTATGAAGCGTTGCCAGACCGCTGCCAGGTCTGTAAGGTCTTTGGGCATGTGGAGGGACAATGCCCTGGTGAGCGAGACTCGACCATCAGGTTGTCTCCTCCCATTATTCCTCCAACGTTACCACCTAAAAGGACCAAGAGAAGGAATGCTAACAAGGAAGATAAAACCCCTATAACAACGGAGACAATCACAGAGATCCGAACAACAGAGGAGGTTGAGGAGACATTCACTGATGATGTGCCTGAAGATGTGCCTGCCCAACAGCAACAGGTTGCTACCGGTTTCCCACCTGCCTCACAGGTTACCGACGGAAGTGCTGAAGGAAGCAGGAAAGACAGATAGTCAGCTAACGCATTTGACAGCCTTGCACAGTTGGGAGATAAAGAAGTAGAGGAAGAGGGTGGACACCGTAGTAGGAGTCCAAGATAGACAAGAAGCTCAAAGCAAGCCAAGAGGCCGGAGAAGAAGAAGACACCCGAACCCAGTGGAGGGGGAGGGGACAAATACAAGTTTTAATGTCCATCCTTGGATGGAATGTGAGAGGAGCAGCTCGTCCCTACTCACAAAGGAAACTGAGGAGCATTCTGAAACAGCTGGATGTTGATCTATGCTTCTGTTTCGAAACTCATATCAAGAGAGAAAGAAGAGACAGTTCTGGTAACATTTTCCCGAGTGGGTGGCTATCTCTCAGTAATCTTGACTCCATTGATGGGGGTAGGATTGTGTTAGGTTGGGACCCAATTAAGTGGACAGTGGATATCATAAATGCTACTGACCAAACGCTTACTGCTAGATGCTTTGGTAAAGACGGCTTCAGCTGCATTGCCACAGGCATTTTTGGAGAAAACTTAGAAAAGGAAAGAAATACTATGTGGGATACTATCACAGAGTCCGCACAAAATGAAATTCCCTGGGTTGTACTAGGGGATTTCAACTGTATAAGAAGACACTCCGAGAAGGTGGGAGGTAGAAGGGTCCCGGAAAGAATTCTTCAGAAGTTCAATGATACTATTGACAAAGCGGCTATCCATGAAATTAAAACTATTGGAGGAAAAGTCACCTGGACTAATAAATAGAAGATCAATAGAATTGCAGCCCAGCTTGACAGAGTCCTGGTCAACGACAAATGGCTTGAAAGGTTTCCTCAACAAGCGGTCAAATTGGAGAGCTTTCCCTTCAGTGACCACGCTTGCATGAGAATTTAGTTGAAAGAGACAGAAAATTTAAACAGACCATTTAGATTTCTCAATTACTAGTGTGATTGGCAAGGCTTTCATGAAACGGTGGAAAGTGGGTGGAACATGAGATTAGGGGTAATCCTATGTACGTCTTCCAGAAGAAACTCAAGAACACCAAGGTTGTTTTGAAGAAATGGTCTAAGGAATTCATTAACATTCCCAACCTTCTTAGAACATCTAAGGAGGCTTACTCCAAGGCTGCCCTCTATGCTAGGGAAAATCCATCGAATAACCTTGTTGTCCTAGAAGAATTGAAGGCTGAAGACAGGTTGGTGAAGCTTGAGAAGGCGATGGAAGTCCACAATTGGCAGATCAGTAGACTCAAATGGATCAAGGAGGGAGACAGGAACACAAAGACCTACCAATCTGCTATAAAAAGGAAAGAAATGAAAGAAGCCATCCATGAAATCGTTGACACAAATGGTACCACAAAGAGGGGGGAAAAGATATTTCTGACACGATTGTGGAGTTCTTCCATGGACTCTACAATCAACCTTTTTCTCATGATTGCAGGTGGGAACACATCATGCCAGGGAGAAGGGTGAATGATCATATGAATCAATTTCTCCTCAAGGATGTTGATGAAGAGGAGATTAAGAAGGCCACCTTCTCCATTCATCCTTCCAAGGCCCCTGGGCCCGATGGCTTTAACAGCAAATTCTACCAAAGCAAGTGGGACTTAATAAAGTCAGATCTGTGTAAAGCGGTCAAGTGGTTTCTCAAAGGTGGTAATATGTTGAGGGAGGTGAACCACTCGTTCATTAAAATGATTCCTAAGAGTAATAATTCTTGCACCATGAAAGACTACAGACCTATAGCTTGTTGTTCCGTCCTCTACAAGATAATCTCGAAAATCATTGCTGGGAGACTGAAACTCATATTGCCTGATATTATATCAAAAGAACAAAACGCCTTCGTCCAAGGTAGGAACATTGCGGATTGTGCACTTCTCGCCACTAAATTCCTGAATGATTTTGGTATCAACAAAGCTAAAACCAAGTCTTGTATCAAGCTGGACATTATGAAAGCGTATGATTTCATCAGATGGGAATCTATTTGGAAGATCATGACTAGTATGGGGTTTGAAGAGGAATGGATCAAGCTTGTCCAACAATGCGTGCAGACCACCTCTTTCTCCATCTTGATCAACGGAGCTCCAGCCGGACTTTTCACTGCCTCTAATGGAATCCGTCAAGGTGATCCCATGTCACCACTGATTTTCTCTTTGGTCATGGAAGGGTTATCTTATGCTATTCATAAGGCCGAGACACTTAAGAAAATTAAGGTTTTCAAAGTTAAGAATGTCGAGGTGATGTCTCATCTCATATTCGCTGACGACGTTCTCATTTTCTCCACTGGCCATGCTAACAGACTTCATGAGTACAAGAAGGTCCTCATCCGGTTTGGCAAGCTTACAGGTCTATATATCAGTGAAATCAAATCAAGAATATATAACTCAAAGTCATGTGATCACAGAAGAGGTAGATTGAAGGAGGCTTTTGGTGTCAAGATTGGAAGGTTGTCCACAAGATACTTGGGTATTCCTTTAACCAAAGGTAAAGGACACAGTAAAGACTTTGGTATGTGCATCGAGAAATTCAGAGAAAAGGTAAACAGTTGGAGTGGGCTACACATATCCCTAGCTGGGCGGCTTGTTCTAATCAGATCGGTGTTGCAAAGTACCATCAGCATCTGGGCTTGCCTTAGCGAGATTCCCAGCCAGTGTCTTGATAAAATGAGATCCATTACCTCTTCTTTCTTATGGGGAGGTAATGCCCACAGTATTGCTTGGAAGGATGTTGCTAAGCTGTTCAAGGAAGGTGGGTTACAGCTCATTGATCCTGAGGATATCATGGAGGAAAGAAGATGCAAAAGAGTTCAGAGGTTTATCACAGAACCTAACACTACTTGGTCAATTTGGATGCGGTCAAGGTATAAGAGTCATATTGTGCTTGAAGCTAGCAGCAACCCTTCTCGTGTTTGGAGGGGCATGTGCATAACCTATGGCAACATTGGGGATAGATTTCAAGTTGATAGTCAAGGTGTTGGTGTCTTGAAAGACCCAACAACTTGGATCAACCTAAATCCTATTACGGAAGTCAATTGGTGGAGGATCGTTTGGGGTAAATTCTATTACCCGAAATGGAGCACCATTACTTATAGAGTAATCAAGAACCGTATACCGACCAACGACGAACTTCTGAAATGGGGACTGCTAGTGGACAGCAGCTGCGCCTTCTGTTCTAGAGAGGAGGAAAGTGATGGTCATCTATTCTTCAAATGCAGCTATACAACACCTATTTGGAGAATTGCGTGCATCAGAAATGGATGGGGTGCTGATCTGCCCTTAGATATGAACGACATTCGGAATTGGGGCCGCCACAGATCCAGTGATCCTTGGTTCCTGTCGCTGTTTGGTACAGTTCTTGGCAGCCTTATATTTGGTATTTGGAAGGAAAGAAATGTAAGGAAGCATGGTGGGCAAAACAAGGATTTCTTGGCCTTGTTGGATGATATTAGCAGAAGTTTCAGATCTGTTTGCTCCACCAAAACGCAGCTCATGGGGCGGATGGGCAGCCATGCTAGGAAATGTTGGGGTTTTTGTAGTTAGTTCCCCATACTTTTGTTTTTCTAGTTTGTGTCTATACAACAGGATTTTGTATAGCCTGTTTAGACATGTTGGCATGGATGCCTTGTAAAGCTTAGCAAGTTTTTGGCAATACATTTTTACCTATTCCAAAAAAAAGCAATATCAAGAATAAATCTAGGTCATGGGCCTTACAACCATAAACCCTTAACAAGGATATCACTCCCCAAAATCCTACGCGAACAAAGACAGGTACTTCATGCACATCTCATCCTCTAAATCCTAAGTGGCTTCCTCCATGCCACGTTGATGCCACAAAACCTCAACCAACACATATCCTTCTTCTTCAACTTCTTCATCCTCCTATCCAAGATCAAAATAGTACCCTCAACATATGACACATCCTCATCCAACTAAACCTCCACTAACTGCAACACTTACTATGTATCTAGATGACACTTCCTCATAATAGAAACCTGTGCATCTCTGGCGGTAGCTCCAACCTGTAAGCTACCTTCCCAACACATGCCATCATAGGGTAAGGTCCCATATACTTGGGAGCTAACTTACCCTTCTTTCCAAACCTCAACACGCCTTTTGAAGGAGAGGCTTTGAGATACACCTTATCGCCCACTTGGAACTCTAAAGGCATGTGACGATTATCAGCATAAGACATATGTCTATCCTGGACTGCCTTCAACTGCTTTTGTATCACTTTGATCTTCTCTGTAGTCTGTTGCATTGGCTCAGGACCCAAAAGATGACACTCACATGTCTCATACCAATAGAGTAGAGACTGTCAACGCCTCCCGTACAAAGCCTCGTAAGGTTCCATGTCTATACTCCACTAATAACCATTGTTGTAAGAAAACTATATCAAACTCAAATGCACATCCCAAGTTCCCAAAAACTGCAAAACACAAACTCTCAACATATCCTCCAAGATCTGAATGCCCCTTTCTGACTCTCCATCAGTCTACAGATGAAATGTTGTACTGAATCTCAACTGTGTAACCATGGTTGTGTGCAAATGCTTCCAAAAACAATCGTAAACTGAGGACCTCTATCAGCCACTATCGTCACTGGGATACCATGCAAACAGATTATCTCATCCACATACACTTGTGCTAACTTCTCTGTTGTATATGTCATCTTGACTGAAAAAAAGTGAGTTGACTTGGTCAAACTGTAAACTATCATCCAGATGGAATCACAACCTTTGGTTGTCCTAGGAAGGCCAACCACAAAGTCCATAGTGATATGATCCCATTTCCACTGCGATATATGCAATGTTTGCAACATCCCTACAGGCTTCTGATGCTCATCCTTGACCTATTGGCACACTAGACACCTTGACATGAACTATGCCACATCACCTTCAACCCAGGCCACCAATATAGATCTTTCAAGTTATGGTACATCTTAGTACTGCCTGGATGCATCACATACATAGATGAGTGATCCTCCTTAATAACCTATTTCCTTAACCCATCAACATTTCAAACCACTATCCTGTCGTGGAAACAAACTGTCCCATCCTCAATCTCATGGAAGCCCCCATGCTTCTTGCTGCCAAAATATGATCAAATCTATTGTATCGCTACATCATCCCTCTATGCATCTCTGATTTGTTGTATCAAGGTAGGCTTAACCTGCAATTGTTCTAGCAAGCTTGTCAATAAGGAAACTTCCAACTTCACGTTCATCCAACAAACAAACACCAACATGTCTCACTTATGGCACACCAAGGAACAAACTGTTCCCTGTCAACAAATGATGATGAAGAGGACTTCCTGCTCAACGCATCAGCCACCATGTTAGCCTTCCCTTTATGGTAGTCTATTGTCCAATCATAGTCCTTGATCAACTCCATCCATCTCCTATGTCTCATGTTCAGCTCCTGCTTTGAGAAGATATATTGTAGGTTCTTATGGTCGGTGAAGATCTAACACTTCTCTCCATAAAGGTAGTGTCTCCAAATCTTTAGAGCATGGACCACAGCTGCAAGCTCCAGATCATGTGTTGGGTAGTTCTCCTCATGTTTCTTAAGCTATCATGATGTAAAAGAAATCACATTCTTATCCTGTATCAGCAAACATCCCAAGCCATTATTTGATGCATCACAGAAGACGATATAGCCTTTTCCCTACTCTGGAATCATTAACACTGGTACACTAGTCAACTTCTTTTTCAAATGCTAAAAGGACCATTGACACTTGTCATACCAAACAAAAGGTACACCTTTCCTCATAAACTTGGTTAGGGGTAATGCCACACCACTTAAGTTCTTGATGAATCTCATGTAGTAGCTTTCCAAGCCTAGGAAATTGTGAACCTCCATCGGTGTATTAGGCTTCTCCCACTCCAGCACAGACTCCACCTTCTTTGGGCACCCCTAGAAGATATGATGTGACCCAAAAAAGGCACCTCCTTCAGCCAATATTCACACTTGCTGAACTTGGCGTACTTATACTTCTTCAACAATGTCAACGCTTGTCATAGATGTTTCTCATGTTGCTGACTCTCTTGGGAGTAGATCAGGATTTCCCCGATGAACACCACCACAAACTGATTAATATAAGGCTGAAACACTTTGTTCATCAGATCCATAAATGTTGCTGGTGCATTGGTTAGCCCGAACGGCATAACCACAAACTTTTAGTGACCATACCTAGTCCTAAAGGTTGACTTGGGTATGTCATCCGTGTTGATCCTCAACTGATGGTATCCTGACCTTATATGTATCTTTTAGACCACTACATCACCTTTCAGTTGATCAAACAAGTTGTCTATCTGTACATCTTCTTGATAGTTTCCTTATTCAATTGTCGATAGTCTATGCACAACCTCATAGAACCATCCTTTTTATTCTCTATGAATAACACAGGAGAACCCCAAGGGAAGTGCTTGGTCTGGTAAAGTCCTTCTCTAACAACTCTTACATCACTACTGGTGCCATCATATAAGGTGGTTGTGCTATCGGTTGTGTACCAAGAACCTGATTGATCTCAGAGTCAATCTCTCACAAAGGGGGAACACCAAAAGACTCTTTAAGGAACACATCCTCAAACTCCTAAACAATATACACCTCCTGGATACTAGGAATCCTCACCTTAGTATCCACCACATGTGCCAAGAAAGCCTCACACCCTTGCCTCACCAGCCTCTCTGTGGCTATAACTGACACCAAGCACGTCGGAAGAATCTTCCTATCAGCTTGGAAGACCCACAAAACATCACCATCATGGAACCTCGCCACCTTGTAACTACATCCTAAGACCACATGGTACTTCTCCAAGGTATCCATCCCAAGGATCACATCAAATCCATGCATGTCAAGTGGCATAAGGTCCACTTGAATGTTGCATCCCAAGAAATAAAGAATGTAGGATGGACACACCTCCCACAACTTAGAGTAACCAACAAGAGGGGTTTCTAGAAGGAGACTATCAGATCTATGACTAACATGTAAAGAAAAACTACATATCACCTCTCTGGTGATAAAAGAGTGCATCACACCTGGGTCAACCAAAACAGATACAAAAGCAAATGCAGACAAATCAGAACGAAAAAGTTCCATCTAACCTATCATGACCCATGGATTGACCACTCCCTCTAGCTGACTCATAGCGTAGAATCGAGTCGTCGCCTATTTTCATCCATGTCCTCTACCAGTATGTCCGAAAGAACCTACTTGTGACACCTGATCACGTCCTCTGCCACCACCACTGTTGAACTGTTGCCACTGGGAACCGTACTGACTCTACCTCAATTATTGTGTCACCTCCTTGTCCTTCACAGGTCAAGACCACCTGATATGCCCCACCTATCCACACTTATGTTCATACTATGGATGTGACACCTCGTCACGCTAAACGAGACTACTCAAAACACAAAACACAATCAACTACTAAATTAATCACATGGTCAAAAATGCAGTATAATTAAAACCAAAATTTACATTAGAAACAAGTTCTGAAACATTTACATAAAGGTCCTTCTATTCCATTCTCATATATTATAATAGGAATTTACATCCGTTCTCAATGGCCTCAACCATGTCCTGTGTACAAAAGAAGCATTTACATGTACATGCCATATCAACATACACTGGCATACTGCCAAAATCTCATGTCAATACAAATATCGTGTCTAGAAAACACCTCCCATACACAGACTTGAGAGTACATGGATGACACTAGAACTCTACTACTAATATCTATAGCTGACCAACCTTCTAAATCTATTGATCACCAGGGTGGTTCTCTTCCATAGCACAACCTCGACCTCATTGCCTGCGACCACCTAAAAGATGTGGTGACCCACAGGTGAGACTCAGTCCATTTGACATATATAACTCTCTCCAACAGATATTGATTACAACAGATTAATTAACAATAAACAAATTGAGAAGATAGAGTATTGAATAAGAAAATAAAGTAAATTTAACAATTAAAGCATACTAAGTAGTTAAGCAAATAAGCTTTAGCAACAAGTAGGCTTACTCAATTTTCATAAATCTATTTCATGTATGATTTGTGTAGTATATAGTTAAATCATGGGTTTCTCAACCAGTGTGAGACATATTTAACCCTAGCAGATATATACTACACGGCTTGGATTACATCTTTTATTATGCCCTGGGGAGTTTGAGTCATACCACTTAAAGTCTAACTGACCACCTCTTAGTCACAACCAGTTCCATACAAGATCAAGGAAGAGCCAGACTCCACGATCTTCTCCTTACTCGGTCAGTACTATCCTGCACTACAGTGACATCTCAGTTTAACTACAAAACAGTGACAGATAGTCCTATAAACAACTAGCCCACCTTGGTACAGGTCATGGCGCTAGAATCAAAGGTATACAAAGCAGAACGTTTACTATAGGATAATCACCGAGACACGACCGTAGCCGTTCTCAAAAAGAGGGTGACCACAATCATCCTCCCTAAGCACTTGGGGTCAGGGCAACATGTACCCCACATATTCAACAATATGTGCTCTGAGTTTCCCTTAGGAATACTCATTTTACCATCCAACAAGTTCTGACACTGAAGATGGCTCTATGGATCAGGGCACTACATGATTAGGGCTACGCTTGATTACTTATTTTCCAATTGGGTGAATTAAGGCTTCATCATACAAATGGACATACAAACCCTAATTCATTCCTACCAAGTGTATAAGCATTGCAACTTCAGAAGATATAAAATGTAGAGGTATAAATCTTAATCACATTACCACATGCTATCACTCATTGCATTGTAATGAACCACATGTGTAACGCCCGAGCCCACTACCCAAAGATGAAGTAGAGTTTTAGGAATGATGACGGGCCCCACAGACCACCACTAGCCTTAACTGTGTGCTTTGTCCTCACCCACGCACAAGCCGGGGTCAACTTCCCGACTGGTCACCCATCCTAGTACTACTCCAAGCTGAGCACGCTTAACTATGGAGTTCTTTAGTGATGGGCTCCCGAAAAAGGAGGTGCACCTTGGTGATATGGGTAGTCCAATCATTCCTTTTAAGAGTGTTTTATCTGAGGCCTCAAATCCTGAGATGTTACAATCTCCCCCACTTAGACTCTTGACGTCCTCGTCAAGTCTCAACTATAAGGCCTCATAATCTCTTCCCCATTTCAGTGCAGACCCATAATGGCCTATGGACACCTAGCTCCCAATCATGGAATACCAGCGTAAGGGTGGCTACGTCAACCATGGACAACCCTTTCCTACATGCTTGGACCACACGGCTCAAGACTATCATGCCATGTCCATGTGGGCCCCACCTACTGGAAGGGAATTGGCTCTGATACCATTTGTAATGCCCGAGCCAACTGCCTAAGGCTCAAGTAGAGTTTCAGGAATGATGACTGGCCCCACAGACCACCACAAGACTTAACTGCGTGCTTTGTCCTCACTCACGCACAAGCCGGGGTCAACTTCCCGACTGGTCACCCATCCTAGTACTACTCCAAGATGGGCACACTTAACTATGGAGTTCTTTAGTGATGGGCTCCCGGAAAAGGAGGTGCACCTTGGTGATATGGGTAGTCCAATCATTCCTTTTAATAGTTTTTTATCTGAGGCCTCAAATCTTGGGATGTTACAACATATGTCATGATGTCATTTTAAGATATCCATTTCATATCACAAGTTCTAGGGTTTCAACCCTTATTGGAACATGAAAAGGATTTCACCTCAATCAGGGCTAAAACATGCCCAAATGTCATTAAGATCATCACATCAATCCTTACAAGATCATCATTTTCATTCTAAGCCTTAAACAAGGCTCAAAATATCATCAATACATATGCATCAAATGCGATGAGCTAGAGGTGCACACACTAACCAATTAAGTTTGATTAGATGCACCCCACGAAACTCGAACACACTTGGGATCTTTCGATATTTGTAGAAACCCTAAAAAGACTCAGTCACAATACTAAACATGACATCTACAAGCACACGTGGTACTATTGTAGTCAGATAAGAGGCAAGTGTAGGGGTCGATCCTCAGGGAGAGAGGGGGCACTAGAACTAGGTTAGTGTTTGCTATGTTCCTAAAATGGAGACTAGGGTTGAAGGGTTTAAAGTTGATTTTGTTTGATTACACTACAAATGCAAGCAAGAAAGATCAAGAAGGAATCTAAGTTAACCAAAGTCCTAGATTACTCTAAGCAAGCTAAAGCTATCAAATTAAGCAAGGCAGGCAATTAGACTAGAACAAGGAGTTAAACTACACTAGCAAGTTAAGCAATCAACTAAGATGCAAACTAAGAAATTAGACAAACAAGAGTCTAAATTATCACTAATTAGCCAAATTAACACAAGCAAGCTCAAAGGAGCCCTAATTACTCAAACAAGGACTAACTATATAGAACTAGGTAATTAGCTAAGAATTAACAAAGGCAATTGACTACACTAGCATTAACAAGCAAAAAGGCTAAGGTGGGTTTCAAGCAATATGATGGATAGGTGGGCCGTTTATGAATGTAACTTGATATTACTTGGGGGAAGGTCAACAAAGCATGCAAATCTCACAATTCAGTCTAGATTACCAAACCAAACAACAAGGCAAGTGGTATTAGAAAATACCTTATACTACTAGTTGGAGAACTAGGGTTAGGTGTAATTCTAGTATGACTTGGCAAGTCTAGGTTTCTAGGGTAAGTGGTATTACAGAAATTGAGAGCCAAGGGTAGGAATGGGAGTAGATATGAGGGGTTTTCACCTCATGTTACTTTCCATCTAGCCTTTAGGAAGCTCTATGCAATTGTAATAATTACACTTACACTAGCTACTTAGATCTCACACACACTTGTAGAAGAAGGGAGATGTATGTAGGAACAAAGGGGGCTAGTTAGGGATCCACTAATTGGACCTAGGAGCCATTCCTAAGATTGCTACACACATTCCAATTTCTCCTAGAAGCTAAGTGTCATCAAGCATCACAAAGCAAGCAATCTATGTTAAAAGCACAAACCACATGCAATTTTAATGGGAAAAGAGATAGAAGCAAGAAGCAATAATCATAGAATAAAATTATTTTCATTACAAATTAATTCCCCCTGATATGGTATCAAAGTCACATTTTAGCCCCAAACAGCCCACCACTCGGGGCTTAGCTAGACAAGCTCAAAGATAAAAGAAATGAGAAGACGAGGATAGGACTCCATGGAGATCAAAGTAGATCCTCCTCCTTCACCTTATAGCTATTGTAGGGTGACCTCCCTCCTACAAGGTGGATGATGGGCATGAAAATGAAGGGAATTATGGTAGAAAACCTAGAAAACTAGGTTTCTATGGTGGAAATGGTGGGTGGAGAGCATAATTGCAAGGGGAGTGCAATGAATGATCAAGAGTTGGTGGAGAGGAGTAATGGTAGCTAACCTAGTGCTATGGCCGCCACCCATGTATATATAGGTGATGGTGGAAGCACTAGGGTAAGTAGGGGCATCGTTGAAAAAATAGTGGGGAAATGCTAGAATTTAGGTGGTATTAAGGTTGTGTTGGGAAACACAATCAAGGTGGATATGGGTAGGAATGGCCGTGGTGGTGTGGAACAATCGTTATAAGAAAGTGAAAAAATCACAGGTCGAGGTGGTAAATGGAGGCTGGTAGCACGCTCGTGCTGGGCAGCACGACCATGTTAGATGCTAGGTAGAATAGTCGTGCTAGGTGGCACAACCATGGTGGGTGAGTTGGAGGTGAGGTCGTTCCCTTCAACATGCCCATTTTGACTTTTGGCAGCACGACCGTATTGGGTAGCACAGCCGTTTTGGGGGCTTCATAGCACAACTGTGTTGGGTAGCATGGTCGTGGTGAGTGAGTTGTTGTAGCTTTACAGTTTTGGTATTCTCTCTATAACTTTGACATTGGCCAGCACAACCGTTCCTTGGCACCATGGCTATGCTGGGGTCTTAAGTAGCAAAATCAACTTGAATCTTCATGATCAATGGACTTCTTTGCTTGATGTCGACCCTTGGCCATTAGGGTAGGTTTAGGGAGATTCAGGGTCTTCTTTGGATCCCTCCATGAGTGGAGGACTCTTAAAACTCCTTCCTTCTCTCTCATCCATCCAAAGCATGGTCCAAGTACCTAAAAAGTATGCAAAGAACGTCCATAACTACATTCGACAATAATATGCATGTTGGGGAATTTAACTTGCATTATACTGTGTTTAGATGTGAATAAAGAACAAAATGCCACAAGATGAAGACCTCAAATAGGGCTACATCACCATCCCAAACTTAAAACATACTTGTCCTCAAGTATGCTCCAACTTAATCTCTCTCTTCAGTTTTCTTTCAATAAACAAAAATGATAAATGCATTGTAAAAGATGATTATTGACTAAATGGTCTTGGAAGGGACTAAGTGCATGTGTTCCGCCTATCTCCTCTCTACTTTCACAAAACCAACCATGAAATGAGCACTAAGCATACAAACATCAAATATAGAGCATAGAATACACAAGATTTCCATATGTCCTTCATGCAATACCTGGTAAACCGTTTCATGTTGGCGTTAATCAATGATGACTAGGAGTGCTATTTCACTTTCATGCATTCAATCTTATATCTCAAACCACACTAAATGACCCATATGGCTTTAGAAAGGGTAAAGTGGTCTAGATTTGATGTTTTCTATCTCAATGGGTATGAAAATGGAAGAAAGGATTACGGTGAGATTTTGAAGTGCTTTTACACACTCATCTTTTCTTTATTTAGATGCTCTTAAACAGGAGCATCTTTTTATTTTCTTTTTGCCTTTTTCTTTTCTTCTTTTCTTTTCTTTTGCCCTTGGTGTAGATAGGGCATATGGTGGATAGAGTGAAGCAGGGAGATGTAGATATGGCCACCCCAAACTTTTAGAGGTGGCCAAGGCTAAATATGTGCTATAAGGCATCCTTTCATGAGGTAGAGAGGTATGAAGATGGTGAGAGAAGAGTCGGGTCAAAGATGGGTCATTAGTGTATTCCTCAACATAAGATTTCCTACATGAAAACTAATCCAACACTTCATCAAATGATATCACAACGTATGATTGAACAACATGAGATTCACATTTATATCAAGCGATTCCATAGGCTCTAAGCGTTCATAGCTTGCTCAATTCAAAATTCAACCAAAACATTCACAATCTTGAGAGAATTGATGCACATATAAAAATTCAACAATCAAAACCATATAGCAATAAACTCTAAGAAAAAGGCATCCATTTGTCAAAGGTTGACATTTTCATTTCAAACAGTGGAGATTAAGTTAAAACGTGCTTTTAGGAAAGTACAATCAAATTGGGCAAAATTGGCCAAAATGGTGCCAATTTGCATTCAATCACATCTAAACCCAACTTTAGGGAAATTAAAGCATAAAGCAACAAATCCTAGTGAAAACACACAAAAATTACCAAAATCTACATGAGAATGTAATGCATGACATGAAGGAGCAAAAAGAGCAATTTTTTTTTGAAAAATTATGCAAAAATGCATGAAATTGAACTACATGTATGCATGGATGTAAACAAAATAAAATCTATACTAAAAAAAGAGAAAAATCAAACAAACAGAGATCAGGTGAGATGGACATCAACAAAATAAGCTAAGAAAGAGGGCATATTGCCCTACCACCCCAAACTTTTGAATCATGATGTCCTCAGAATGAAACTAAAGATTAGGAATGACAAGGTAGATGTCACTACTCTAGCGGTGTGGGATCCTACGGTGGGCCAGACTGTGGGGGCCTATGCTGGTAATAGTGGCCCCAGTAGTCTGCCTGTAGAGGCAGATATGTCTCCTAGTAACCAGCCAGTCCTCCCCAGAAATCCTCCCCCCCATTGGGGGTTCCTCTGTACTTGCGCATGCTGATACTGGTACATGTGGTTGATCTGATGATTCATCTATTACTGATCTAACCACATGGCCTACTATGTCTACTGAATCGCCTCCAACTGTGCATGATTGGCTGACATGTCATATGCATTTATTGGAGGTGGTTGCGCATCAAAATCCTCAAATCTCGATTGTGTGCGGCATGGCTACTCAAGTGTGCGTTGCTTCTCTGGCAAATTCGTCTCTCATCCTTCTTCAGGTAAGTTCACATTTGGTGTTATGAACCCCTCTCTTGGATGCTCCTCCTCATACTGTGATATCAACCTCGAAAAGTTATCTGGTGGTCCCACATCCATGAGCAGAGGGTGGCGTGGTATGGGTTCCAAAGTGATTCCAGGGTACTCAGGGTCGAGAACATAAATGATCTTGCTATCTGTGAGGGAGATCATTTGAGGCCTATCAAGATAGTTTAAATCAACATATTTGCTTCCTTCTACCTTGGTAAGCCCATATAGATTGCAACCCACTGCCTTTGCCATTGTGGTGATAATTCTCCCCATGATGAATGGATTTTTACTCTTAGAGGGGATTGTATTCAAGTGGTCAATCACCATGGCTCCAATATTTACAAATCCCTTATTGCTACTGTGGCCATCACAAACAAATCTTTTTGTGAACAACAACATTGATTGTCATAACAGTCAAACAAGGTGTTTGCTAGGACATTCTATAGATATCTCATGAAGGGATTGTAAATCTTGCTAGTCTTGGATTTTCCTACATAAAAAGTTGCTTGACCAGTAATAGCCCTCCACATCTTGGAGTAATCTGCTCTCCCATTCTTCTCAAGTCTTCCCTCATTGAAATTCTTTGCTATTTCTGAATTGGGGGAAAAGATAGCATTGATTTGGGAAACTTTAAGCACATGCGTTGAGTTATTCAGCTTGAACCTGATGGCATCCTCACCCTGGTAGTGTACCTTCTCTAATGTTGCAAAAAATGCATGAGTCAATTCCTAGTAGGTTTCTTCAACCTCATTCAAGATCTTCTAGAGCCCACATCATTGCATTTGATCCTGATACACATAGTTGATCCCTAGATCTTGCATGGTAGACATACATGCATATCTAGTGGGAATCACCCTCCTTGTTAAGCACTTGGGGTGGAGGGTCTTGAGAACACTTTACTTGTCGTGCCTCTCCCAAATACAACTTCCTCAGGCTGCTTCCCAACCCACTTCATCCTATCCTCCTCCAGCTCGGACAAGAAGTTCACTGGCTCATCTTCCATCTCCTCACTCTCAATGTCATCTACCTCATCCTCCTCATATGTATGTGACCCCGAACTTGTGTCCAAGTTCAAGGGCACCATATGAACGAGTACATCTTCGACTTCTTCTTCAATCACCAACCGGTGCCTAATGGGCTTTTGAGTGGTGTGTGGTTTTGCTGATGAAGTGGAATGTCTTAGCGGAGTCAGGTGTGGAAGTCGTTGTGAAGATGACGCATCAGTATCCTTCTTGGCTCTCCTCTCTCGGGCTGGTGCATCAATGTCCACTGAATCAATGATGTTCTCCATCTCTTCTTCCTCCTCCTCCTCCTTATCAGGGTTGTTGTAGCTTGGGTCCGACGTGTGATCGCTGGAGGAGGATTGGTGTCGGGAGGCACTCGTTGATGCCAACCGTCAGAGGGATTGAAAAATCAAATTAGATAGACACGACGTGTTGTGGGACTGCTGAGACAGATTGGAGGCCCGCTTGGTGCAGCTTTTGCCTCCGGTGAGGATGTTCATGGTCTTCTCCACCCCCTTCTTGATTGCTTCTTTGCATGTGCTTTTCATCTTTGTAGGGAATTTTGGGGAAAACCAAGCAAGAACAGCAAAAAATGTGTTTCTAGGCTGTAGGGGCAGAATCTCCTTTGAGATGGAGAAATATATGGTAATGGAGAGTGGAAAATGGAGCTTGAGGCTAGGGAAGGTGATTGGGGACAAAGGGAATAAGAATCTAGAGTTTGGGAGCAATAGGAGGTTATTTGGGTGAATGGAGCTCACCCTAATCACCTCTCTGCACGGAACAACCATTCTGGGTCGATCAAATGTTGTTTTATCCGTGCTAGCTCGATCAAAATTGAGTAACTTAAGTACTAGGCTCGGGCCAGCACGGTCGTTCTGGCCAGATGCCAGCACGGTTGTGGTGGCTAGCACGGTCATGTTGCCCATGTCCAAAACTCGAGTTTTCCCTTTTGAAATGCAATATGCCAGCACGACCGTGTTGGGTCCTCCAAGTTCAAAAATCTTCCAAAATCATCAAAATCATTCCATCATTAATACTCCAATCATTTTAATCGACCCACTTGGTGTTGTATCAATCATTTTTCACTGAAACGTATCTCGTTTCTCAACTTTCGCCTATCTCACCTATCAAATCATCAAAACTAAAGCAAAACTATCAAGCATAAGTGTGCATGTGTGTGTTCTTGGAATCACGTGAAAACAAAGTAAAAGTATCAAAAAGTGAAGGTTGGGTGAAAAAGTTCCCAAACCTAGGTGGGTTGCTGATGCACTGGATTTTTGTCAATTTTCACAGGCTATTTTATATTGACTTTTGTGCACTTACTATTCATTTTCATATTAAATTGTGCATGATTTATTAATATTATCATGTGTTACTCAATTGCATCAAATAAGCATAATTTTAATGTTTTTGAATGATTTATTATATTTCAAGTACTTATATACATTTTTGTGCAATTTCAGGACCACAAGAGTCTCACAGACTTAGTACTACTGACTCCAAAAGTTGGCACTACCGACTTTGAATCAGAGACTGAGTAGATTCACATCCTAGACACAGTACTACCAAGTTCAAAAGTCAGTACTACTAAGTCTGTCCGATCAAGCAGTCTGGAAAATCAAGTTTAATCCAACGGTCGAGGATTTATTTTGCCCTAAGTCACTTCTATGACTTAAAGGGAGTTCGGCCAGACCTAAGAATGATATTCTATTCCATTGCAAGATGGCGATGACACGAGAGAGGAGAATGAGAAGGAGAACCGCACGTTCGGGAGGTTCCAGACACATTTGGCGGGTAGAAATTGCGGATTGCGGATCCGTTCGTCGGCGTGGAGCATTCTAATCACATTTCTTTAGGGGGTTCATCGATTTTTCTATGTTCTCCATGTTTTTCCTTCTTTGTAGCATGTTTTTTGTCTATGGAAACCATGAGGGGCTAATCCCTATGTTCTTTAGGACCTGGTAGTAGCCTGGTTGTACACTATATATGGATCTTTTGCATTAGTATATTTATTTCTCCTTCTTCTTGGACATGTTGCTATGAAATCATGTTGAATTTTCTATGTTGCACACCATAGGTGATTAGTTAGATCCTTAATAACTTCGGGAGGAGGATTAAGCATTGAAAATCCGTATTAACACACATTTTATATCACCCTTTGGGAAAGGTGGCTTACGAACGTGAAGAGATTACCCAGAGATTATTCGTAAAGCACCTGACTAATCAACCAATTACTATGGAAATGGGATTGGCATTAGCATAGGTAGTAAACTACACTGTAGGAGTGGGTAGTTCTTGCTACAGGACCTTTGTCCAGGAGTGGGAGGAAAATATATTAATCTTAGATTAAAGTTGAAGTGTCAATTGTGGTCAAACTATTATCCTAGAAAATTTCTTCTCATTGTGATCACAAACCATTAAATTATTTTTCTTCTTGTAATTAGTTAAACAACTCTTAAATCAAAGTTTTCTTCAGCTTAGCTGATAGAAAGCAGTTAGTAGTAGTTTCTTGAATTATGTTTCCCTGTGTTCGACATCCAGGCCTCTTTGGCCTGTATTACTTCGACGTGTACACTTGCGTTTTACACATACAGTTTAGTTGTGTCAAGTTTTTGGCGCCGTTGTCGGGGAAGCAACATATTCAAGCACTATGAGTGTTGTAATCGGCCACTCTAGGCCACCTTCTTTATTTTTTTTATTCTTCCCAAAGCTGAATTGAAAATATTTTCTTAATTCAATAACTAGTATCTCGTTCTCACATTGAATTTACAAATTTCAGGTACTAGTGCACGGTTCAAACACAAACCACTGATTACACTTCCACAACAAATTCATAACTAGAAGGTATGGGTGATGTAGAAGAAGAACAAACCATCTGGGAGAAGATCAATGTGTCATCCTCAACATCTCAGCTTGGGCCAATCAAGTGACAAGCGATAAATGTGGGAAGCTACAAGACTGATCATGGGCTTGTGGCGTTAATCAAACAACATGCTTTCCATGGCCACAGTACTGAAGACCCAATGACTCACATCAACAATTTTGTTGAAAGTTGTGATATGGTGAAGATAGACAAGGTTCCCACCACCATGATATGCATGAAGTTGTTTCTACCATCCTTGTCAGACCGTGCTAAGTCCTGGTTCTATAACTTCAAGCCAGAATCCATAGAGACATGGGACTAGATGATAGATGCTTTCTTTAAGTGTGACTTCCCTCCATAGAAGACGAATGAATTAACACAAAAGATTTACAACTTCAAGCAACAAACTGAAGAGTCATACTCAGAGGCTTGGGAGCACTTTCAGAATATGTTGTGGAAGGTGCCTTACCATGGTATAGATTTATATGGCCAAGTAAAGAACTTCTATTATGGCCTACATCAGGGTGAGAGGACCACACTGGACAGTGTAGGATCTGGATTTTTCTTGAACAACAAGCCTTCTAGATGCCATGAGATCTTGAAGTACATGGCTAAGAACCAGTCATGGGGTGAAGAAAGAGAATGCCTGACAGCCGTTAAAAGCGCTGAAGAATCTAAAGTCATATCTACATTGAATGAGAAGCTTGACCTCATTGCCATGAAGTTGTGCCAAAAGGATGTAACATCATCTGGGGGTGAAGAAGAGAATTGTATGTATATGCACCAGCAGTACCAGTAGGATAGGGGGCCTAGCAAGATTGACAAAATTGAGAACATGTTCGGAAAGTTGGTGAGCCAAAATGAAGCACTTATGGGTCAGACACAGAGGGAGCTACAAAACCAAGGTGCCCAGATCTGCAACATTGAATATCAAATTTCTCAGTTGGTAGCAGAAGTAGCTTCCTTGAAGATGTCCATTCAGCAAGGAGCACCTGGGAAAGTAGTTGTAGCCAATCAACATCACCAAGAAAAATTCATCTCTGTTGTCAAAGAGCAAGAACATCATACTAAGGAGGCACCTAAGCAACACACTCAAGAGTCTGATTGGGTGTATGTGGCTAAAGTCTTATTTCCTTGCAGTCTGTTGGGATTACCAAGAGGATGCAAAATGCCAGTGGACAGTGCACTTCAAGTTCCCATTCATGTTAAATCACTGACTACATTTCCTGATAGGGTACCTATTCAACAAGAGCAGGTGAAGGATTTACTACGTAGTGGAACAATCACAGTCAATAAAGGGGAACCCACAATTTAGAAGGAACAACCACTGGTAACACCACCCACAGAGGATGTGCCTATTTCTACTCCAGGCATTGGTGTTGAAGCAAGCTTAGGGGAGGAAGTTCATAAATGGCCATATATTCCCCCACAAAAGCGAGCAAAAAAGTCAGATGTGCCATACTCGGATAGTTTGAAGACAAGGAAATAAGGAAGCACAATTCAAAAATTTCCTGGACATCTTTCAAAAGCTCCACATCAATATGCCATTGGTGGAGGCGATAGAGAAAATTCCTACTTATGGGAGATTTTTGAAAGATATCATCAACAAGAAGCAGAGGATTAAAGACACAAATATTGTACAGGTTGATGAGGTGATGAGTGCAATGATCAATGGGAAGCTACCAAGGAAGAAGAAGGATCCAGGATGTTTCTACATACCATGTACTATAGGTGACAAACATTTAGAGAAGGCACTATGTGATTTGAGAGTGAGTATTAATCTCATGCCTCTTACCACCTTCCAAAAGTTAGGATTGAAGGACCCAACAAGAACATCCATGGCAATCAAGTTGGATGATGGCTCTATTCTGAGGCCATACGTGATATGAGAGGAGGTGTTGGTTAAAGTCAACAAGTTCATCTATCTGGTTGACTTTGTGGTGATGGATATGAAGGAAATGAAAGGGTCTGAGATGTTGCTAGGGAGGTCATTCCAAGCTACGACAAATGTGATCACTGCCATTGCTAGAGGCTATTTGACACTCGGGATAGATGATGATAGAGTGGATTTCAGACTTCCGGATGAATCTTCACCACCATCTCAAGATAACCCGGGCTGAGGAGGATCATTCATGTCGAGCCTAGGACATTAAACAAGGGCACTTATCGGAGGCAACCCAATTTTATTTCTGTCATTTACTATTTGTTTAGGTGTTTATCTTAGTTACATTTCATCTTTTTCATGTTAGATTTTATTGGATGTAAAGAAGGCACCTTGATGCTTTTGTTTGGTGTGCAGGTAGGGCCAAAGTCGATACTACCGACTCCATACTCGGTACTATCGACTCCTTATTAGTTAAAATTCTGCACTCTCTATAGAAAGTTAGTACTATCGACTTTCAAAGTTGATACTACTGAGATTTTCCCATAAAATCACCATAAACCTGAACCAAATTGGGTACTACTGAGTCCAAACTCGGTACTACTAAAATTTTTCAGCAAAAAGGTGACAAAAGCTACAAGAAGAAGCTGTCGGCACCACCGATACACATGTCGATGGGCACCAATTTTCAAAGCTCAAAGAAGGAGAGAGAATGCCATATCTTTATGCCAAAAAGACACAAATTAGTGTCACCAACAAGAGGGATATATGCTTGCATAACTTGATCCAAAGAGCCACCAATCATCCACCTCCACCATCCTTCAGAGCATCTGGTATGCCCGTTCCACCTCTAGGTTTGGATTTTTGACTATGAGGACATGGTCAAATTCAAGCCTAGGGGAGGTAGCTGTTGGAACGACTTTATCTTCCCTTTTTTTTTACTTGCTTTTAGTTTTTATTTTTGAAATTTGTAGGATCCACAATCTATCTAGCGTAAAGTGGATCTTAAATTTTGTTTGTTTCTCACAATTATCATGCATGCTTTCAAGTTTGCAATGGAAATTGAAAATCTTTTTGTGGGCTTAGTTGTGAGTACTTGAGTAATCTCACTTAGAGGAAATGTATGGGTTAGTCATCTTAAGGAAATTTGATATGAATGGACATCTTAATTATTCATGGAATTTGGATGAAGATGGGGTTTGATCTTGAATTGATCAAACAGTTAATGAGACCTTAAATTGAAGTTTAAGAAAGAAACCCTAAGGTTATCATGTACACAGGTAATTAGAGAGGGGCATATAATAAATTCATGAAAGGCTTTGTCTCTTAGTTATGTGATTCCTCCCATCCTCATTGCATAGCATAATAGGTGGCAGGATAAGTTAGTTTGCTTTTATTGCATTCATTACAAAAATGAAAAAATATACCAAGTTGTGTACTTCAACAATTTATGTACACATCATTATAGTTGCATAAACAATTACATGTAGATTGCATGCATATTTCATCATGAATTACTATATCATGTGGGTATCTTTTTCCTACGAAATTTGAGCACAAGAATACACATCCATACCCTCAGAAAAAAAGGAAAAAAATGAATGATATGTAGTAAAGCCCAAGCATAACGTTCCATCATGCTAAAATAATGGGCAAAAAAAGTTTGTTTATGTTTTAAAGTTTAGAGGGAGAAAGGATGCCCTCAACTCTTCACAAAAATGAGTGAAACATATACATGATGCATTCTTTGCTTCGAATTTTTGTTCGTCAAATTAACAACATATTTTGACTCATGCATCATTCAACCAAGAAAGTAGGCATGCATTTCTCATTCTTTTCACCATATAAGTTCATCATGCTTTATTTTGCATAAATGATTTGGATGTACTTGTGATTCTTCAATTGCCACCCATTTCATACCGTTCATTGCTCTTATTGGTAGGCCACTCAAATGATTTATTATCCTCATTCATTTTTATATGGAGAAATACTTCCAAGTAGATTGGTAGTTAGGAAAGAGCAATGTAGAATAGGGAATCACATAATGCACCAAGTGAATGCCTGATTGATTATGATGTTAACTACTCTCTTGATAATGTTCATTGATCTAAGGGTAGACAACTTTTATGGAAATTTTTGGTCACTACAGAGCAGTTGATTGTTTAGTGACCAGTGAAGGCCGGTTTGGGACCGTCAAGTGGGAGTAGTTGAGAAATGAAGTTCATATTCCTTGTCTTTTTGCTGACTAGTCTCAAACAGATCTGAGAGTGTGTTGCTTGAGGACGAGCAACATTTAAGCTTAAGGGAGTTTGATGCACTGGATATTTGTCGCTTTTTATAGGCTATTTTATATTGGCTTTTGTTCACTTACTATTCATTTTCATATTAATTTGTGCATCATTAATTAATATTAGCATGTGTTACTCAATTGCATCAAATAAGCATAATTTTAATGTTTTTGAATGATTTATTATAAGTCAAGTACTTATGTACATTTTTGTGCGATTTTAGGACCACAAGAATCTCACAGACTCGGTACTACCGACTCCAAAAGTTGGTACTACCAACTTTGAATCACAGACAGAGTAGATTCCACTTCCAGACTCAGTACTACCGAGTTCAAAAGTCAGTATTACCGAGTCTGCCTGATCAGGTAGTCTGGAAAATCAAGTTTAATCCAACGATCGAGGATTTATTTTGCCCTAAGTCACTTCTATGACTTAAAGGGAGTTCGTCCAGACCTAAGAATGACGTTCTATTCCATTGTAAGATGGCGACAGCATGGGAGAGGATAACGAGAAGGAGAACCGCACATTTGAGAGGTTCTGGGCACGTTCGGTGGGCAGAAATTGTGGATTGCGGATCCGTTTGTCGGCGTGGAGCCTTCTAATCACATTTCTCTAGGGGGTTCACTGGTTTTTCCATGTTCTCCACATTCTCCTTCTTCCTAGCATGTTTTTGTCCATGGAGATCATGAGGGGCTAATCCTCATGTTCTTTAGGACCCAAGAGTAGCCCGATTGTACACCATATATGGATCTTTTACATTAGTATATTGTTTTCTCCTTATTCTTGGGCATGTTGCTATGGAATCATATTGAATTGTCTATGTTTTGCACCATAGGTGATTAATTAGATCCTTAATAACTTTGGAGGAGGATTAAGGATTGGAAATCCATAGTAACACACGTTCTATATTGCCCTTTAGGAAAAGTGGCTTACGAACATGAAGAGGTTACCCAGAGATTATTCGTAAAGCACCTAACTAATCAACCAATTACTATGGAAATGGGATTGGCATTAGCATAGGTAGTGAACTACACTATGAGAGTGGGTAGTTCTTGCTACATGATCTTTATCCAGGAGTGGAAGGAAAATATATTAATCTTAGATTAAAATTGTAGTGTCAATCGTGGTGAAACCATAATCCTAGAGAATTTCTTCTCATTGTGATCACAAACCATTAAATTAGTTAAATAACTCTTAAATCAAAGTTTTCTTCAGCTTAGCTGATCGAAAGTAGTTAGTAGTAGTTTCTTGAATTACGTTTCTCTGTGTTTGATATTTGGGCCTCTTTGGCCTGTATTACTTTGATGCGTACACTTGCATTTGACACATACAATTTATTTGTGTCAGTTGCCTCCCACTAGCACTAAATTTTACGCCTTTAGCCAAGCTTATTGATTCTTAAAATCGATTACTCTCGCAGAATTTTCAAAGCATCCTTGAAGTATATATCCCTCTCTGGTGCATTTAAGCACATCTCTTCATCAAGATGGTGTTCCTCAATTAGCATCATGATAACAAAACTTTGGTTGGATTTGTCTGGGCCTACTTCAACAACTGCTTTCAGCCTTTGACCATTCACAATAAATTCTTTTGCTCCTTTTTTCTCACAAATCAACACAACCCTAGATGGATATACCTTTTTGATTAGATAAGGTCCTTCCCATCTAGACTGGAGTTTTCTAAGAAAGAACTTCATCCTTGAGTTATATAGCCATACCCATTTTCCAGGCTTGAAACTCTTCTTCTTGATCAACTTATCATGAAGAAACTTGGTTCTCTCCTTGTATCTATTAGATAACACATAGGCCTCATGCCTCATCTCCTTAAGCTCATGTAGCTTTTTCTTTCTTTTCAAACTGCATGTGTCTCCATCCATATCCATGGCTTTCAAAGCCAACAATGGCTTAGGTTGCATCTCAACTGGTAGATGGCATCTTTTTCCATACACAAGCTTGAATGGTGTGGTGTCGATCGAGGCTTTATATGTAGTCCTATAAGCCCATAAAGCCTCATTGAGACATAATGACCAATCCTTGCGGTCCGATCTCACTGTCTTCTCTAGAATGAGCTTTATCTCTTGATTGGCTAACTCAACTTGACCACTCATTTGGGGGTGGTAAGGAGTAACCACACGATGATTCACTCCGTGTCTCTTAAGAAAATTTTCAAACGTTTGATGGATGAAGTGACTTACCCCATCACTAATCATGACTCTTGGCACACCAAAATAGATGAAGATATTTGATTTCACAAAATCACACACCACTTTGTGATAATTGGTTCTAGACGCAACATCCTTAATCCACTTTGACACATAATCAATGACAACCAAAATGTAGACATATCCAAATGAGGGGGGAAATGGGACCATGAAGTCAATCCCCCAAACATCAAATACCTCTACCACAAGAATGGGTGATAGAGGCATCATATCCTTCTTAGAGATAGTGCCTACCTTTTGGCACTTCAAACAACACTTGCAAAATTCATGAGAGTCTTCATACTCCAGAATAGCACATAGATAGAATTTTTTGCTACTCTATCTCCAGGACACATCTCCTAATGAGTTGGTTGGGGCAATATTTGAAAAGATGAGGGTCATCCCAAACATAATTTTTGACCATAGAAAACAATCTTTTGCTTTCCTCCCTTATCCATGTGATTGGTATCCTTCCACTAGCTAAGAATTTAGCTATATGTTTATATGATAGCCTTTGAGTGGATGAGAGTAGGACGAGTTGTTTATGTGGTATTGTTTCTTTAATTTGGCTTGTATCATTAAAGGGCGCTTCAATTCAGGAGAGATGGTCAGTGGCTGAATTTTCCACTCCCTTCTTGTTCGCAATCTCAATATCAAATTCTTAAAGCAACAAAATCCGCCAGATCAATCTTGGCTTTGAGTCTTTCTTTTCCATGAGATATTTCAACATAGCATGGCCTATGTATATCACTACCTTGTTTTGCAAAAGATATGAGCAAAACTTGTCAAGAGCAATGATCACCACAAGAAACTCTTTTTCTATAGTCGTGTAGTTCCTTTGTGCTTTATCAAGAGTCTTGCTAGCATAATAGATGGCGTGCAGAATCCGGCCAACTCTTTGGCCCAACACAGCCCCCATTGCCATGTCTGACGCATCAATGATGATCTCAAATGGAAAAGAGAAGTCTGGGGGCTGCATTATAGGAGCAGAAATGAGCTTGTGCTTCAAGTGGTTGAAGGCTTCAACACACTTGTCATCAAAATGGAATTCAACATCTTTATGCAATAAATGATAGAGAGGTCTTAAGATCTTGCTAAAATCCTTGATGAAACGACGATAGAAGCCTACATATCCCAAGAAAGACTGGACATGTCTTACGGTAGAAAGAATGGTGAGAGTAGAAATGAGGCATACCTTGGCCCTATCAACCTCAATACCGTCTTTTGAAACTCGGTGACCCAGAACTATGCCTTCGGGCACCATGAAGTGGCTCTTTTCCCAATATAGCATGAGGCAAACCTTGACACATCTCTCAAGAATGAAGGCCAAGTAGAGAAAACATGCATCAAAGGTTTTACCAAAAATAGAAAAATCATCCATGAATACTTCAAGTGACGAATCAAGCATGTCGGCGAAGATGGATGTCACACATCTCTGAAAAGTGGATGGGATATTACACAACCCAAATGGCATTCTCACTAGGGAAAGTGAATGCAATCTTTTCTTGGTATGCCAAGATGAACAACAATATGGAAATATGTGGAGTATCCATCAAGGAAGCAATAGAAACTTTGCCCTGCCAACCTCTCTAAAATCTGATCAAGAAATGGAAGAGGATAGTAGTCCTTCTTAGTCTTCTCATTGAGCTTTCGATAGTCTAGACACATCCTCCATTTGGACTGTTCTCTAATAGCATCATCTCATCATCAACATTCTCTGCCACTGTGATCCCACCCTTCTTTGGTACAACTTGGATGGGACTCACCCATGTGCTATCCGAAATCGGATAAATATTTCCAACATCTAACAATTTCACGACCTCTTGGGTCATAAATTCCTTCAATTTCGAGTTCAACCGCCTTTGCATTTGGCGGGTTGGTCTTGCATCATCTTTCAGATGAATCCTATGCACATAAATGGAGGGGTCAATACCCCTCAAATAAGCAATGGACCATCCAATGGCCCAAATGTTCTTCTTTAGGACCATCATCAATGCATCTTCTAGCTTCGGAGAGAGAATAGAAGAAATGATCATTGAGAGGGTGTCATTGGAGCCTAGGAATGCATACCTCAACCCATCGGAGAGTGACTTGAGTTCAAGAATTGGAGGTTCTTCAAGAGAATTCTTCAATGGCTCATAAATGGATAGGAGGTCCTCACTTGCAGCCACTAGGGCTAGCTTGTTAACTTTATACTCTTCATCATCAACATCGGGGAATTCAACAATGGCTATAAACCTCTACCTTGAGTGGCAGTCTGAATCCACATAGGTAGGCCGCATTCAATAAGATAACAATCCTCTTCGGTGGTGCCTATCACCTCGGATGTAGCTGAAGACTTGAAGATGTACAACCGGATCTTCATGTGCATGAATGTCACATACATGGTACCGATTCTCATGTGGATCACTAAGTCAAATATAGCCGAGAATGGCCTCCCCAAGATGATAGGTACTCTTCTTGTATCTTTTTCCATATCTAGCACAATGAAGTTAGTGGGGAAGAATGTGGAAGTCTCATCATCAAGTCTAACTAGCACATCATCAACACGCCCTCTAGGCATCTTTATCGATCGATCGTCCAACTACAAAGTACAATGAGCTGGACCTAATTGTCCCATTTGGAGCTCGAAAAACACATCATATGGCATCAAGTTCAAGCTAGAACCCAAGTCTATAAGGGCTTGGTCTATGTGGTGTGCTCCAATGTAACATGAAATAATGGGAGCACCATGATCTTTCCTCTTTCTCGGCATGTTGTGCTATAGAATTGATCTTATTTGTTCGGTGAGCTTGACTTTCTTTGGTGTTCTCCCCATTGTTTTCCTCTTAAATGTGCACAAATCTTTTAGAAACTTGGCATAGGAAGGGATTTATTTGGCTGCATCAAGCAAAGGAATGTTTATCTTTACATGTTTGAAAGTTTCTATGATATCTTTAGTATGTTTCATCTTTCTTCTCTCAGCAGAGGGATACTCAAAAGCATTAGGAAATGGGGGAGTTGGGCTCCCAATCAGCTTGGATCAACATAATCAACAACTGGAATCACAGGAATCATGGTATCACTTCTCAACATTACGGTATCAACCCTAGTTCCTGTCATGGTAATCATCAATCTGGATCTCAGTATCAACATGTCTGATCACAATATCACCTCTATCCTCATTAGGTGCACTATTAACAACAGTATCATGGGGCTACTCCAAGGTCTGACTACTACTCAATATTGTCACCACCTTTACATGCTCATGGGTAGTGGATATAGAGGCTTGTGGAGGTGGTTGTGGCTGTTGAGATGGTAGTGGTGTATGGTGCGGTGTGTTTGGATTTTGAAGGATGAACTATGCATGTGGTTGTTGTTGTGGTTGTGGTGGATGGGGGTGATATTGTGTAGGGGGTTGTTGGTATGAGTGAGGTGGAGGTGGATCATATTGATAGTTGAGAGGAGCTTAAGGAGGTGGTGGAGCATAGAGGTTTTGTGGTCCTTTATATGAAGGGGAAGCATATGCACTTTGAGCATTTTCCATGAAAGTGCCATCATTGTTTAGGTTTGGCATTGGTTGGGATGGGAGTCTTCCTTCCTTCCTCCTAGCAAATGAAAGTGATAATTGGTCCAACCTTTGCTCAAGACAATTAATAGACTGCCCATTAGAGGACACATCTTTCTTTACCTCATACAAACTTCTCAATCTTACAAGCACTTCATCTTCAAATTTTAAGCTATACCTTGGCATTGATTGTCCTTGTCCTTGACCATCCTCATTTTGTTGTTTCCATGAAAAGTTGGGATAGTTTCTCCACTCGAGAGTGTAAGTGTTGGACATATGGCCTTGGTTGTTTCGGTTCCCAAAAGTGTGCAAAGCATGAAATTCTTCTTCCTTATCTTCAACTACCATGGTGGATTGACTAGAAGAACTACCAGCTTGGCTCTTCATCATATTCATCATGTCTGCCATCATTTTCATCATGTCGGGGTTGGCTACATTCTGGGTTGGTGCCATGGGAGGAGGTGGAGGGATGTAGTTCTGGTTACAATCTTCCCCTTTAGTAGAAGCCCAATGGTGAGAATTCTCAACAAGGTGCTCAAACAAGGGCCATGACTCCTTAGGTGGCTTTACCATGAAGGTGCCTCCACATGCCGAATCAACATTGTTCTAGCTCAACTCTACTAGCCTGGTGTAGAAAGCTTGGACCAGCTACTACAAGGGTACCTCATGATGGGGGTAGTCTTGCAGGAGGTTTTGGAACCTTTCCCATACTTCGTGGAAAGGTTCATTTTCCTTTTGGGAGAAGGTGGTGATGCATATTTGCATTTGGGTCAGCTTGGCAATGGGGAAGAACTTCTTGAGAAACTCATTCTTGAAAACATTCTATGTTGCCAACTCTATCTTTGAGATGTACCATTCCTTGGCCTTTTCTTTTAGAGAGAATGGGAAAAGTGTCATCTAGATGGAGTCATCGGTGGCAGTGGGTGTGCGGAAGGTGGAACAAGTTTCAAGGAATGCGTCGACATGGTGGTAGGGTTTTCATTCTCTATCAGATAGTAGGTAGGGAGGAGTCTAAGAAGTGCGGGTGGAATGGAGAATTGTTGACCTGACATTTGGTCAACAAGGGTGGCAATGGGAGAATTTTAGTTCCCCGGGGTGAAATATTCATGGAGGGGGCGTTTTGAGCATGTCCATGAGGCATTTTAGCTTCACGGTCACCCATTTTTGTTTCTCGATGTTGGTTGTGGTAGTTTTGGCATCTCCTTCTACCAATCTTGGGGTTGTATAACACCAAGTCGATACAAGTCAAATGTGTATGACGCATGCATAGTTGTCACCTGCACAATACACAAACAAGCAACAAAAACCAACTTAGAATAACAATATGCAAAAGTAAAAAAAGAATAAAGAATAGCAATGATGAGGGTAGTAGGAAAGTCTAAGCTACATTAACTAGCTAGGCCGAGCGCCTCACTCCCCGGAAACAGTGCCAGAAAGCTTGATGCGATGAGCCAGAGGTGGACACACTAACCAATTAAGTTTGATTAGATGTGCCCCACAGAACTCGAACACACTAGGGATCTTTTGATATTTGTAGAAACCCTAAAAAGTCTCAGTCACAATACTAAACAGGACACCTACAAGCACACAAGGTACTATTGTAGTAAATATAAGAGGCAAGTGTAGGGACCAATCCTCAGGGAGAGAGGGGGTACTAGATCTAGGTTAGCATTTGCTATGTTCCTAAAGTAGAGACTAGGGTTAAAGGGTTTAAAGTTGATTTTGTTTTATTACACTAAAAATGCAAGAAAGAAAGAGCAAGAAGGAATCTAAGTTAACCAAAGTCCTAGATTACTCTGAGCAAGCTAAATCTATCAAACTAAGCAAGGCGGGAAATTAGGCTAGAGCAAGGAGCTAAACTACACTAGCAAGTTAAGCAATCAACTAAGATGAAAACTAAGCAATTAGACAAGCAAGAGTCTAAGCTATCACTAATTAGCCAAATTAACACAATCAAGCTCAAAGGAGCCCTAACTACTCAAACAAGAACTAACTATCTATAACTAGGCAATTAGCTAAGAATTAACAAAGGTAATTGACTACACTAGCATTAACAAGCAAAAAGGCTAAGGTGGGTTTCAAGAAATATGATGGATAGGTGGGCCGTTTGGGAATGTAACTTGATATTACTTGGGGGAAGGTCAACAAAGCATGCAAATCTCACAATTCAAACTAGATTACCAAACCAAACCAAACAACAATGCAAGTGCTATTAGAATATACCCTATACTACTAGTTGGAGACCTAGGGTTAGGTGTAATTCTAATAGGACTGGGCAAGTATAGGTTTCTAGGGTAAGTGGTATTAGGGAAATTGAGAGCCAAGGGTAGGAATGGGAGTAGATATGAGGGTTTTTAACCTCATGTTACTTGCCATCTATCCTTTAGGAAGCTCTAGGAAATTGCACAAATCACACTTACACTAGCTACTCAGATCTCACACTCACTTGTATAAGAAGGGAGATGTATGTAGGAACAAAGGGGGTTAACTAGGTATCCACTAATTGGACCTAGGAGCCATTCCTAAGATTGCTACATACATTCCAATTTCTCCTAGAAGCTAAGTGTCATCAAGCATCACAAGGCAAGCAATCTATGTTAAAAGCACAAACCACATGCAATATAATGGGAAAAGAGATAGAAGTAAGAGGCAATCATCATAAAATGAAATTATGTTAATTAAAAATTAGTTTCCCCCAACATGGTATCGAAGTCACATTTTAGCCCCAAATAGCCCACCACTAGGGGCTTAGCTAGACATACTCAAAGAAAAGATAAAATACATGAGAAGAAGGGGATATGACTCCATGGAGATTGAAGTAGATCCTCCTTCACATCCTAGATGTTGTACGGTGACTTCCCTCCTCCAAGGTGGATGATAGGCATAAAAATGAAGGGGATTATGGTAGAAAACCTAGAAAACTAGGTTTCTATGGTAGAAATTAGGTGGAAATGGTGGGTGGAGAGCATAAATGCAAGGGGAGTGCAATGAATGCTCATGAGTTGGTGGAGAGGAGTAATGGCAGCTAACCTAGTGTTGTGTCTACCACCCATGTATATATAGGTGGTGGTGGAAGCACTAGGGTAAGTAGGGACATTGTTGGAAAAACACTATAGAAAATGCAAGGGTTTAGGTGGTAGCACAGTCGTGATGGGAAGCATGGCCGTGGTGGGTAGGGGTAGGAACGGTCGTGATGGTATGGAATGGTCATTCTAAGAAAGTGAAAAAATCATTAGTTGAGGTGGTAAAATGGAGGCTGGTAGCACGGTCATGGTGGAGGCTAGGTAGAACGGTCGTGGTGGGTGAGTTGGAGATGATGTCGCTCCCTTCAGCATGCTTGTTTTGGCTTCTGGCAGCATGGTCGTGTTGGGTAGCACGACCGTTTTGGGGGCTTCATAGCATGACCGTGCTGGGTAGCACAGTCGTGGTGAGTGAGTTGTTGTAGCTTTGCAATTTTGGGATTCTCTCTATAACTTTGACATTGGCCAGTACGTCCGTTCCTTGGCACCATGGCCGTGTTAGGGTCTTCAGTGGCAAAATCAGCTTGAATCTTCATGATCAATGGACTTGTTTGGTTGATGTCAACCCTTGGACATTAGGGGTAGGTTGAGGGATCTTTGGGGTCTTCTTTGGACCCCTCCATGAGTGGAGGACTCCTAGAACTCCTTCCTTCTCTCTCATCCATCCAAAGCATGGTCCAAGTACTTGAAAAGTATGCAAAGAACGTCCATAAGTGCATTTGACAATAATATGCATATTGGGAATTTAACTTGCATTCTATTGTGCTTAGATGTGAATAAAGAACAAAATGGCACAAGATGAAGCCCTAAAATAGGGTGGCATTAGAATCCCATAGATTTTAACATAGTGAGACACTATGATATTCAATTAGTACTACATTGAGGTTTCAACACAAGGAGAGTGTAATACATTGTCACATTAATCATTCAAGTGGTATAATTGTAAATAATTATAATTATTTAGCCATATTATAGTTGGTATAGCAAGTCATGCATTATTAAGGATTCACATCCACATGTTATGGGGATTTATCAAATATATTCACACGAGGGCAAAGGTAAGACTACTAATCAAAGGCATTGAACCATCAAATATTTATCACTAGGTCCCACATATAGCACTGTGAGATTCATTATAATCCATAGGATGTTGAAACATCCAACCTCATCCATTGGATCAGTTTCATTGTTCAAAGTCATCAATTACGGTATAGGTCCAACCATTAGTTCCATTGAACCAAGTGATCATTGGTTTAGGGCTGAATTGAAGCTACATTTAAGAGCTTGACTCGCCATCAGTTGTGGTGACCTGATCCACCATCATTTGTGATATCTTGGGCCACCATTTATTGATAGGATCATCACTACTATCATTTCTCACCATCGGATGTTACATTATTATCACCATTGTTCGATACCTTCATTAAGGCACTAACTATTTATCATTAAGTCTAATTGAACCAAAACTTGACCTAAGGGGTGACCATCAGTTGTCTCCATCAGTTGAAACCCTTGGTCACCACCATCAGTTGTCATGGTGCCACCATATGTTTTCATGGTGTCACCATCAGTTGACATGGTGTCACCATTGGGTGATGTAGTAGGGAAGGAAAAAGGATTGAAAATCATAGTTTAATCCATTGATTGTTAGGTGCTTAGCACCATAGATTGAGATACTAACCTGCCCTAGACCATCCTATACCTTAGAAAGGTCGTACACCTATTTATAGGTTCATTTTATAATTGAAACAGAATAGGGAGTACCCTAAAAAATCTGAAACCCTAGCAAGCATAGCTTCTATATGCAAGGATCTTCGTTTTTAAGCAAGAACATAAGCAAATAAGCTTGGAGTAAGCAATATAGGTGAAGAAAGTTATAAAACTCGCCTCTAATTATAAGAACAAACTTATAGAAACAAGGATATCGAGCAAATAATACAAGGAAACTCAAATTTCAGATATGAACTTGACCAAGTAGGCACCCTTATCTACAAGGAAGCAAAACCCTAGAAGAAAGAGCAAGAAAAGATAGGTTCTTGAATTCTAGAGCAATTACTACCATGGAACAGAAAGATTATGACCTGGAGAGAGGTAGGAGGAAGAAGAACAAAGAAGTAAATGGAGTAAAGAAGGAAATACTAACTCATTTAGGTCAAGTTCACCAAGAAGAAACTTTAGAAACCCTAGAAGGAAGCAAATTAGAACCCTAGATGCTTCTTACAAGAAGATCACCTTCTTCTTCTTCCTTGGACAGGTTTTCCATAGAAGAATAGAGAGAGAACGAGGCTCTTATAATGGGGGGAGTAGTAGAGAGAAAAAGGTTCATTTTGGAGGCTAAGGATAAGTATATAAAGCTTAGAGGATAAGGTTGAGAAGAAGCATGAGGTGTACAAGCAGCTCTCCATGTGTCCATGGCTTAAAGCTTGCATGGACGAGTAAGAAGAAGGTCTACTGGTTGTTGGGGACTTCTAGACCATCAGTTTATGGTCTCCCAGGACAAACACCGACTGTTGGTAGAAGGTTACCTTTGTTTGATCACGGTTTAGGTCTAAAGATGGGTGAACCATCGGTTGATCATGTCCATAAGTGAACCATGGGTTCAAGTGACCCAAACCATCTTGAACCATTGACCTCAGGTATTATGGTGATGAACACTGGATGTTCCACTAGATGTTGTCCACCAGATGATGCCCAAACAAGTGGATCCATCGGTTGATAGCCTTTAAGGTGGCTCATCCATTTGGGGAGTAAACCTTAATTCAACATAGAATGAAATCTCCTCCAATTCAAGGTACAATTGAGCATCCCATGGATAAGAAAGCTCAAGAATGATGAGAAACATATAAGAAACATATTTGATGGAATAATTTGCAAAGAAAACCCCTCAATTGGATAAATTGTAGAAAAATTCAAAATGTACATAAAATTTCATAACTTGCTCAAACAGTGTCCAAATTGGACCAAATTTGAAACTTACGCTTGTCTTATGATTTCAAAGCATGTAACAAGGTTAGATTATGTTATAAGAATTAAATTATGGTAATTAAGCTTGTTCAACATTTTAAGCAAGTTCAGGGGCCTTACAGTGGCCCAAACGGCCTTGTCACAGATAGTGATGTTGTACTCCGAGCTCCAGATGGCGGGAAGTTGTGGCCTCTACCCTTGCTCAGTGACCGCTATAAATGTACTATTGATCTCTAATGTGTACGAGGTGATGAGAACCTAGGATTCTTGAAGCCTCTAGAAGACTACCCTTAGAACTGAGCTGGCCTCTTCTTAGCTTGGCTTCACACTTCTCCATAGAAGACTGCTCTATCCATCTCACAAACTCCATAAACATGAAAAAACTCTCCCCAGTTCTCTAAAGTTGACACTGTCATTTTCAATTCTATGCTCAAGCCCTTCTCAAACCATCAGATCCTCCCCTTATCCATTGCAACCATGAGAGGATAAAACCTCAACAACTCCATGAATTTCACCTCATACTCTTTGATCATCATTGATTCCTGTTGACTCTTGTCAAAATGTGATATCTTCTCATCAAGATATGTCTCCGAGAAGTATCGGCTCACAAACTCCCACCAAAACTCCTCCCAATTGATTCCCACTCTAGATCTCTTCTCCTCCTCAATAGCCCACCAATGTCTAGCATTGCCCCTCAGAAGGTACACCACGTGCTTCACCTTGTCATCTTCCAGGATATTGAGGATTTTAAACACCTTTTCTAACTCTATTAGCCACATATCTACATCCTCTAGGTATATCGTACCCATATACTCCAACGCTCCAATGTGTCATGGCCTCTCAAAGGTATTCCTAGAACCCTAGGATTACACATTGGGAACAGAATCCCTTTCTTGATATATAGATGCTCTATCCGCCATATGCAAAATTGTGGCCATTAACTGTTCAAACATAGACTGAAAAGGGGGATTGGCCATGGTTTCTGGGTCAAACTGAAGCACTTCAGGCACTTCATCTACTTTGGCATGCCTTGTGGCACCACCTCTTGGTGCAACAACACTACTCTCAGCATGTTCTTCGTGCTCTCCAGACATCTCTGCATAAGTAAAAGCTACAATCAGATATGTTAGAGGACATAAGAACAAACACAACCCTAGTTTTATGCCCATGTAGACTCAGTGAACCTAGAGCTCTAATACCAACCATTCATGTGACAAACCAATGCCACGTGAATGAGTTGACTTCAAACAAAGTGTGAGATCTACTACTAAACATCTTCATAACCATAAAAGCTGGTAAATTAAAACCTAATGTATACAACCATCACTATGCGGAAGCATATTACATCAAGCTCCACATCCCGAAACATATCCTATACCATATCTGGTATTCACATCAATACAATGGCCAATTTCCACACACCTATTACAAAAGACATATTCATATGTACAAGCCACATATACAAGCTATGACATACTGCCAAAACATGTATCGTTATACAAATCATCTACAAAACACATCCCTTACTGGAGCTGAGAGTATAGGGATGACACATAGGACTCTACTATGACACAAGCAACATCCAACCTTCTACATCTACTGATATCTGAGCTGCTCTTCCACAACAACACTATCTCTACCATGTTGTTGACGACCACCTAAAAATATGTGGAACCCCACGAGATGAAACCAATGTCCCATTGAGAGATATAACTCTCACCAATGGTGACGAATACAACAAGATGTATGATTATGATAGATTAAGCATTTATGAGTAGATTAAGCTAAATGAAAAACCTAAATTGATTACACAATTTAAACAAGCTAAAAAATCTTAACATACATGAAAAGCATCATAATTAAGAAGTAATATGAAGAACATGTAGAACAGTTAACTTCTCTTACCACATTATATAACCTCTGAGCAGTATAAGAAACAAGACTAGGGTAAACATCCAATGTGAATCATGTTTAACCGTAAACAAATATACTACATGACTAGATTACATATTTTAATTAAGCTTCGAGGAGTTAAGGTATACCAATCACACTCTGACTGTCCACTGCTAAGTAAAAAAATGCCATACAATATCTAGGAGAGCCGGACTTCTATGATCTCCTACGCCCTCAGTTAGTATGAGTCTGCCACAGTGACATATAGAGTCTAACTGCAAAACATCCTAGTCGACCTTGGTATATAGGCCATGGCACTAGTGAATAGGGTATACAAACCCAATGATCTAAGGTACATCTACAACTATCCTCTATCTTGGTATACACTAATACACGATCACAACCATTCTCCTACAAAACATGACCGCATCCAACCTCAAAACCATGGTCAAGATGTCAAGGACACTTATTCACTTGCACCTTTCATACTCAACAGTATCCATTCTGAGTTTCCTTTTGGAATACTCATTTCACCATCCAACACTTCTGACACTGGAATGGATCTATGTCTAGGGCAACTACATGATTAGGGTTTCGCTTGATTAGTTAAAGCCAATTGAGTGTCTTTTATTGTAACAATCAAGTTACAAACAAACCCTAAAAGGATTCTACAAGCATACATAGAGTGCAACTTCAAAAGATCTAGAATGTTGTTGATTTAAAGGCAAGAGAGTTTTAAATAATTAATTTTCTCAACTCATCAATCATCTACAAGTATATAAGATCAATTGTAGTCGATGTTGAACCACAAGGATCTAGGCTAGCTAGGCGCAGAAATACTAACTTTCAACAATTTAAGTTGGTTTAAATTAAAAGGGTTGGTTTGGATCAATTTAATTCTGAAAATAAATAAAAGAAATGAAAAACACAAGTCACTTGGAGAAAAATTTAAATCAGATTATGAGGATCTTGGATATTGGATTTCACCTCCACATCATAAGTAAACAAGAACTATGAATTCTAACCACCTTAATTAATATTCTTAGGTAGATTGGCATCATCTAATACATCTCTCGATGATAAAAGATAGTCCTAATCAGGTGCATATACATGATTTTGAACTTCAACCTAGAACCCTCAATGTGATCCTAGCCATTACCATGATCAAGGACATGTTGTCAGAATGGTTAATCCCTACCTTTTAATATAACTTCCTAGAAATAATAAAAGGCATAAAACATGTAAATATGGTGGCCAGCCATACACACCAGAAGATAAGAACCATAACTTATTTTAAAATAGAAGATTAACCAATATCAAATATGAAATTTGATTCAAATTGAGTTATGACATGGGAGCTACTCTCCCATGTCCAAGAAATGGAGTTTACTCACTCATGGTGAGGGAATACATGCACACATGATAAATCATTGAAATAAACATGAGAAAAGAGAGAGAAATAACAAATTGATCTGTGGGAGTGAAGAACATATCGAGATCTCTATCCAAATGATGGAGATCTATCTCTAAAATGCTCCTAGCTTCAACAACCTTCTCTTTTCAGTCTCGGAAGGAACAAAGAAGAGAAATGGGATTAGGGATGGATTCTCGCTTGAAAAATCCTAGCTTTCCCTCCTAGAACTCCTCTCTATAGCTCTGGCCTCGTCCTCAATCTCTAACTGCTCCAATTGATGTGTAATATGTTCCCCAAGGAGTGGTTGTTTTTTATATTTTTGAATAAGTGTTCAAAAATAAGAATTCTATAGAAAATACATCCTACATGTTGTTTGAGAAGAGCAACACACCGTGTAAGTCTTGATTTCCCTCTCAGCTGTAGTGTTCACAAGTGACACGCCATGTGGAATGGTCCACATGGTGTAAGAGGGCTTCCTTGCCAATTTTTGGGCTTTCTAAGACACATCGTGTAAGGTAGTCAACATGACGTAAGGGTGCTTGTTGTGCAACCTTCCGCCTGAGAGTCACACAGTGTAAGTTCGTTAATGTTGTAACGCCAATAGCCTACTACACTTCTGGAATCCAGAAACTAAATGCCAAATAAATGGAAAATCGGGCATTTTTCCTTCTTTTAGAGTGAAATGTGAAGTACATGTAATTTAAAATTGTAACATGAGTAAGCTTAACAATAAACAAAAATCTTAGCATGAATTGGAGTAGAAATGTGGCTAAATTGAGTGAAATGTGCAACTAAAATGGCATGAAAATGCGATATGATTTGTGCACATCAAATCTTGAACCATTGATTTTCCTCAAGCAATAAGAATTGGATAAATGGGTAAAAATAAATACACAGGCACAAATAAGATCCTATTGAATTTGAATTATAAATCTTAGAATGACAATTTTTATCATTCAGATGTGTGACTGAGTATGAAGTCAATTCTAACTCTCAAGATAAGATTTTAAGTTCAAATAGATATTCAATTTGCTTTGAAAGAATCAACTAGAGAGCAATTAGTAAAAATAAGATGATAGGGCCAAAAATATAATGATTTGCCATAAAGCTCCCCGAAAATGAAAATATCTATCTTCCTACAATGACATTGTTATTTTGAGATTTTTTTTTTCTTTTTAGTGTACAATACTCAGCTGCTAATATAGGCTTATGCATACATGGAATACCAATTGGGGATTAATTTCCCACTTTCAGATATTATCCCCAACAATCCTTGGGTTGGTAGAAATGTGGCTGACTTAGCCATCTTTTGTAGGGTTTGGATTTTTAATTGAAGATCATAGTTCCCCCTTTTATGTGATTTAGGCTCCGCTTTGGAACCACACGGTCCTATACTAGTTCACCCTTCATTATTTTAATCGTGTAAGAAGATTTTCATTTTGTAAGAATTTTCAAGTAGAGCAGTGAGAAATGCATTATAAGATTGGCAAAGTCATCTTTATTATTATTGCAAGCTCTAAAGCTTAAAAATTCAAAACATTTGTATGATTACATGGTTTAAGATCAAGTGTGAGAGAATTTGGAAATAATGTTTAGACAAAAACCTAAATATGGAGATGGATAACCAAAATTTTCAAAAAGTTTCAATTAGGATGATTTATTCCCAAATTGTTCATCACATAACCATGTTCTTTGTGCAATCCGGTGGTTCGAGCATAGTACAAATTGATCAAAAAATTTCACTCAATATTTATGCAATGATGTGAGATGAAATACCAAACATGCAAGCAACAACTAAGTGACATAAGCAAATGACTAAAAGCAAATGACATGAAAAGTAAAACTAAAACTATCGGCTGGTTGCACCCCCCCCCAAGCTTGAAATCTGCAGTGTCCTCACTAACCATAACAAATTCAAGACTTGAAAAACTGCTACCTCAAGTGCATCAAAAAGTAGATAGAAACCCTCTCTAGAGGGTGGGAACTGCTCCAGTAGCATGTTGGGACCGATGAAGTTCATGGGATCATTGGGTCTTGTAGGTGGAGGTGGCTGAGGTGGGTAGTCGTAGTGACCCTGAGAAATGTGCCACAAATTCATCCTGGTGACCATGTTGTGGATGTCATGGATACTTGGGACAAACCAGTGTATTGCTAAGATAGCTAAGCGATCTAGGCATCCTGATCATTGAATATGTTTCGTACATATCCGTATAGCTGCCTCAAGTCATAGTACCTCCATGTGAAATTGATTTGGGTGTTTGTAGAGAGAGGTGGAGGTGGTGGCACATATGCTCTGGCAGAAGAGGACTCGGGGTGCTCACCTTTGACTGCTCTTTCATTTGGGAAGTATTTCCAATTCTCCACCTTCTTCAATGTAGTCAAAGTGGGGTTGGGCAACTAGATAACCGATGTTTTGTTTTAGACCTTATGATAAAACTTGCCATTTTTGTCTTTACATAGCAACTTGATAGAAATGAGAGCATCACAATTCACACAAATACTCCCATCCAGAGTGTCTGTGGTGGCCAAGTTCACTCTCAAAGCAGTAGCAAGCTTGGTGAAAATGCCAACTATCATGATGTCACCCTTTGGCTATTTTTGAGTCTTCAAGACTCTACCGAGGAAATGGTAACCCACATTGACCTTAAATTTGTTCAACATGGCCCACAAAAAAACCGCTCTATTTTCCAACAATGCCCAATGTTTCCTTTTTGGCAAAGATACAAGTGTTGAATAGACGGTGTATGTAATGCATGATAGGATTATGCACACGTAATGCACACGAATTCAAAACATTATAAGTTGATTGCTCAGAAATTTGACTCCAAAAAGTGTTAGACACAAGTTCTTTGGGAAAGATAGTACTGCTGATATAATTGAATTCCATTAATTCATAAAACTGTCTGAAAGTCAATTTGAATGGTTTGTTCATCATCCTAAATGTAATCACTCAAACGGCTCAGATTTGTTATGAGGATCCTCTGCTATTTTGAGGGTAGTGAAAAATTCATAAAAACACGGGGGTAGGTGGCCTCCTTTTGAAAAACAACAATAACTTAATCCAAGAAAATCTAGATACTCTTTAGCCTCATCAGGAATTCCAAGATCATACAAATGACTGTCATCAGCAAACCTGGTTGGGACCATCTAATGAGAGGAGAGATGAGGAAGATGATGTTTTTCTCTACGTCCAGCATGAAATGTGCCATCGAGACATATGGTGCACTCAAAGAAGATGGCTCGGGGTTGGGGTGAGGTCACTTGGTGAAGATCATCGTTTGTGAGATCTCAATGTTGTTGGAAGTAGCTACACACCATAAGAGAGGGCTGGCATGACATAATAGTGGTGATGGTCTTCAACTATAGTATGAACTAAACACGAAACAATAGGAAGCTATTACAATGTGCTAATGGCAATCAATCTGCACTCTTTGACTGTGATGAATACAGTGTAGTAGACATTTGTTACGGTGTGTGGCTATTGGAAAGTTGGGTTCTCCGCGACTATTGATGATGGAGATTTGGAGATGATGATGGTGTCATGGATCAGGAATTGACTGATCTGCATGCTTAGTGATGGTTAATCAGTGGTCGTGATGAGGGTAAATAGCGGCGGCTTGTTACCTAGCTAGAATCTCTGCAGTTGGTGATGATGGAGGAGTGGCGGTAGCATTAGCGTTTAGGAGTTTCTTGCTATCTATTATAGATTCTTTGATCTATAGAGGAATTGATGGAGATCACCAATGGTTTGTGTGACTGTTGGAAGCAAGATCTAGACCAACGACGGTTGCTTGATGGTGGGCGACAGAGCTATTGTCGCGGTAATTGAGCTCTAAAGGAGCGGCCACAGTCTGTAGATGTCAATATCTATGATGTAGGGTTGAGCTTGCTCGGAAGGGTTGCTATGGCATGCAAAATGAGATTGCAAGTAGGCTTTGGAGGGAGACGTTTATGATGTGGTAGTAGTAGTTGCTTAGCTTGGGTAAAAAAATGAACTGGATCTATGGTTTGAATCTCTAAGTCATGCCTCCACACAAAATAATGCATATCCAACACACTGTAAGGGAGTCACTGAAAGTCAATTTAAATGGTTTGTTCATCATCCTAAATGTAATCACTCAAACGGCTCAGATTTGTTATGAGGCTCCTCTGCTATTTTGAGGGTAGTGAAAAATTCACAAAAACACGGGGGTAGGTGGCCTCCTTTTGAAAAACAACAATAACTTAATCCAAGAAAATCTAGATACTCTTTAGCCTCATCAGGAATTCTAAGATCATATAAATGACTGTCATCAGCAAACCTGGTTGGGACCATCTAATGAGAGGAGAGATGAGGAAGATGATGTTTTTCTCTGCGTCCAGCATGAAATGTGCCATCGAGACATATGGTGCACTCAAAGAAGATGGCTCTGGGTTGGGGCGAGGTCACTTGGTGAAGATCATGGTTTGTGAGATCTCGATGTTGTTGGAAGTAGCTACACACCATAAGAGAGGTATGACATGACATAATAGTGGTGATGGTCTTCAACTATAGTATGAACTAAACACGAAACAATAGGAAGCTATTACAATGTGCTAATGGCAATCAATCTGCACTCCTTGACTGTGATGAATACAGTGTAGTAGACATTTGTTACGGTGTGTGGATATTGGAAAGTTGGGTTCTCTGCGACTATTGATGATGGAGATTTGGAGATGATGATGGTGTCATGGCTCAGGCATTGACTGATCTGCAGGCTTAGTGATGGTTAATCAGTGGTCGTGATGAGGGTAAATAGTGGCGGCTTATTACCTAGCTAGAATCTCTGCAGTTGGTGATGATGGAGGAGTGGCGGTAGCATTGGCGTTTAGGAGTTTCTTGCTATCTATTATAGATTCTTTGATCTACAGAGGCACTGATGGAGATCACCAATAGCTTGTGTGGCTGTTGGAAGCAAGATCTAGACCAACGACGGCTGCTTGATGGTGGGTGACAGAGTTGTTTTCGTGGTAATTGAGCTCTAAAGGAGCGACCACGGTTTGTAGATGTCGATATCTATGATGTAGGGTTGATCTTGCTCGGTAGGGTTGCTATGGCATGCAAAATGAGATTGCAAGTAGGGTTTGGAGGGAGACGTTTATGATGTGGTAGTAGTAGTTGCTTAGCTTGGGTAAAAAAATGAACTGGATCTACGGTTTGAATCTCTAAGTCATGCCTCCACACGACATAATGCATATCCAACACACCGTAAGGGAGTCGCTCAACATCCCAAATTCTTCGAAAATGACACGACGTAACCTGAGGCTAAATGTTGTAAGATGAGTTTTCTATAAAATTCTCAAATTTTCTCTCAAACCATACACGGCGTGGCGGATGTCTCACATGGTGTAAGGCAAGTATCCTATGAAATTGGTTGTTTTCCTCCTAAAATCTACATAGCATGGTGGTTGACCTACATGCTATAATGGACCTTTCTTGTAGAATTTCATCCTCCACCATAAATTCATACATGTCATGTAGAAATTTCGACTCACTGACGCAATTTTACTGCGCGTATAAACGCAAGTGAACGCGTCGAAGTAATACAGGCCTTTGTGAGGCCCGAGTCGAACACAGGGATACTCGGAATTGTTGGTGACTCCTACTAACTAGTCGCGATCAGCTAAGCCGATTAACAAGTTGAGAGTTGTTGTTAAAACCAAAAGAAAAATAAAAACAAAACAAAAGAAGCAATCGATTAAATATTGGTTTAATCAATTCAAAAAGTATCTTTAGGATTGCGGTTTCCCCACGGGTTTTCATTGTATTAAATTTTATATAATGCCTCAATTTTATCTCTCTTTCCGGGTAGTGACCTGAAAACATAATTGCCCACTGTCGTGGTGCAATTCACTACCTAGGTCTAGGTCAGTTCCACCGTCGTAGTAACCTATACCCTAAACTCGGTGCATTATGAACGATCTCTCAGTATCCACCATTAATTTTACACCACCTTGGTCAAGGGATTTATCGATTAATGTAGATTTCGTCTCTTTTCAGCCGTTAATTCTTCTTTCAAAGTGATTAAGGGAATTATGTTATTATTATGGTGATCAAGCATAACAATATATGGAGAAAACGAAACTATACCACGGATTTAAGAGATAAAATATGAATTACTATTATAAAATTGTCATACAATGAATCCCCGGGCTACTCCCGATCCTAAAGACAAAGGGGATTAGCCCCACATGGTCATCTCAATGAAAGATAGAGGAGTAGAGAAGAAAAACATGGGAAACATGGAGCAAACTCGTGTAACCCCTGATACAAAGGTGTTCCTGGAGATCCTCCTCGAGAAACGTGCATTTTGCAGTCTTCCGGCAGCAAAATCGCCCGTCGGAGGTGCCCGGATCGCTCGGTTGACGACCTTCGTCTCTCGTCTCCTATCTCTCTCTCTCCCTCTTGTATGTTGTGCAACACAATTTCCTCTCCCCCTCGGGCCGTCCGTGCTCTTCTTAGGTCATAGGACCACTTTACGGCTCCGAAAAAGCTCAACCGTCGGATTAAAACGCTCCGTTTTAGTGCTGAAAATCGCCAGATCCCGACGCTGTCGATAGTATCGACCCCAAGGTCGATGGTATCGACCATGGCACAGGTTATTCCTTCCAAGATCGCTTTTTGGGGTTGCTTTTTGATGAAATGGCGATACTATCGACCTGGGGGTCGATAGTATCGACTCCGGACAATGCAAAAGTGCCTGAAAAAGTGCTGAAACATGTGTATAAGTCCGGGGATTATATAAAATCATATAAATATTATAAAAGAAGTATAATTTGATGCAAAAAGAGTTTAAGGGCCAAATATAGTGAATTATGCAAATATAATCAAGAAAATGACAAATACATGCATAAAATAGATATAAAATAAGCCTATAAAAGTGACTCAAAACCCATGCATCAAACTCCCCTAAGCTTAAACCTTGCTCGTCCTCGAGCAACAAAACTTTGGATTTGGTTGAGATAAGTCAGCAACAGGACATAAATACATGAAATGAATCTACATCATCCCCACTTTCTTTCCACAAACCAACCCTCATTGACCACTGAACACTAACTGCCATCCAGGCGACCAAAGACCTATGTAAAAGATGTCCGTCCCCCAATCAATGAAACACTATCAATTAAAGCATTTAATATGATAAACTCATTTGGTCCATACTTGATGCATCTTGTGATCTCCTATCTACGTTGCTCATTTCCTAACTACCATCTAAATGGAAGCAGATCTCCTGATATTAATGAATGAGGAGAATATCATGGGTGGCCTACCGATTAGAGCAACGGGTGGATGGGATAGGTGGTTGTGGAAGAGATGGAAGCACATAATAGTCAATCATGCAATACAAAAATTAATGACCTATCATGATGCAAAATGCAAGTGAAAATGTCATAATGTTACATTTTTAGTGGAATGATTCATGCACTATCATTCTGTCTCAAGGTGAGATGGAATATCTAAGAAAACTACACCATGTGCTTATTCTTCTTAGTATGTAAGTGAGAACATGTTCCTTTCTCCCTCTCATTCCTACTTACTTCTCAATTCTTTTTTTTTCTTTTTTTTTTTCAATTTTTTTTCAAGCCCTTATTTTCATAGATGACAATGAATTATATGCCGGGCTCACTTCTTGTTACATACTTGTGCATATGAAGCATTCTATTTGGAGGGTATGGAACAAGTTCATCACCTTTAATGTTTTCAGAGTAACATAAGATACATGGTGTACAATATGCTCAAAAGATGTAAATGCAACTACATAATGACAGTTATGCAACTACTATGACATGCACCTAAGGATAATGTGCATGTATAACTACTCTATCTTTTTTTTTATTCTCATGCAAAAAATGTGAAAATAGTTGTAATGCAAGACCTATCTACATGGTATGCAATCAAAGAGTGAAAGACAATAATGTGCTCCCATTTCTTATGGTGGAGTGTGAATGAAATTGCGGTGGATCAGATCACAAGACTAATTGACAGAACCTTCCGAAAATATCATATGTCCCTCTCTAAAGACCTGTGTACATGGTAACTGAAGGATTTCTCTCTTAAACTTTAGTCTAAGGTCACGTTAGCGTTTGGTCGGTTTGGGCTCAAACATCCTTGTCAATCACTTTTCCTTGGACAATAAAGATGGTCATTCATGTCCCCGTGTCCTGAAGCTGACTCACCCAAGCACTTCCTCAGTTATGCCACTCAATTACTCACAAGAATAAGCTCAAAAAGTTTTCAATATGCTCATATTTTCATGTGCCCACAACCCAAGAGTAAAACTCCCAATTGAAACCATGCATTTATTGCTCCACAGATTACACTAGATAGATGTGGATCCTACAAAAGTGGTAGACCTAGAAATAAAAACAACTAATATCTCAAAAGTAAAATCAACATGAATAAGTAAGTAAAAACTAAGATAGAGGGTTGTTCCAACACCCCCCCTAGGCTTGAATATGACTATGGCCTCATAGTCAACATTCTCACTTAAGAGGTGGAACAACGGTACCGTTCGCTTTGAAGTGTGGCGAAGAAGGATGGTCAGATGCTCAAGTAGACCAAGTGATGCTTGCTATCTCCCTCCTTTTTGTGGCTCATTTTTATGTCTTAGTGGTTTTAAGACGTGACTTGCTTCATCCATCTTTCCTCTGCAAAAAACGGTTCGAAAAAATCTCGTTTCGATACCTTTTATGGCCTGTTTTATGTAGCTGTCCTGCAGGTGTCGATACTATCGACCAAGGTCGATGGTATCGACCCAGACTCAGCGATTTTGTTGAATCGACGCATCTAAAAGCCTGGGAACTCAAAAGTGTCGATACTATCGACACTAGGGTCGATGGTATCAACTTTACTGGCACCAATTTTTTTGTAAATCTTCAGGAATCTCGATACTATCGACCCTAGGGTCGATGGTATCGACTTTTCTTCAGTGTTTACTTCTCCAAACTCGATACTATCGACATGGGTGTCGATAGTATCAACCTTAACATTCTGCACACTTCAAAACACGAGTTAGGGTACCATTTTTACAAAAATTATCAAAACCTAAGAAAAAACTAAGTACATAAACATAAAAGAACATAACCAAACATAAAATTGAACCTAAAGTTGGGTTGCCTCCCAACAAGCACCCTTGTTTAATGTCCTAGGCTTGACATAAAGATATCTTTAACTTGGGTTGTCAAGATATGTCCCCAATGAGTCATGTTTCAGTTTGAATTGAACTCGATCCCGTCCAATCCCCAAGGTCAATGTACCTCTCCCAATGGCAGCGATGACATCAGTCGTAGCTTGGAACGACCTTCCCAATAGCATCTCGCAACTTTGGAGCTGTGGCATGTCCATGACAACAAAATCTACCGGGAAGATGAACCTATCTACCTTGACGAGTACATCCTCGCACACTCCATATGGCCTTACAATGGACCCATCCGCCAACTCAATCGTTGCCACCGATTTCTTTATCTCCTTCAACCCAAGCTTCTGAAATGTCACCAGAGGCATGAGATTTATGCTGGCGCCAGAATCACATTGCGCTTTAGGAAAATGTCGACCACCTATTGAGCAAGGAATGTAGAAGCCTCCTGGGTCTTTTCTCTTCTTTGGCGAACTCCCGTGAATCATAGAGCTCACCGTCTCATTCATCCGACAAATATCACCGTCTTTTATCCGCCTCTTCTTATTGATGATTTCCTTGATGAACCTCCCATAGGCGGGCACCTTCTCGATCATCTCCACTAATGGAATATTGATGTGGAGTTTCCGGAATATTTCCAAGAATTTCCTAAAATGACAATGCTCTTTCTTTGACTTCGGATTGACCAGATTTGACACATCTGCTGCATTAACACGCTTGTGAGGTGGCACATATGAGCTTTTTGGGGTCAACTCCCCTAAGCTTGCTTCAATCACTCCCTCTGACATGGGCTTTGGCGAGACATCATCAACAGTAATAGCTTGTTGTGGTTCCTCTCTCGCATTCGATGTTTCCACACGTGCACAAACAACCTTCAATTGTTCTTCTTGCCTAGATGGAGATGCAATATTCATAACTCGTTGTGATTTTCTGAAGAAAGGGTTTCCGCCCGGCAGTCCATAGTAAGTGCGTGGATACGGTATCGCCGGTGTCGCATGCGTATTAAAAGTCATTTTTCTTTCTTCTTTAGCTTCTTGCACCTGAGATTCCTCCTCATTGCTTACCACAGACATATACTTGACATGATGGTGTGCTTGGGCCACGTTTGCATTCTCGGCCGGTTTCTGTTGATTGGCATGCTTGATGGCCGCCACTTCACTTGAAATCTGTGCCATAGTGGTTTCTAATGCCCGCATTTGTGCTCCATGGCTTTGTAGCGTCTGCCCAAATTTGGTTAGAATATCACCTTGAGATTGCAATTGTTTACCAAACATAGCCATCATCTCCTGATTCTGCTGCACCATTTGACTCAGTAATTCGGTGTTCTTATCTTCAGCTCTAGGTTGTGGCTTTGCCTCCGGATCCTGCAGAAAATTGTTAGGATCCTTCCAGGAGAACTTTTTGTCCTTCCTCCACGCATAGTCATTATTTCTGTAGCCCTGTTGTTGCATGTACTTTACTTGGGCTTCCTCATCCTCAGATGAATCTTCCTTAGCTAGCAATTTCTTGGCTAGCAGATCTAACTTTTCGTTCAGCTCCTTAATTACTTTGGATTCACCTGCAACTCTGACCTGCTCCACAGCGCCTCTTTCACCCCATGACTGTTTCCTAGCCATGTTCTTTAATATCTCCCAACATCTGGTGTCCGTATTATTCAGAAAGAATCCTGACCCAGCTGAATCAAGGTTGCTCCTATCGTGCTCAGAGAGAGAAAAATAAAAGATTTTCACTTGTGTTTCCTTATCCAGTCCATGATGTGGGCACCTCCTCAGCATGACCTGAAATCTCTCCCAGGTCTCCGAATATGTCTCACCGGCCTGCTGAGTGAAATTGCGAATCTTCCTGATCATGTCGTTAGTCTGCTCAGGAGGGAAGAACCTCTCAAAGAAGACCTCCACCATATGGTCCCAGGACTCCACAAATTCTTCATCTAGGTTGTGTAGCCATTCTCGCGCAATTCCCGCTAGTGAACTTGGGAAGAGCTTCAAGTAGAGCGCAGTCTGCGGAAATCTGTCAATTTTCACCATATCACAGTTCTCCACGAATTGACTCAGGTGCGCGACGGGATCCTCATTTTTCAAACCATGAAAATCATTAGACTTCACCAAATTAATTAGAGCCGGATCAATCTTATACGTTGGTATATTTATTGCTTGCTTCTTTATCGGCCCTTTAGAAGCAGATGTGGAATAAGCTTTGATCTTCGCCCAAATTGTTGGTTCGTCGGCCATCTCTTCGTGTTCAGATTCAGAAAGTAATTCCTCTTGATGGTCTTGACTGTGGTCACCCTCGTCTTCTGAACCTTCCAGTGGAACCTCCAGTGCGTGCCACACGTAGTTGGTACTACGTGTCTGCACCATACACAGTACCTGAAAAATAGGAAAATCAAATTTAGTACAGTGCTTGAACAATTATTAAAAATTTATAGAACAATTTAAAAATATTTGAAGTTGTTTCAAAATAATAATACAAAAATGTGGCCTAGAATGGCCGCTCGTAGCACTCAATGTGCCAACAATTCGCCGTATCCCCGGCAACGGCACCAAAAACTTGACGCAATTTTACTGCGCGTATAAACGCAAGTGAACGCGTCGAAGTAATACAGGCCTTTGTGAGGCCCGAGTCGAACACAGGGATACTCGGAATTGTTGGTAACTCCTACTAACTAGTCACGATCAGCTAAGCCAATTAACAAGTTGAGAGTTGTTGTTAAAACTAAAAAAAAAAGAAGCAATCGATTAAATGTTGGTTTAATCAATTCAAAAGGTATCTTTAGGATTGCGGTTTCACCGCGGGTTTTCATTGTATTAAATTTTATATAATGCCTCAATTTTATCTCTCTTTCCGGGTAGTGGCCTGAAAACATAATTGCCCACTGTCGTGGTGCAATTCACTACCTAGGTCTAGGTCGGTTCCACCGTCGTAGTAACCTATACCCTAAACTCGGTGCATTATGAACGATCTCTCAGTATCCACCATTAATTTTACACCACCTTGGTCAAGGGATTTATCGATTAATGTAGATTTTGTCTCTTTTCAGCCGTTAATTCTTCTTTCAAAGTGATTAAGGGTATTATGTTATTATTATGGTGATCAAGCATAACAATATATGGAGAAAACGAAACTATACCACAGATTTAAGAGATAAAATATGAATTACTATTATAAAATTGTCATACAATGAATCCCCGGGCTACTCCCGATCCTAAAGACAAAGGGGATTAGCCCCGCATGGTCATCTCAATGAAAGACAGAGGAGTAGAGAAGTAAAACATGGGAAACATGGAGCAAACTCGTGTAACCCCTGATACAAAGGTGTTCCTGGAGATCCTCCTCGAGAAACATGCGTTTTGCAGTCTTCCGGCAACAAAATCGCCCGTCGGAGGTGCCCAGATCGCTCGGTTGACGGCCTTCGTCTCTCGTCTCCTATCTCTCTCTCTCCCTCTTGGATGTTTTGCAACACAATGTCCTCTCCCCCTCGGGCCGTCCATGCTCTTCTTAGGTCATAGGACCACTTTACGGCTCCGAAAAAGCTCAACCGTCGGATTAAAACGCTCCGTTTTAGTGCTGAAAATCGCCAGATCCCGACGCTGTCGATAGTATCGACCCCAAGGTCGATGGTATCGACCATGGCACAGGTTATTCCTTCCAAGATCGTGTTTTGGGGTTGCTTTTTGATGAAATTTCGATACTATCGACCCGGGGGTCGATAGTATCGACTCCGGACAATGCAAAAGTGCCTGAAAAAGTGCCGAAACATGTGTATAAGTCTGGGGATTATATAAAATCATATAAATATTATAAAAGAAGTATAATTTGATGCAAAAAAAGTTTAAGGGTCAACTATAGTGAATTATGTAAATATAATCAAGAAAATGACAAATACATGCATAAAACAGATATAAAATAAGCCTATAAAAGTGACTCAAACCCCATGCATCACTCACCATCTAATTTAAATTTATGTAGCAATGGATTTCCTCGATGTTTGACACACCATGTAATCTGATTCACACAGCGTGAAAAATGATGCCTGTTAAATTATGTGAGTTCAAGGAATTGTCTACACACTGTGTACATCATCCCACATGCCATGTTGATTCACAATTTTGCACAACTTTGTTCCTTTCTAATTTTCAATAGAAATAACCATCACCTGCAAAGAATACAAGTTATTACTTGATGTTTACACAAAAATCCAATAGAGTAGCATCATGAGGTTTATTCAAATTTAATGACTAACTAAATGACACTAAATGAAATGAAACAAAAGAAGCTATCCAAATGTGGGGATTTCTCCCACAAAGGCCTTCTATTTAGAGCCAGAAAGTAGACTTGATTCTTCATCAGCAGGATTTAACAAGGGAGCATGAGGCTCTCGGTTCTATCTTTTCTCCTTCGGTGTTGAGCTTGCAAAGTTGGCCATTGACCTTGAAGGTGGACTAATTTCTTTGCAGCTCTATCATCCCATAGGGGTAAACCTTCAGGACCTGGAAGGGCCCAAACCACTTGGATCTAAGATTCCTTGGAAAAAGCTTCAACCTTGAGCTGAATAACAACACTTAATCTCCTTAAAATCTCTTCTCCTGATCCTCTTGTCATGCCATGCCTTGGTCCACTACTTATAAATTTTCACAGTTTCATATGCATCAAGTCTGAGCTCTTCTAGCTCTTGGAGTTGCAAAAACTATTTCTCACCATTCTTATTCATATAAAAATTGAGGAACTTGATGGCCCAATGTGCTTTATGCTCCAGCTCCAAGGGAAGATGGATATATTTGCCATACATGAGCTTGAACAGTGTAGTACCAATGGATGTCTTGTATGTAGTTATGAATGTCCATAAAGCGTCATCTAACTTGAGTGCCCAATCCTTCCTTAAACTTGAAACTGTCTTCTCAAGGATGTTCTTTAGATGTCTATTGGACACTTCAACCTATCTGGTTGTTTGAGGATGATATGGAGTTGCACTTTTATGTGTTACTCCATACTTCATGAGGAGGTTATTGAAATACTTCTCACTAAAGTGTGTTCCTCCATCTAACATAACGGCTCAGGGTACTCCAAAATGTGGAAAAATAACTTTCTGAAATAGCTTGGACACCAACTTGGCATCAGGAGCTTGGGTAGGAATGACATCTACCCACTTTGACATGTAATCCAGGAAACCAATATGTATTTGTAACTGTAGGAAGATGGAAATGGGCCCATGTTGTTGACACCCCATACATAAAATGCCTCAATCTCTAGGATAGAGTTGAGGGGCATTTCATCTTGCTTGAAAATCCCTCCAGTTCTTTGACATTGATCACATCTCTTGATGTAAGCATATACATCCTGAAACAAGGTTGGCCAGTAGAATCCAGCTTAAAGGATTTTTGTGGCTATTTTCTCTCATCCATAATGACCTCCGTATGAAGAAGAGTGACAATCAGAAATGATGCTTGGAATCTCCTCCTCAGCTGCACACCGATGAATTAGTCCATTGGTTCCTTATTTAAACAACATTGGATCGTCTCGGTAGTAGAATTTGACATCATGCACAAATTTCTTCTTTTGTAGGTAGGTAAGATCAGGTGGAAGGTGTCATGTGGCAAGAAAATCTACTATATCTACAAACCAGGGTGCTTGCATTGCATCAACAACATGGAGTCTTTCAACGGGATGGTAATCATCAATCGACCTTGTATCCTTTGCATCTGTGTTCACTCTAGATAGGTGATCAACAACATAGTTCTCAGTTCCTTTCTTGTCCTTTATCTCAAGATTGAATACTTGAAGCAACAATATCCTGCAAATTAGATGTGGCTTAGCATCCTTCTTGTTCAGAAAGTACTTGATGGATGCATGGTCGGTGTAGACTACAACTTTGGAGCCCACTAGACACTGACAATATTTATTGAAGGCATATACTATGTATAGAATCTCCTTCTTGGTCGTGGAATAGTTTATCTGGGTTTCATCAAGTGTCTTGCTGGCATAATGGATGTCACAAAACTTGTTGTCCTTCCTTTAACCAAGGATTATTCCGATGGCATAGTCACTGGCATCACACATCAGCTCGAATGGTGCATCCCAATCTGGCGGTTGAATAATGGTGTAGAGATAAGTGCATTTTTAAGCTTTCTGAAAGCAGCTTGGCGTTCTTCATCAAAAACAAACTCAACATCTTTGGAAAGAAATGAACACATAGGTTTGGCTATCTTAGAAAGATCCTTGATGAACCGTCTGTAGAAACATGCATGGCCAAGAAAACTTCTGATGTCCTTGACATTTGATGGAATTGACATTTTCTATATTGCTTCTACTTTGTCTTCGTCAACTTCAATATCCTTGTTAGAAATCACATGGCCTAGTACTACTTTGGAATGCACCATAAAATGGAACTTTTCCCAGTTTCATACTAGGTTAACCTTTTTGCAACACTCAAGGTCTTTAGATAAATTAGACATGCAATCATTGAAAGAACTCTCGTACACACTAAAATTGTCCATCAAAACTTCCATAGAGCATTCGATAAAATCTGAGAAAATAGCCATCTTGCAACACTGAAACGTAGCAGGAGTGTTGCACAGACCAAAAGGCATGCGCCTATAGGCATAGGTACCATGAGTGCATGTAAAAGTCATCTTTTTCTGATTCGATCAAAAAATTAGTATTTGGAAAAATTTTGAGTAACCATCAAGATAGAAGAATAAGAATGATTGGCAAATCTCTCAAGTAATAAATTGATAAAAGGCAACGAGAAGTGGTATTTACGGGTAGCTTTGTTCAATCCCCTATAGTCCCTATACATGTGCCATCTTGTGGTAACATGGGTATGAATCAATTCATCCAGTCCCCTTTCATGATAGTTGCACCCCCTTTCTGAGTACTATGTGAATAGCACTCACCCAGGGGCCATCACTAATAGGATAAATGATCCTTGCATCTTTTAGTTTAAAATCTCTTTCTTAACAACCTCAAACATATTTTGATTTAAACACATAGGAGGTTCTACATAAGGCTTAGCATAATCCTATATTTAAATTTCATGCATGCAAATGGAAGGTTTGATGCCTTTCAAACCATCGTCTGAATAATTGGTTACTTCCTTATGCAAACACAATTCATGTATTAATTTGGTTTCATATTTGTCGATTAAATCAACATTTACGATGACAGTGTTTGGGTTTTAGGGGAGGCAGATAAGGCAGCGGAAACAAAAATTTTCCTCCCCAAACCCAGAACAATGAAACGTGTCAACGTCTATACAATAGGAAAGGGATGGTTTGTGGAATCATACCTTGTCCCGAGGCTTGCTCGGCGACAATACCTCGCGCCTTGCGCAGTCTTCACCTCCGGTCTTGGACGATGTCTGTGCAACTCTTGGTCGCACTGGGACTAACAACTCCTGGTCTCACCGGGATTGTCGGGATTGACAATTGTTCTCCGAGCGGTAGAAATCTCCCGCCTATGAAGTAGTCCACACAGACCACCTGGAACTCCAATATCCTTGTCCCACATGGAATTGGAAGGAGTCGCACCCTCCTGTCAGCGTACTAGTCGCCAACACACTCTCCTGCCACCAATTGCTTTCTGTAGTTGTCTTTCCCTTGTTGTGCCTCCCTTATCGGGTAGCACTTGCTCGGGCCCTCTCTCGGTTACCAACACCAGAGAGAACGACAACTTCACAGAGCAACTGATTGCACTAAGTTGTACTTTGAGAAGCCCCCAATACCCCTATATATAGGAGGGTCATGGTACAGGGTTCTCCATCCCGGGCAATGTGGGACTAAAAGTAGGAGTAGAAGGGTTCGAGATTTTCCACAAAACAACAAACTCGCAACCTAAACCGATCGTTTCATTACTGAAATGGTTGGTTGGGGACCTGAGCCGGTCGGTTGACACCTCAACTGATCGGTTGGGACACCTCAACTGGTCGGTTCACTTCTGAACCGGTCCGTTTGTGGCCCTGGTCAGTTCCCCATCGACTTTTTCTCGTTTGTTTCTAATTGGTATCAAATACCAATCCTTGTTCCAATCAAATTGGGCAAGTGAAACGAAAGGAAAATTCTCACCAATCCTACTTTCCCAACTTGCTCGGTTGCAACAGTTGAACCGATCGTTTCAACACTTGAAGCGATTGTTTCACCCTGTCCATGAGCCGATCGACTCACAACTTGAGCCGATCGGTTTACCAAGCTCATTCGATCGATTCATCACATGAGCCGATCGGTTGGGAGTGCAGATTGTGCAGAAATGGTCAATTGGAGTTTCAATCAATTCGATACTCTAATCAACCTATCCAACACCTTGAACACTATGATCTTGAGCTATCAATCAATTGAGTGTTTAATTGAACTACTAAACTCCTTTAATAATCAATCTAAACATTGTTTGTGGACAAAACTCCCTTTCCAGGTTAAATCCTATGTGTGTGACCCTGCAAGTCCATTTTCACATTGGCAGTGAAAGTCCATAACACTTATGACTTCACAAGCAAAGAGCGGTGCCTAGTCACACATCAGTGCTACCCAAGTGAAATAGAAAGTTGGAGAACAACTTTCAATCCTACATTTCGTGAATGGTGTTACAGCGAATGTATAATTCCTTTGTCACTGATATCCCGAATGAACTCGAGGCATGGAACAGTCATCATGTCAACGTTCATTCACTTTCTTGATCTCAGAGTAGATTGGAAGAGATATGTATGATATCAATATCACATATTGATTCACACATGCGTGCACACACCTATTTCAATCCTACTCATCAAGTGGCCATGGATATCAAACTCCCTCAGGAGGGACAAATCCCATATATATCACTCACCCCTCAAAAGCCCAATGTGTCAAAGCCACCCAATCATCACCTTTATAACAACCCATGTTTCAGGACTGCATTTAATGATGTCAAAGTGTGCCCAATGACATGTGTTGAGTGTAGTGATTTCAGGTCAAAGAATCACACTCACCACCATCACTGTGAGTACTGACTGTGACTACCATGTCATGGTTCCATGTGTCAAACTCATGGTGGGTTTGTCCGGTACACTTGTTCTCTAACAAGTACCCATGTGTTTGGTTTGATATCTCTATATCATGACTAATGAGATTCTGTCATCAACCAACACTAAAATCTAGTCTTGTGTGTCATTGTTGTCTATCTACCTTCCACAATAATATCCGACTAGGGACATAACAATAATATACAAACTCTTAGCATCCGTATGATCTCATCGTTCAGGTCCTGAACCTGAAGGCATACGTCATTGAGTACTGTCATTCTCTAGACATTCAATCTGTTCTATCACTATCTTATATGACTGAACCAGAAAGAATTGGAAGCTTGCCTTTGATGTTTATCAAATCAATATTAACGTGTCCCATCAATCATCCCATGATTGGTTCTCAGGGAATACATTCCAACAGACTCCCACTTGCACTACGAGCCAATCACCCTTGAATCATATTCATAGTGATCTTCAAACATGTCCCACATGTTACTGTGCTCTTGTGCCAACATAGTGAGCTATGGCAACATCTTTCCAAAGTCAGTATTAATTGCATGTCTCACATCTCTTCGATGTACGTCACACGTATGAAATGGAGTTGCCGTAATATGTGATCCAGTATTCCTTTGCTAACCTTTAGCCACATTGCATGATCAAGGATTCCATACTTGTCATCAATGATCGAAATATCTATAAGTTCATCTCATGAACTTCCAGATCCATATAGTATCCACTGTTGTTCTCTAACACACGGATACTCGGCATTTCCTTTTAAATGGTTTTATTGGAACACTTACAATTATCAACAAACTTTCACTTTTATATATCCTATATATATTTTGCGATTAATTTTCTGTCCTTTCGGAAGTTCGCATCAATGTAACTCTTTATATTGAACTCTTCCTTATCTCCATAGAACTAGTACTTCTCAAGTACTTATCAAGTTCTCATGGTATTCCAGTAACCCTTACTGGAAGTAGACAGACATCCACTCGTCATGTCTCACATATGAGTTATCAGGATGAGCACATCATATTGCCATGTCATACATACAAGATGATGAATGCATTTTGTTCTTGCCATGTCGATACATGCAAGATAATTGGATGATTACATACATGATAGATCCATATCTATTCTTAGTGTTCCCATTCTTCATAAGAGTTGGACACTTGGCCTTTGGATACTAAATCCATGTAACATGGACAAGCTTTCTCCCACTGAATCTGTGCATACTGAACCCTTCAGTATAGATTGCCAATGTATACTTCCTCTTTTCAGGTCAAGAGGTTTTCGAGAACTATCTCTATAGATCTCTATTCCTATCACATAGGAAAAATCTCTATCTTCCTTAAAGATAATTTCCACTTTTGGATTTCCATTCTAGAACATTTCCATTTCACATCAACATGTGGAATGTGAACACGCTCCCACTAAATCACAGATCCCTTCTTTATCTTTGACATATCAGTCAAACCCTTTGACTATATTATCAAAGTAAAGATCCAATTCTGAGTTGCTTGTACTCAATCAATCACATTGATTAGTCCATTGTAACTTATAGACTTCATTTGCATTAGTGGATTCATAAACCTTATAGGTTGTGTCACGTACACATCCTTGTTTTGTTCCTCATAGGAATGCGGTTTTAGTATCCATATGCCAAATGTCTTAGTCATTAAGTTGCAATTAACAAGCATCATCATTCGCAAAATGTTATCCATGTGTCTTAACATTTAAGACTTATTCACACTTATGGATTTTATTCCAATGGGTGCTACCATCAAGGTCATACATTATGGTTCACATGGATGTCATTTAGGATGTAATGGTCATAAACCAAAACTCAAAATTCGGTTCCTCATATTCATTTAGATAGTTGACTCATCACATGAACAACTCATCACATAGATAATTGAGGTGTATCTGTCAAGGATATAAGAACTCACAACTCCTTGTGATTCTCAATGTCCTTTATTAGTGTGGGGTATTCTGTTATTAAGAAGAATTCAGTTATTTGATAATCATTCTCCAACTCCTTAGAGTATGATTCCTTCTTGATTTAGACATCACCATGCCTTAATCATGAGTTCACTATGATACACTATCATAATCACTCAAAAGGATATCAAACATTTGGTCCAAGTATTTCATTCATTGATCTCATCAAGAATTAACACTTTACCAAATTTGCACTTCATCTATGATAATCTTGAATACTTCAAGATATTCATATTGGTATTTCTCTAAACATCATTTGAAGTATTAGCATTTGTTCCAATAGGTATGTAAATACATCACATGTATTATACCTAATAGGATAATCATTCTCCCACTACCTTTAGTGAAGATTGATTAATCATGTCCAAGATATTCATGTCTCTTACTGGTTCTCTAACCAAAAGAGTCTAGATTTATCCATCATATGTAAACTAGATATGAATTTCTCATGATTTATGCTAATTTCATTGTTTGAGTTATCTATAACTTTTAGGTATCATTTTATCTTATGCATATCAAATACCACAAGATAAACAAGGAATTGCCACAAAGATCATATCTTTAGAAATTGAAACATCTCTTTATTGATTTCTATCATTGTCATACAATATGCAAAAATAAAGTGTTTCTATCTATTGGCAAATATGAAATAGCAGTTCATAATTGTATTACATGCCCTTTAGGCTGAAAATAAACTAAAGTACTCCTATCTATGGCGGCTACATTTGCCCCAATTATGAGTGCTTTACACTTTACATCTTGGTATCATATACCTCAAAAGTGTTACAAGTTTACTTTCAGGACACCTTTAAGTAGAGACGTATGTTGCCTCCTTCTTCTTTTGTTCTTCCAGATAGAGAGGACAATTCCTTTTCCAATGTCCTGGTTTTTGACAATGGTGGCAATTTCCATTCTTGGTCACTCCTCCCTTGGCCTTGAGAGCTGAAGACGACTTGGGCTCCTGGCTAGCATCATAACCTTTCTTAGCTTTGCCCTTGCCCTTGTGCTTGGACTTGCCTTTCTTGCTCATGATCACCATCACAGACTTAGGCTTGTCCTTCTTCATCTGTATCTCGGTTGTCCTCAACATGCCCAACAACTCTAAAAGTGGCCTATCAAAGTTGTTCATGTTGTAGTTCATCTAAAAGTGGCCTATCAAAGTCATGGACCAGCTAGGGCTGTCACCCACAACTTAGATCTCTCAGGTAGGCAACTTTTTCCAATTGCATCATATGCAACTCTTGATAAGATGTCATATGCAACTCCTTGCCATGAGCATCTCCATGCCTCAAGGTACTAGATCCCATCTAGATCACCTTGTTAAGTCCGACCCAAAGCAAACACGATGAATATGCACCCTGCTAGGGCAGACCCACATATCCATCCTTCACGCTTCCACGAGATAGAAGGTGCACCACGCTAGGGCGTGCCCACACTTGGTCGATCAAGCTTTACACGTGTGTCGCATTTGGAAGGCATCTAAAACTTAATATTTAATGAGGGATTTGGTTTGTATATACATATACATATCCAATCACCACAATACATAGTACGTATCATATACATTCTATATCCCACATAAAACATGAAAAACGATAAAAGCGATGATTATGGCCATCCTAATGTGATTCCTCGAGCCAAGAGGAATCACGGTCATCTAGGTCTACATCATATGCAACCTGTACAAGATGAACTTTGTTCTTTACCTTTCTGGGTTTGATCAACTCATCATATGAATGATCAGCTCACCATCAGACTGGTCGGCTGGGTGCCACCAGCCAATCGGTTGGCTCCTCCAACCGATCGGTTCGCCTGGTCGTCGTTCATCTCATCATGGCCGCCACCCGCTCATCTCGCTCCTCGAATCGGTCATCAATGGATCGGCTCACTCCTTGAACCGATCATCTGGAACGTCAATCGATCAGTTCACGCCTTGAACCGATCGTCTCAACTGTCGTCAGGATGTCCTCCGTTCTTTGACATAACAGGAAATAAAATTCTATCCTATTTTACATTGTAAAAAGAGAAAGCTCGAGTTACATTCGAGGGGAGCAAAGGTAGGAAAGAAATCTTGAATTATTTTGAGTTACATCAAGAATAGGAGAAGGAAGATCGGTGTGCAGACCAAGATGCAAGCAACCACATACAACCATACACAGATAGGGTTTATTGGCCATAACCACGCTATACATCCACCACAAAACTCGTTTAAGGGTGACACGTATCGAGTGCATTTATAATACATATCATATATGTAAATTGGGATTTGTGGATTTAGGATTGGACATGCATAAAGACAATTTTATTAGCATCGTATGCAATAAATAAAGGTGACAAACCAAAATCGGTCATATCGATAATCCTAAAGTATAGAACAGTTGACGTGGCTCTGATACCACTGTTTGGGTTTTCGGGGAGGCAGATAAGGCAGCGGAAACAAAAAATTTCCTCCCCAAACCCAGAACAATGAAACGCGTCAACATCTATACAATAGGAAAAGGATGGTTTGTGGAATCATACCTTGTCCCAAGGCTTGCTCGGCGACAATACCTCGTGCCTTGCGCGGTCTTCACCTCTGGTCTTGGACGGTGTCTGTGCATCTCCTGGTCGCACCGGGACTGACAACTTCTGGTCTCACCGGGACTGTCGGGATTGACAGTTGTTCTCCGAGTGGTAGAAATCTCCCGCCTCTGAAGTAGTCCCCACAGACCACCTAGAACTCCAAACTCCTTGTCCCACAAGGAATTGGAAGGAGTCGCACCCTCCTGTCAGCGTACTAGTCACCAACACACTCTCCTGCCACCAATTGCTTTCTGCAATTGTCTTTCCCTTATTGTGCCTCCCTTATCAGGTAGTACTTGCTCGGGCCCTCTCTCAGTTACCAAAACCAGAGAGAACGACAACTTCACAGAGCAACTGATTGTACTGAGTCGTACTTTGAGAAGCCCCCAATACCCCTATATATAGGAGGGTCATGGGATAGGGTTCTCCATCCCAGGCAATGCGGGACTAAAAGCAGGAGTAGAAGGGTTCGAGATTTTCCACAAAACAACCAACTCACAACCTGAACCGATCATTTCATTACTGAAATGGTCGGTTGGAGACCTGAGATGGTCGGTTGACACCTCAACCGATCAGTTGGGACACCTTAACCGGTCGGTTCACTTCTGAACCAGTCAGTTCGTGGCCCTGGTCAGTTCCCGATTGACTTTTTCTCTTTTGTTTCTAATTGGTATCAAATACCAATCCTTGTTCCAATCAAATTGGGCAAGTGAAACGAAAGGAAAATTTTCACCAAAATTACTTTCCCAACTTGCTCGGTTGCAATAGTTGAACCGATCATTTCAACACTTGAAGCGATTGTTTTACCCTATCCATGAGCCGATCGACTCACAACCTGAGCCGATCGGTTTACCAAGCTCAGCCGATCGGTTCATCACATGAGTCGATCAGTTGGGAGTGCAGATTGTGCAGAAATAGTCAATTGTAGTTTCAATCAATCTGATACTCTAATCAACCTGTCCAACACCTTGAACACTATGATTTTGAGCTATCAATCAATTAAGTGTTTAATTGAACTACTAAGCTTCTTTAGTAATCAATCTAAACATTGTTTGTGGACAAAACTCCTTTTCCAGGTTAAATCCTATGTGTGTGACCCTACAGGTCCATTTTCACATTGGCAGTGAAAGTCCATAACACTTATGACTTCACAAGCAAAGAGCGGTGCCTAGTCACACATCAGTGCTACCCAAGTGAAATAGAAAGTTGGAGAATAACTTTCAATCCTACATTCTGTGAATGGTGTTACAGCGAATGTATAATTCCTTTGTCACTAATATCCCGAATGAACTCGAGGCATGGAACAGTCATCCTGTCAATGTTCATTCACTTTCTTGATCTCAGAGTAGATTGGAAGAGATATGTATGACATCAATATCACATACTGATTCACACATGTATGCGAACGCCTATTTCAATCCTACTCATCAAGTGGCCATGGATATCAAACTCCCTCAGGAGGGACAAATCCCATATCTATCACTCACCCCTCAAAATCCCCATGTGTCAAAGCCACCCAATCATCACCTTTATAACAACCCATGTTTCAGGACTACGTTTGATGATGTCAAAGTGTGCCCAACGACATGTGTTGAGTGTAGTGATTTCAGGTCAAAGAATCACACTCACCACCATCACTGTGAGTACTGACTGTGACTACCATGTCATGGTTCCATGTGTCAAACTCACGGTGGGTCTGTCTGGTACACTTGTTCTCTAACAAGTACCTATGTGTTTGGTTTGATATCTCTATATCATGACTAATGAGATTTTGTCATCAACCAACACCACAATCTAGTCGTGTGTGTCATTACTGTCTATCTACCTTCCACAATGACATCCGACTAGGGACATAATAAGAATGTACAAACTCTTAGCATCCGTATGATCTCATCGTTCAGGTCTTGAACCTGAAGGCATACGTCATTGAGTACTGTCATTCTCTAGACATTCAATTTGTTCTATCACTATCTCATATGACTGAACCAGAAAGAATTGGAAGCTTGCCTTTGATGTTTATCAAATCAATCTTAATGTGTCCCATCAATCATCCCATGATTGGTTCTCAGGGCATACATTCCAACAGACAGGATATGTAGAATTAGGGTCAAGAAAAGCATACCTTATCCCCAGTGGAAGGGGTTTGAGTTCTACCTTGTTCTCCTTGACAGGCTTACTAGAGTCATCTTTCAATGATGAAATGTCTCCATGAGACGGAGGCAGACCGGGACTAGAAACAACACCTAAATCTTGTGTAGCCATGGTGGTTTTCAATGTGTTCTCCTCACAATAGTCAATAATAAAATCTAAAAAGCCTTCATCTTCCTCCAAAAACTTGTTCATACAATCAACTAGGTAGATGTTTTCCATCTTGTTTGGAGCTTTCATTGCATCTAGAATAGAGAACCCCATTATCTCCTCTCCTATTCTAAGAGTGATCTTGCCTTCTCATACATAAACTATGCAATCGGTTGTGCAGAGGAAGGGCCTTCCAAAGAGAACAAGATTGGATGGAGCCTCATTCATATCAATCACAATGAAATCACAAGGGATGAAAAACTAGCCCACTTGAACAAGCACATCTTCAACAATTCCTCTTGGATACTTACTGGTGTGATCTACCAATTGAATGGCCATCTTGGTTGGCTTCAAGTCTCGATATGAAGTTGATCCCACAATGTAAATGGAATAAGGCTTATGTTGGCCCCAAGGTCAACTAAACCATTATCAAATGTCATATCATTGATCTTGCATGGAAATGTGAAAGCACCTTGATCATCAAGTTTCTTCGGTAATCTGTTTTGAATGTTGGAACTCGTCCTCTCAGATAGCATGACAGTTTCCACTTGATCTGTCCTACTCCTCTTGGTTAAGAGGTCTTTTTGGAACTTTGCATAGGTAGGCATTTCAACAATAACCTCTTATAAAGGAAGATTGACATATAATTTTTTGAGAATGTCCATAAACATGTGAAATTTCCCATCTTCTTTCTGGTGTGCAAACCTTTAAGGAAATGGGGAAGTAGGTTTGTAAGACGGTTTCTCTTCAACTGTACCTTTCTTCTTTGATTTTTCTCAGCATAAGCTTCTTTATCATCTTCAACTTTCTTCTTATCTACCAATGAGAGTCTTTCAACAATGTTCCCACTCCTCATGGTAATGGACTTACATTCACGGGGGTTCATCTCCGGTTGACTTGGCAATGAACTGGGAGAAGCTCTTTGATTTGCTAGATATTGATGGGAAATATGATTTTCTATCATCTTTGCATGAGTAGCAATGTTGTCCACTTTATATGAAAGTTGAGTGATAGCATTTTTAAAGAGTAACCCATGCACACAAAATTCATCATTTTGTTGTATCCATGTTGACACAAAAGTCTCATGCATAGTTTTTAAAGTTTACTTAGGTTGAGGCTGATTGTAGTTTCTATTGTTCTTGAATCCTGACAATTAGTTATTGCTCATGGGTTGGCGGTTGCTCATTTATTGTTGATGATTCTAGCCTCAGTTTTGTTGATGTTGATGTTGATTTCTAGTTCTGAGGATTGTTGTTCCTGTAAGAGTAATTCAAATGATCTCTCCATCTTGGATTATAGGTGTTGGAGTAGGGATTGTAGAGCTACTTGTTAGGAAAACTTCCTACTGCATTAGCTTGCTATGGTGCCACTCTAACATTCAATTGCGGAGAAAAACAAGAAGAAGAGTCATACCCAGGGGATCTACATGCTTCACATACTTTATTAGATTCTTGGAAAGAGTGTGTAGTTAGCTTTTCAAACTTCTATGAAAATGCATCTAACTTGGCTGCAATTAGATCAACCGCATCAACAAAATGTTTCCTGCTTGACATCTCAGTAGTGCCACTTGATGAGTAGGGCTGGCTAGTTCTTTCAAAACTCTACTGGCAATGATTGAGTGCCATATCCTCTATGATGTCATATGCCCCTCTTTAGGATTTGTTCATAAGTTCTCCATTTGAAGAGGCATCCACTGTCATACGTGTGTTGTAGAATAACCAGTTGTAGAATTTTGTAGCAACAACCAATTAGTCAAACTGTAATGAGGACAAAGGTGTTGCAGGTCCTTGAATCTCTCCCACATATCATAAAGTGTTTTACCATCTCATTGCTTGAAGTTGGTGAGATGGATCCTCAGTTGTGCACTCTTTCTAGGTAAAATACTTAGTAAGAAAAGCATTCAGTAGCTCATCCCAACTCTTGATGGATTCTTGGGCAAAGAGGAGAGCCATGCCTTGGATCGGTCTTGCAGAGAGAACGGAAACAAGAGTATATGTACTCCTTTAGCTGGAACACCATTAATCTTGAAGGTGTTTGTGTACTACAAAAACTTAGGTATGTGAAGATTTAGATCTTCCATAGGAGTTCCTCCAAACTGGTTTTTCTGGATCATCTGCATAATGGTGGGATTGATAGAGAAATTATTGGCCTCAATAGTTGGATGATCAATGGCTCCAAAAATGTTGATGGCAGTTGGTACAACAAATTCCTTAAGTGGGTGGTTGTCCTCCATATCCAGTTCTTGATGGTGATCGGATGAAGACGGTTGTGATCCCTCCAACCTTTAAGAGTTATCACCCTTCTTTTCTCTCCTTCGACAACAATAGGTTCGCTCAATTTTTGAGCTACAAAGATCGATGTCTCAAGAACCCTCTTAGAACAACGCATGCAACCTACAAAGGCAAAAGTTAAGTGATAATTGCAAGACTAAAAGGGTATCACAATATGGAAAATGATGACTTAGTCTTGAATACTAATTAGCACTTTTACTCTAACTAAAAATTATTGTAGCTCCCTGACAATGACATCAAAAACTTGTTGATTTCCAAAGGCAAATGAATTTTAAATAATTAATCTTATCAACTTGTCAATCACCCACTAGTATACGGGATCAATTGTAGTCAAGGTCGAACCACATCGAGCTAGGTTAGCTAGGCACAAAAATACTAACTTTCAAAAATCTAAGTCGGTTTCAATTAAAAGGGTTGGTTTGGATCAATTTAATTCTGAAAATAAATAAAAGAGATGAAAAAACAAGTCACTTGGAGAAAGATTGAAATCATATTATGAGGATATTGGATATGGGATTTCGCCTCCACATCATAACTCAATAAAAACTACAAATTCTGACAACATTAGTTAATCTTCTAATGTAGATTGACATCATGTAATACATCTCCTAATGATAAAAGATAGTCCTAATCTGGTATAACATTCCCATGCATGTACATGATTTTAGACTACAACCTAGAACCCTAAACGTGATCCTAGCCATTTCCATGATCAAGGACATGTTTCCAAAATAGTTATTACCTACCTTTTAATATAACTTTCCAAAAATAATAAAAAGCATAAAAATGTAGATATGGTGGCTAGCCATGCATACAAGAAGATAAGAACCATAACTTGTTTTAAAGTAGAAGATTAACTAATATCAATTATGAAATTCGAGTCACATTGAGTTATGACATGGGAGTTGCTCTCTGATGTCCAAGTAATGGAGTTTACTCACTCATGGTGAGGAGATACAGACACACATGATAAATCATTGAAATACATATGAGAAAAGAGAGAGAAATAATAAATGGATCTGTGGGAGTGAAGAACAAATGGAGATCTATCTCTGAAAACACTCCTCACTTCAGCAGCCTTCTCTTTTCAGCCTTGGGAAGGAACAAAGAAGAGAAATGGAATTAGGGATGAATTCTCTCCCGAGAAACCCTATCTTTCCCTCCAAGAATGCCTCTCCATAGATCTAGCCTTGTCTCAGTCTCTGACAGCTTGAAATGATGCGTGATCTGTTTCCCAAGGAGTGGCAGTTCTTTTATATTTTCAAATAAGGGTTCAAAAATAATATTTATGTAGAAAATACTCCTACACGCTATGTGAGAAGAGAAACACACCGTGTAACCTCTCAGTAGTGGTGTTCGCAAGTGACACACCATGTGGAATGTTCCACACAGCATAAGAGGGCTTCCATGTCGATTTCTAGGCTTTTTGAGACACACTGTGTAAGGCAGTCAACACGGCATAAGGGAGCTTGTTGTGAAGCCTTCTGCCTAAGAGTCACATACCATGTAAGTATGCTACACACTGGAATGCCAGTAGTCTGCTGCACTTCTGGACTCTAGAAACTGGGATACTTTGGGGAATGCCAAATAAATGGAAAATTTCACATTTTCCTTCTTTTAGAGTGAAATGTGAAGTACCTATAATTTAAACCATAACATGAGTAAGCTCAACAACAAACAAACATATTAGCATGAATTGGAGCAAAAATGTGGCTAAATTGAGTGAAATGTACAACTAAAATGGCATGAAAATGTGATATGATTTTTGCACATCAAACGTATGACACATAAAGGTTATCACATCACCACATGATATTGTTTATTGCCACTCATGAGTCCATCACCATAATCACATCACCATGGGATACTAGTCCCTCATCAAATCACTTGAGGATATCACCTCACATTAAGGCACAAACCCATTGCCAAGGTCATACGACCATTCACATAGTTCCTTGCAAGAACATCACTATCTCCCCATACCTCATCAAGGCTCATCATCACTAGTGTACACATGATAGACATAAGTCGACACAAACCTTCATTCAGGAACTGTAATGTTCATATGATAACAAATAAGGGTTACGATAGTCTAGGAGAGAGAAAGTATTCTATCAACATGCTAATTACTCAAGTAACTAGGCAACATCATTATGTACTCTTAATTAGGGTTATGTTTTGGCATAGCTAACTGACTTAGGGTTTCCGATCAACAACTAACATTAAACCCTAATTATCATGATCTACAACATTATTGGAAGCCAAAAGTCAAATGTCATCACTATACGATCAACTATATAAACATACATAGTGTCTAGAAATTCTCATCAACCAAAGAGGATAAGTCTCACCATCTTCATCGACTGAAGAGGTGGATCAACCTCAACAACCATCAAGGTCATCACACCATCGTCTAAAGAGAAGCTAGCTCACATACCTAAGTGACTTAAGAAGAATCACCAACAGTTCATTGATCGAAGGAGAATCATCACATCAACAACTGAAGAGAGTTCAACACACAACCAACACAAGGGTGAAAACTTGGCGACCAAAGATGACGAGAAAACTCGCCGGCCAAAGAAGACGGGCCACCTTAGCGACCAATCAAAAGGTATATACTTAACGATCACAAACCATCAAAAATATTTGACCACATGATCTATAAGAGATAGAAAACCACTTCCAACCCAAGATTAAACAAGTTGATCATCATCATGAAAACCAAAACCATTAAGGAGTACAACACAATAGCAAGATCATCTATGAAACCCTAAGTCCACCATCAACTTGAGAGGAAAACTAAACCATGAAGCAAGAGGGAAAACCAACATCCCTTCCATAATCCATGTATCCAAAACCTTCATCATCAAGTACGGAAATAAAACCACGATTATGAGTAAGAAAACCAACATTAAGCACTTGCATGTATGGATCTTTACCTCCATCCTCAACAAGATGAATGTGTACTAGATTAGGGTTTATAAGAAGGGGGGTAACCTACTCAAGATCATCACTAGATCACAAACCCTAGTTTAAGATATCATCACATACTACTAGGAACCATGTTTTAGAGATGGATTATTAGCATGCAAGGTTAACGTAGCAATAATCGAGGAGAGGGTTATATAACTCGCCTTTAAGAGGGTGACCCACTCCAACAACAATATGCTCCAAGGATAGAGGGGAACACCTAAACTTGATTGACACCTCAAAACAAAGCTAGCATAACCTCAAAGGAATATGAAAAACTCTAGGTTAAAGGAGAAAATGAAAGAGGGCAAAAACCCTAGGCTGAAAAAATAAGAAAAGAGGACATCTTCAACTTGACTTCGGTACTATCATGGAGAACCATGGGTTTGGCCAATAAGAGAGAAGTTACTGAAGGTCAACTCAAGCACTACCATGGAGAACCATGGGTTTGGACAAGAAAAGGGAAACAAAAGGTATGGTTGCAAGAAAGCAAAGATCAAGCACAAGAGATCACTTACCAAGATCAAGGAACACCAAAGGGTCACCAAAGAAGAGTTTCTCCAAACCCTAGCTCCACATGCAAGGGGTTCAACCACTTCTCCAAGCTTGAGCTCCACTTCCACCACTAAGAACAAGAGGAACGAGCTCCAAGGAGAAGAGAGAAAGAAGAGGGTGCAAAAGGATCACTTGCATGAAAAGAGGGGTATATAAATCCAAGGGTACAGAGAGGTAAAGGGGATTAAATGTCATACACACACGTGCCACTTGTCCACCATATATCATCCATGCAAGCACTACACCCATGCACACAACAAGGATCAATAAACCCAACGAAACTCATCAACCCAACTAGTCCAAGGAAGCTCATCGGTCAAAGGGAAACTAGGTTCAAAGCCAAACAATCAAAGGAAACATAGTGACCTAAAGAAGATCCAATCCTAGCGATCGCATAGAACCCAAACCCTATCTTATCTTGGCTCATTGAACGTCAAGGTTACTAGGTGTGCACAAAGACTCATCGAGTTAAAGAAAAATGATCAAAGGGACATCACAGTGATCACTAAAACCAAGGAGACCATTAATCAACCCTCAAGGTCAACATCAAGCTAGGGCATCCATGCAAACCCTAGAACATCAACACATGATGTCACATCAACAAACCAAGGTACAACACAGCTATGAGGCACTGTTCTATCTCCAACATGATGCCAAGAAAGGTGAGGCAAAACAAGCATGTGAAAAATTGTAAGATAAACCCTAAACATGGGTAAATTGCAATTAGGTCCAAATAAGAGCATATAAGCATAGCTAGCTCAAACATCATCCAAACAAGACCAAACTGAAAATATAAGCATGTTAAATGTTATTAAGGCACAACACATGATTAGATTAAGGTTTTAAGAATCTTATTATGCTGAGAAAGCAAGATCAAGCATAAAGCTAGGTCCGGAGCCTTACAGTATTGACAACCAATGGTTTACCTCTTGATCACAACCGATGGTTTACTTTATGCTCACAAAAGATGGCTCACCTATTGCTTACAATCGATGGTTGTCTATTACCTACAACCAATGGATTTTCTAGCCTATGAGATGATTAACCAACTAAGATCAAGAAATGATGGCTGATCAGGTACATGATTCAATGATTTCCCTAGTGTTCCAAATTCAACGATGGTTATGCTTGTATGGAAATCGATGGCCATGCTTATATGGGAACTGATAGTAATGTTTAAGTCCATGATTTAATGGTTATGTCTTGTGTAATATATGAGTTTATGTTTGTGCTAAGTATATGTCTGATGGTCTTGCTTTTGCCTAAGTGTGTGCATGAACTAGTGGGTGTACTTGATGAATATAATGATGCTTTATCCAACACATAATTTTATGGTTTCACACCAACATATTCCTTTTTTATTGATGTTAATGAGTTTATGGTATTGTTTCTAATTGAGTTTAACAATGATATGATGGTCATTCTTTTGGCAAAGTGTTTCAATCATTCAATGGTTTTTTACTTGTATAAGTACATCAATAATCTGATGGAGATTCTAGGTATAAGAATCTATGTTTTAGCTAAGAATGAACAAATGATGTTGCTATATGTATTTCAAGGAACTGATGATTTATCTATGAGAGAAAATAAAATGATGGTTGCCCTAGTGTTTACCTTTGAGTGCCAATGAAATATTGATTTATACATGATTTTCATATTGTCATAAAGAATTGACAATTTATGTAGGATATTGATTGGTGATGCATATCCAATCTGCATTGTTGAATCATTCTTATAATGATTGAATGGTAATATTTTAATACATTTATCTTCCTCTAATGTTGAAAAGATGAATAAAGACATTTCATATTGCTAAAAGTAACTTGTTATGTTACTCTTGGAAATGTCATAACTATCCCTTATGATTGATGAATGGATCTGAAAGTAATGAGTGTGTTGATGAAATGGTGAGCCCTTTGTAGGGTATGGTAGAATAATGATGTTTTTGAGGAATTAATGTTTTTTTGGCCTAAATGTCTTTTGGGCATGTTGTGATCCCTAATGTAAATATAGTCTCCTCATGGATGGAAATGAGATAGTACCCTATGATGTTGTGATAAAGAATGTATCTCATATGTTTTATATCTTAGGGAGTTGTTATATATCAATGTATTGTAGAAATAAATGAGTGTTTGTATGCAACTTAAATTGATGCAGTCGGAACTCACCCAATTGGAAATAACTAGTCAAGTGAAACCCTAATCATGTAGTGCCCTGTGTTGTAGAACTATTCCAGTGTCATAACTTGTTGGATAGAAAAATGAGTATTCCAGAAGGGAAACTATAGCAACCCCTCCCCCTATTATCCCCTATTCAAGCAGACTGAGAGGGAAAGGGCCATTAACTGTTTTATAGGATTGAGGTTTAACAATAAAGTAGAAATAGTTATAATTTCACTAATGGGAAAAGAGTTTGGTAATATAATGAATGATAAACTCTTCACTAAGGAGTTACATGATGTGGAAAACTATTGTTTAAAACATGAAATAAAACTATCTAACTAAATCCTCCATGGTAACTTGCTGGATAGGGAAATGAGTATTCCAGAAGGGAAACTATAGCAACCCCCTCCCCCTATTATCCCCTATTCAAGCAGACTGAGAGGGCAAGGGCCATTAACAGCTTTATAGGATCGAGGTTTAACAATAAACTAGAAATAGTTATAATTTCACTAATGGGAAAAGAGTTTGGTAATATAATGAATTATAAACTCTTCACTAAGGAGTTACATGATGTGGAAAATTATTGTTTAAAACATGAAATAAAACTATCTAACTAAATCCTCCATGGAAACTTTAAGCATCTTACCTTTTAGTGCCTTCTTCTCAATATGTTCATTTTGTATATTAATAGCAGATTAACCTAAAATGTCGTGAAACAAAAACACAGTCAATATATCAAGATATACTGGTATGTGGGGGAGACAAAATATTTGCATGTATGAGTGAAATCATAATCAACCATAGAAACAATTATGATTAAAAAAATTGAATATGCATTTTTTTCTAACTCCTCAACTCAATCTATATGGTTCACTACCTCTCTGGGTTAATCATTGTGGGGACCCTCTCACAAGGGTTTCGTCCCTGAAGTGGACCTTTAGTAACCTTCCTATTCCTGGGCCTGGTATGTTATGGCCTTCCTTTCTCGGCTAGGCCTCATATGGACCATCCTCTCCCAGTTTGGCCTTATGTTGACCATCCTATCTCGACTAGGTCTTATTGGTGACCATCATATCCCAGCTTGGTCACCCATCATCACAATGACTTTTCATACATCCTACATGTATCACTTAAATCCACTAGAGACAATTGATAAGTTATATTTATATAGTGTGATACTCATAGAGGCTTTATAGATTGTAGGACTTAAATAAACAACCAACAATTTTATTTGCAATCAATCTGAGAAACCTCAAAAAACCACAGAAGTCATTTAAGGAAAGTAGTCACAGGTGTAACGACATACCTTTATTAGATGTAGCTTAAGATCCAAGTGTTGGATCTTGGGCTCTATAGGGGGGTGAGTAGAGCTTCAAAAATTCTCATTAGACCTTCAAATTATATCAAATTAAAACCAATAGCTTAAGTGCAATTTGAAGTCCTAACTAACAAGCATAGCAAGGATGAGAGGAATTGATAGCAAGCACTTGACAAGGTCATGTAGAGTGGTTCCACTCTCCAAACTAGGAGAGAGCCAGTCCATTACCTAGAGAGGTCAGCCTCTAGGACTTTGCAAGTGATTTTCTCTATATATTCACCAATAAGAGTTACACTACAAGACCACCAAAGGACTTACCCATCCAAGCACAAAGAGTATTCCACCTTACCAAGGACTTACCCACTTTGCAAGAGTCTTCAACCTTCTTCAAGGTCTTACCCACTCTAGCACAAGTCTTCCACCTTCAGGACTTTTCCACTCTTCTTGGATCTTTAGTCTTTGCCTTCTCCTTCACCTGGAGAAAAGCATCACCTCTTCTTCAACCTTGAAGAAGAATAGCAACAGCTCCACCTTCACTCGGAGTAGCTTGCTTCACCTTTGCTTCATGGAGGAAAGGGTTAGGGAAGATGGAGTATATGAGAGCTTTACAAGCACAAGGAAGTATCTCTCTTACAACAGGCCTATCTCACTCATAATCACGAAATGAAGTGTAAACTAGAGAGAGAAAGGGGCTCAAGGAGTTGCAACACACTCAACTATAGCAAGGACTTAGGATAGCATGAATGAGCAAACTTGGAATGAACTCCAAGGGGTCCTATTTATAGATGGGGGTGTTCCCTTGAGTGTGGGATCACTTAGGATCAAAATACAGCCATTTTCCTAGATGCAACGGATCTATTTTCACCCAAAACAACTCACCAACGGTAATAATCACTTTTTCTGCATTTTTGTACATTACATTCAGTCGAGTTTCAATAAAGGTAACTCGACCGATCAACTAAATGACAAAGGCAATTTTCAAACTATCAGTCGAGTTTGTTCTGGGAAACTCGACCGATGAGCTAAAATTGGTTTTGCTCAGTGAGTCGGTTGGTCGAGTTTTGTGAGTGTGCAACTCGACTGATGGGTCATCTTTACAAAATCCATCATAGGATCGGTCGAGTTTCCAACTCGACCGATGAACAGCCTGTGACAAATTTTCTAAATTGACTTAAGAGTGATTAAACCTTGGAATTAAGTGTCCCTGGTTTTTTCTCATCTTAGTTACAAGTCATATCATCAATACAAGTGATTACAAGAATCATCTAAGGTCATTTGGAGTGATTTCCCAAATTGCACACTTGCATTGCATTTGACTTGAACTTGAACAAGCTAGGGATTGTGTAATTTGATCCTTTTCATGTACCTAAAGCCTAAAATCAATATTGAACAAACATATTAGATACATAGAAATGGAATGTTTAAGTCATTATCAAAATATGGGAAATTTATAACTCTCAAGTCAACATTCTCCCCCTTTTTGACAATGAAAAACCATTCCTCAATCATATTGAAAAGGATATTGAAGTTATACATTTGCCTTGTGAATTGTAAGGGGATTCAAGATTTGAACAATGTGAATTGCTCCCCCTCAATCTATTCTTACTCTAACCTAAATAGTTAGTCTATCTACACAAAGAAACATGACATATATATACTATATGGTCCTTTAGCAAGTCACGTGATAAAGCATATAATGAACAAGAAAAGGAACACATATGCAATAAAAGCAATATGGTTGAGCTTCAAAATATTGAATTTCTCTCCCCCTTTTGACATTATCAAAAAGGAAGGGGGGTAGAAGAGTATAGAAACAGGTCTTCTCCAAGCACAACCAAGCATACACGCACAACATGCAATCTCAAAACATACACCAAATAGAGATGAGAGAAAAAGCAGTCTAAGGCATAATCAAAATATGGTAAAACATGGAACCAACTCATGAAATATAGTAAATCAAAGAGTAATTGTGCATAGAATTAAGATTACAACTCAGAAAGAAAGTTCTCATAAATATCTACAAGCCAAAATAATGAAATCTAATATGATAATATAGTACAGCTCAGAACATGTGCCCAGATGTTTCTAATACAAAATAGCCTAGAAAGATATATATGATCAGCATCTAGACTAAAAACTAAGACAACTAAACATCTAAGCTATCTATATCAACATCATTGACAGCATCATCAGAATCAGGCCTGTAGTCTTCATCTCTATCTAAAGGTGCAACAACATCGCCTGCATCACCAGAGTCATTAGCGAAGCCATCAGAGCCATCATCATCAGAAGCATCACCATCCTCCACATCAGCCTCCTCGTCAGCATCAGCAGCATCCTCATCAGCCTTGTCCAGCATCTCTTCATCAGCAGAGAGACCAAAGCCACGACCAGGCCAACGTGCATTCTACTCATCCCCAGACATACCAAGAGCATGGAGCTCATTTTCCTGTGGGAAGGAAGAAGCAGAACTACTGAGGCTGGCAAGCAGAGTGGACAAGGGGCTAGCAGGTAGAGGCAGCACACCAGGGGTAGATCCACCAACAACAGAGGGTGTAGCAGCAGAAGATGCAGGTGGAGGGGCAGGGTAAAAGTGACCATATGCAAAGGATGCATAGTCACCTCCTGGGTAGGGCCAGTAGGCTAGGTAGGGGTGTGCACAAGACATGCTCATGTTGGACATGATTGAACATAGGTCCTGATGTAGGTGATCTTGAACCTGAAGGTTGTATGCCTATTGATGCATCATGTAGCCCATAAGGGTTTCATTTGACACATGGAACGAGGCACGGGTAGGTCGGGAAGGCTGAGGTGGTGGAGGTGCTCGGGTAGAGGCAGCGGTAGAGGCACTAGGTGTGGTGGAGGAGAGGGTAGGCACAGACTTCTGAAGTGTGGTGTCATTGATACAAACTCCTTTCCAGTAAGGTTTGTAATGAAAGTTATGGAAAAGAGATTTGCTAGTGGCAAGCTGGAACAGACCACAAATCAGGGCATGGTAGGGAGGGTGAGTGCCACGAGTGTTCACGCCTAAGTGAAAGTAGGTCATATGGTGGAGAATATATCTTGACCACTTGACTCTGATGTTCTTCAAAAGACAATACATGATCACCGTAGTATTTTCTGCAATCTCATTTTGATTCTTCTTCGTATGGATATTGCAGTTAACAACTAAGGCGAGGATGCATCTCTTTAGGTACAAGGTAGAGGAGGGAAGGGTGCACTTCTTCCTATACGGGAATTGAGGCTTCTTCAAGAACTTATGAATATCAGGGAGAGTAAGAGCATATTGCTTGTAGAAGGCCTCAGGCTCAACTAGGTCAAAGTACTCTGGGTAGTCCTTATGCCAGGTGTCAGTCACTTCAGTGCCTGAAAATGTTCAGGGTATCCTTAGTGACTTGAAATCTCTTCCCAGCAATCATGGATGTGAGGACTACTTGAGTATCATATGGGGGTAGGAGGGTGTTGTAATTCCAATGCAAGTAAGTGTAGAATTCGTGAACCTCTTTCATGCTAGTGATGGAATTGTTGTAGCACGCGTGTTCAACACCCAAGGCAGAGAGATGGTGATCATAAAGCAACTTTGCTACTTGATCTATGACCTCTTGTCTTCGATGTTTAGGCTTAGATAGGGAAAAAAGGGAAAGGATTCCGGGGAAGGAGCTCCTTATACCTATTTATAGCCTCATTTGAGATAAAGAGAGTGTCATCAAACGGAATCAAGTAGGAGTTGGACAAAGATGGAGGTGCATTTGCTGGGCGGCCCTCTTCCTCCTTTTAGATGCCATAGAGATGAAAAGGAGAGGAATGAGAGAGAAAAAGCTAAAGACTCACCACCAAAACTCATCCACAGACCTAGGTTATCAAGGGGGAAGGTCAAGGGAGGTCAAGCTAGGGCTAGGCTGAGGAAAATTAGGGCTAGGGTAGAGAGCTTTGGGGAATTGGAGGTCAGATCGGTCGACTTTTTTGTAGTAGAGAGGGAGAATAGTCGACCGAACCCATCTTAAAATTGATCTAGCTCGACCATCGGTCGAGTTTTGTGAACTTGGAAACTCCGCCGACAGGCTCTTTAAAAAAGCTCTTGGCCTCTGATCGGTCAAGTTGGCAACTCGACCGATGGTCAACCTGACCTAAACATACAAAACCTAATTTCTATCCATTAGAGTGCTAATTAAATTTATTTTTCAAGTCCATTATGTATTTTGAACATACTTAGGCACATATCACTCATCATTGGGTACTATTTTGTAGTAAAACATGCATTTGTAAAAAATACCCAAAATAAAAGAAAACAAGGCAAAATGAACATGAAAAACATATTTTTAACATATTAGCAAGCAATGGTGATAAAAATAGAGACAAAACATATATGATAGATGACAACTAGCTAGAAGGCATATTGAATTCATTCAAAGTAGTTATAAGCAATTTTGATCTAATAAAGTTAAATTGCTCTCTAGCTAGAGGTTTAGTGAAAATGTCTGCCAACTAATTTTCTATGTCAACATGCATTATATAGATATCCTTCTTGGCAATGTGATCACGGAGAAAATGATGACAGACCTCTATATGTTTAGCTCTACTATGCAAGATAGGATTATATGACAAGTTAATTGCACTAGTATTATCACAATAGATAGGAGAAGCGTCAAAATGAATGTTAAAGTCTTGGAGCATTTGCTTCATCCATAGAACGTGGGCACAACAACTCCCGGCTACAATGTATTCAGCCTTGGTGGTTGATAATGCCATTGTGCTCTGTTTCTTGGAGAACTAAGACACCAAGCATGGTCCTAGGAGGAAACAAGTGTCACTTGTGCACTTTCTATCATTCAAGCACCCTGCATAATCAGCATCACTATAATCAGTAAGAGTAAAGTCTCTTGACTTAGAATATCATAGTCCAACAATTTGGGTTAAGTATCTTAAATTCCTCTTAACATCTATAAGATGTGATTTCTTAGGATTTGATTGAAAGCGAGCACACAAACCAACACTAAACATTATATCAGGTCTAGAGGTAGTTAAGTAAAGTAAACTTCCAATCATACCTCTATAGAGCTTCTCATCTACCTTCTCACCTTCTTCATCTTTGTCAAGTTTGGCGGTGTTTGTCATGGGTGTGTCCATTGGCTTGGTATTCTCCAACCCAAAGTGTTTGAGTAATTCACTTGTATACTTGCCTTGGTTGATTAAGTTCCCATCTTTTGTTTTCTTGATTTGAAAGTTGAGGAAGAACGTGAGTTCACTCGTCATACTCATCTCAAATTCACTCTACATATAATCACTAAATTCTTTGCAAAGATCAAGGTTAGTTCCACCAAAAATGATATCATCAACATATATTTGTATGATAAGAAAATTGTTAGAAGTGTGCTTTAGAAATAAGGTAGAATCCACTTTGCCCATGATATACCCATGATCTAACAAAAAGTTCTTTAATTTCTCATACCAAGCTCTAGGTGCTTGTTTGAGTCTGTAGAGAGCTTTTTGTAACAAATAAACATGGTTAGGTAAACTATCATGTTCAAAGCCCGGGGGTTGTGCAACATACACTTCCTCCTCAATTGTACCATTCAAAAACACACTTTTAACATCCATTTGATACAGAAGAAAGTTTTTATAACTAGAAAAGGCAAGCAACATATGAATGGACTCAAGTCTAGCTACAGGTGCATATATTTCATCAAAATCTATACCTTCATGTTGATAATAGCCTTGAGCCACTAACCATACTTTGTTCCTTACCAATTTGTCACTTTCATCAAGCTTGTTGTGGTAGACCCATTTGGTGTCAATGATCTTTCTATCACTTGGTATTGGCACTAGAGTCCATACTTTGTTCTTTTCAAGTTGCTCCAACTCTTCTTGCATAGCTAGGATCCACTCATCATCCCCAAGAGCTTCCTTGACGTTCTTTGGCTCGAGTTGTGAGATGAAGGCGTTGTTGGATTGTTCTTTGTTGAATGCAGGCCGTGTCTTCACTCTTTCAAATGGATCACCTAACATAAGCTCATTTGGATGATTCTTTGCAAACTGGGGGGTTGGATCCTTCTTCTCTTCATCTTTCGCTTCTTCTTGAGTGACCACCTCTTTTCCATTTTGGGTGATGTTGAGATCTTTTAGAATAGGAATTACTTCACCTGCAACATCATCATTTGGAACAATATCTTTGGGAATAGAGGGGTTAGTCTCGATAAACTTAACATTTATGGATTCTTCTACTTTAGCAATATCAACATTAAAAACTCTATAAGCCTTGCTAGTAGTGATATAGCCAAGAAAGAAAGCCTTGTAAGATTTCATATCAAACTTGTCGAGAGAATCTTTCATATTCAAAACAAAATAAGGACATCTAAAAACATGAAAAATACTCGATAGAAGGCTTCCTACCACGCCATAGCTCATAGGGGGTTTTCTTCTAAGAAGGATGAGTAAAAACCCGATTTTGCACAAAACATGAGGTACCAACAGCTTTAGCCCAAAACTTCTTTGGAGTATCTTATTCTAGAAGCATGATCATATCCATCTCATGTAAAGACCTATTCTTACTCTCAACCCCATTTCGTTGAGGTGTTTAAGGTGAAGAGAAGTTGTGTGCACAACCAGATTCTTGACAAAAATATTCAAAAAGCTCATTTTCAAATTCTCCTCCATGATCACTATGGATGGAAACAATGCGGAAAGAAGCTTCATTCTCAAATTGTTTACAAAAGCTCGAGAAAACATCAAGCGTATCACTCTTAGAAATGAGAAAGAAGGTCCAAGTATATCTGGAGAAATCATCCATAATAGCAAGGCAACACTTGGAACCACGAAGTAATTGAGTTCTCATTGGTCCAAACAGATTAATGTGAAGAAGCTTAAGAGCTATCTTGGTACTAAGGACTCCTTTGGATTTAAAGGAGGACTTGGTTTTCTTTCCTTGGGTACAAGGTTGGCATTACTCATCCTTTTCAAAATCCAATTTGGAAATTCCCTTGACCAAGTCCTTTTTCTCAACTTCTTCAATTAATGCATATTTACATGACCAAGCCAACAGTGCCAAAGAGAAATATCATATGAGTTGACTACTAGGCATCTACCAACAATAGGCTTAATAGAGTCAAGAACAATAACATAAAGATTACCAATTCTAGTTCCCTTATATATAACTTGGTAGGTGAGGGAATCTAGAATCAATCATTCAAAGGAAGTAAATAGCACAAGGTAACCATTGTCATGTAGTTGACTAATATTAATTAAATTGTGATGTATGCCATCCACAAAGAGAACATTCTTGATGCACAAGGATTTACCTACATCACCCTCACCTTTGACTTTACCTTTCTTGTTGTCCCCAAAGGTGACCGAACATCCATTCTTTTTGGTGAAGTTGTTGAAATGGCTTATGTCACCTGTCATATGTTTCGTTCAACCACTATCAACAATACAACTTCCTTTTTCCTGCAAGAAAGGAGAATGTCAGTTCCCAACTCAAACGTTGAGATCCAGAGTTAGCTTGGGGACCCATTTCATCTTTGGGTTGGTCCTCTTAGGCTTGTAAGGACAATAAGTAGAGTAATGATCATCACATTTGCAATAAAAAAAACCATAGGATTCTTCTCTCCTATAAAGAAAGAGGTCTCCTCACTCTTTTCTTACCTTTGGCTTTGCTCTTGCCCTTTGGTGATCTCCCTACGAATCCCAAACCACTAGTACCACTTTGTTTGGTAGAATGGTCAAGGATTTCATTTATGGAGTTCTTCCCTTTGAGTAATTTCTGTAGGGATGCTCTCAATCTATGGTTATCATCATTTAGAGAACTAATGGTGGAAGATAAGCTATTTATGTCATACCTAGCATGGACAAGATCAGCCTCAAGACATAAGGCTTTAGTTAAATATGAATCCTTCTCAAGAGACATAGAAGCAATATTAACACTAGGCAATATAGGTTTAGAAGACAAGTCATTAACTTGACCAAGCAACTTAGCATTTTCATATTTAAGAATTTGGATTTCTTTAAGACAGGCATCTCTTTCATCTCTACGAGCATCATTAAGAAGCTTAAATTCAACATTTTCAGTTTTAATCATTTCAAACTCTTTAAGGCAATTTTGTTTTTCTTCCTTAAGACTTTCAATGTTCTTAGGGTAGATACCATTCTCAACTTCAACTCCATTGTATTTGAGCTCAATATCAAGGTATTCCCTTGAAAATTATCAATACTCTCAAGATTGGTTTTTTCATTTAACTCTAGGATTTCAAGTTTAGCATATATATCATCAATGATTTTTCCTAAATGTTTTCTTTTAGATTTACATTTAACAAAATATGAACGGGTAGAGATAATCATGTCAATATAGCTTCCTTATATAACTCATGCAAACTTACCTCACTTAACTCATTTACCTCACTTACCTCACCAATTTCTTCACTAGTAGAGGACATGCGTGCAAGGTGGCACTCTCCATCTTCTTTGGAGCTTGAGCTGCTTGAAGATGAAGCTTCCCAAGATGCATGAGTTGCATTCTTGTATCTCTTCTCCTTGTTGTCCTTTCTCTTGTACTTTATATCCTTCTTGTACTTTTCTTCTTTCTTTGAGCTGCCCTTGTGGTGTGACTTTCTTGACTTGGGACATTCACTCATGTAGTGTCCCTTTGGACCACATTTATAGCATCTAGGAGTAGATGAGGAGGAGACTTCCTTTCCCTTGAAGTATTTGCCCTTGATGTAGTTGGCTTCATACTCACTTGGGCCATCATCTTCACTAGAGGAGGAAGGAGAATTCCGACAAGCAAGATGTTGTTGAAGGATGACCGCCTCCACTTGTGCTTTGAAAGCACTATCTTTGATCTTCTTGGCTTCCTTCTCTTATTGATTGGCTTCTTCTTCTTATTTGTCAAGCCTTGGATCATGGGCTTGGAGGTTGCCAATAAGCTCTTCGGTTGGGATGTCACCAAGGCTCCTCACTTCATCAATGGAGGTGACATTTGACTCCCATATCTTTGGTAGAGGTGCAAGATCTTGGATTTGATTACACATGTATCCAAAGTGTTGCCCAATGCAGACAGCCCATTGATGATGACATTGAGTCTTGAGTACATCTCCGCAATCCCTTCTTTCTTGCCCAATTTTTGGGTTCATATGGTGGGAAATGCAATTTCACCAATAAATGTATGATTATGGGGAATGGTGTGGATTATATGTATTAAATGGATCCCCTTTGCAATATTTACTTTTTGCATGTGATTTCATGGATTATAATATATTAATAAATCCAACATGATTAAAAGGAAAAAGAAGAAATCAAATAATGCAATATTAAGAAGGAAATTTTAGATAATGAGGAAGAGATAAGAAATATGTGGAAATATGGATAATGGGATATCATGGATGAGATTTTGAATCCACAAGGTTTGTAGTGGTAAAAGGATTTCACACATGAATAAATAATCATGAATTTGGTTATGATAAATGAAATAATTATCATGGTTCCAAAAGAAAATAAAATACATGGTGTTTTAGGATAATTAAAGGGATACTTATCTTGTCAAGAGAAGAAACACAATGTTTAAGGCATCATGAGTAATATTTATAATTTGTGGTAAAATTGGAATAAAAAGAAATGTCTTTAAATGGATATGTATTGTTGGCATTTTGGAAATAACTTTCACATAAAAAAAACTCCCATACGATGATGGTAATTAACTACTTGCTTGGAGGGCAAGTATTGTTTATTGGATTATCCCAACCAAATCCATATTTATAAAATAGGATGGAAATAGTGTTGGTCATTTCTTTCCTTATACGTTAAGGCCACCAAATCCAAGGTATGAAAGAGTGAGGTTTCGTAGTACGTGGAAAGGAAAGATGAGAACGAGCATCTATATATATGGGTCTGCATAATGCATGATTCAGAAACTTCCTGCCCTCTCCCCTACATATCCCTTCAGACTCCTCAATGTCCAATTATCCCTCTTTCATCTCGATGTTATGGATTGGTCAGTGATGCCTTCAATGATACCCTGACCTGGAGGAGATCGAGTGTAGCTCTACGTGAAGATCTGTTGACCATGCGATGCGATGCGCAAAACTTGAAGAGGATAGCAGCCCTGGGCGGCGCTCCCTTGGAAACTGACTTTTCTTCTCCTTCTTTTATCTTCCATGGGAGGGCACCTGCACGAATGCTATTTCATGTCCCAAGGCTTGTCATGGTGGTCATCCATCATCGAAGAACCTTAAACCGCAATGTCCCTCTCCTGCGAAACCTCGGTGTGAAGCTAGGGTCTGCAAACCGCCGCCCAGTTGTCTGCATCTCACCTGGTACCCAAGGGAGAGCATCTCCCTCCGGGTGGTGCTCCCTGGAGGCCAGGGAGGCACCTAACCTCTACACTTGGATGGTGGCACCATGCAGCCAGAGATAGAGAAGCTGTCAAGGGGGAGGGGATTGCGCGGAATGAGTGTTGGAGTCCCTGCATCGGGCAGGGAATCACCCTAGCACGAGCAGGAAGGAGGAAAGAAGCAAATGACCGGTTTGCCCCTGAAAGTGTGTTCATGATGCGAGGGTGCGGACATCTTTCCACCTAAGTCGGCCCAGCAAATAAAGAAAATAATCGCAGATGACGTGTCAAGCCCCGATTGGTTCAGGTAATATAAATCTTAAAATAATTATAGAAATTATTTGGTAGCTCTGATGAAGCAAAGTTATATATGAAAATTCATCAGAAAAATGCAAGGAATGCAATAAAAATAGATTTAGATCCTGAATCTAATCCTAATTCGAAAAGTGGTTAAAGTTGCCATCCTTAATGTGTTTACAACTAAGATTAACCCTAATTTGATGATTGATGAATTGAGAAGATTAATATGGATGTTTTATGATAATATTAACATGTTGTTAATAAGTAAGACGTTTTGATGTCTAAATAGATGATCCATATGCTTAATAGCTTAATTTAGGGTTTGATATGTTAATGTGCGTTAAACTTAGGTTAGAAACCCTAATTGTGATTAAAGATTGAATCTATGATGTTTAATGGGTTAATTTGAGTACTAATAACCTGTTGTATGACAATGAAAGATTTGAATCTGAACTAGATGAGAAATTACATGTTTTAAGGTTTTAAACCAAGAATCCATGTTAATGCATGTAGAAACCCTAATTTAGGGTAAAGGATGAGATTGATATGTTTAATTCGAAATATTTGGAAATATGTTGATAACTGTTGATCCTAAGCCTATTAGGAAAGATAGGACAAGATAATTAGGGTTTATGAGTAGTTTTATTTATTTAGGGTTTGTAGTGACAAAAGTGATAACGAAACCCTAATAGAAAGTGAAACCCTAAAAGAAAGTAGAAACCCTAGGAAGCAAGTTAGATTGAATAGATCTTAATAACATGAGTAGTGAAGGAAATTGTATGGTTATTTTAGGATCCTTGTTGTGTGAATTGCTTGCTTTCTTGAATTTCATACTTGCTTGGAATATTTCTATCTTGATTCGGCTGAACAGGTATGTGGTTATTTATGAATATTCGATCTAGTTTCACAAAGTTTTCTCAAACGTTTGATCTATTGGATGAAACCTAAACTATTGAGTGTTTATTTATGCAATCCTATAAAGTCACTATGATTATCAAAAGTAAGTATATATGTGCATTCTCGAACCTACATGTCACCCTGATGTATGATGCATGACCAAGCCTCGGAGGGAAGGTCTATTAGGTCAAGCCTCAGAGGGAAGACCATTGGGCACTGAGAGGTGACCCCAGGCACCAAGCTCAGGATGGAGAAAGTGGCCTTATATCCCTTACAAGGACAAAACCCTAAGAGAGGGTAATCTAGGGTTTAGGGCAAAAGCGGTTGAGAATGTCACATTGAAAACGTAATTTCGATTGTTAATAACTTATTTGTGATAATTAGGTTGTTAGAAATTATTTGTGGAAATTTTGATTGTTCCCCACATACCGGTATAGAAATATACTGACTGACATTTTGATTGTCGGTGTTTTAGGTACAATCATTGAAAAGGACAAATAGTAAATTGAAACATTGTAAAGATATGAATAATCAGTTCAAGGAGGATTAGATAGATAGACTCCATTTGTGGATAGAAGTCTAGAAATCTGAAATTTTTACAAGGTATGCAAGAGATTTGTTTTATTCCAGCTTTCCAGTTTAGTAATAGTAGAATTTGATAATTATTATTGCTTAAATGTCGAACTATTGATCCTGAAATATTGGGATAACATCTCTGACCTTCTGGTCTCCCTTAAGTGGGGGTTACCTGGAGGCAGGGTCGTTACTGTTGGCTCTGATACCACTAATTGTTGGCTCTGATCTCCAAACCATGACATAAACACGATTAAAACTTAGCGGAAGCGAATCGGTAATCAGCGGAAGACAAAAATCACGGAAAATTAAAACTTTTCGAGATAAGAACTTGTATCCATAAAAACTCCTTTCATAAAGAGAGGTAACTGTTTACATCTCAGGATAATTACTTCTTGAGTAATTATATACATTCAAGATACAAAATCTCAAGATCACATAACACAAGACTCCAAGACCTGAGAGTACAGAGGACACATAGGACTGACTCTAACTACACCACATGGCAGGACAAATCTCCACCTGAGATTACTGCTGCCCCTGGTGCTGCTGCTGAGATTGATCACTTGTAGGCTGGTTTCTTCGTCTCCGACGTCCACCTAAAAAGTTGAAGTCTACGGGGTGAGACAATTATACATAATTGTCCCAGCGAGAGTTATAACTCTTCGCCAGAAGCTTTATTATAACATCAAAGATTATTTTAAACAGTAAAGCCTTCAAAGCATTCTATAACAGTTGCAGATATAACAAGATCTCTACAAATTAGGAGATATGGAGAATATCAACATTATTGCAATGTAACATCAATCAACTAACTTGGAGTCATCTCTAACAAGTTATACTACATGGTTGATTATGTTTTACAAACAACATTATGCCCTGTGGAGATGAGGCTTACCACTCATACTCCAACTGATCGCTGAGAAGCCGCATCAGTATCATACATAGGTCATTAAGAGAGCCGGATTCTCATGACCTTCATCTTCCTCAGTCAGTAAGAGGATCACTTGTAGGACATCTTGTGTCTCTACTACTATAGCTCACCAGGGTAAACTGGTCCTTCGCTATTCTAGAGTCACAGTGGCGTTCTGTACTCTCTTCGTCATCAGGAGGTTTCATATTTACCTACCACTGATACGGATATCTGTGCTTTCTTCGTCATCAGGAGGTTTCATGTTTACCTACCACTGATACGGTATGGAACTATAGTGAAGGATGGATGGATTCCACATCTACATCACTTTCCTACACTAGGATGTAAGGTTCTACACATCCATGTACCCCACATACTCAAAAGTATGTGCTCCAGGAGTTCCCTATGGAAAACCTGTTTCACCATCACTTAATTTCTGACAATGATGGATCTATGATCAGGGCTCTACATTATACTTGATTAGTTAGGTACATTCAGTATTCTTTAACAGCATACATTGTTCTTCAAACAATAACAGTAGCATAGCAGCTATAAAAGAAGAATACTAAATGTAACAGGCCTAACTCATATCAATCATCATTTCTCATTATCCTCATCACAAGTCATCTCTAAAGCATGACCTTGATGGTATTCATGGCTCTCATAGCCCATTATCAGCATAGGATGCCACTAGCAAGGCATCAGATTACATTACTTATTCATAAGGCTACAACATGCCTTCAATGAATATAACATCAACATCCATACCTGGATATAATTACCTTCATATCAGAACCTGCATGATTAATACATCTGATAAAGGTAATATAACAATAAGGAATGTACTTCCTACTCTTGTCATAAGAGTTAAATCTTTAATTTAAATCAAATAGAGTTTATTGCTCAAAAGCATGCCATTACCCTTGAATTAGGGTTTACTATTCATATTACATGTCATCACCCTTGAATTAGGGTTTACTTATTCACATTACAGGTGAATTAAACTCATAACATCATCATGTATGAGTAACACCTTCATTGATGCTCTTGGATTAGTTAAAGGTTCATCATTTATCATAATTAGGGTTTCTATGATCTCACATAGGTGGATCATACCCTAATTATGCTCATTTCTGTGTATTGGGGATGCTTCAATTGAGTTTCCATTTAAAAGAGGTACTTTCTCTCTCTAGAAGTACTTTCTCTCTCTAGAAGTACTTTCTCTCTCATCATAAGGTTAGGTGATATCAACATCACTCTAAAACAGGTTGGGTTGAGTCATCATAGGCTATCATAGCCAAAAACATCACCATTAAGTGATTAGAGTTACTTTCTCTCTCTAGGGTACTTTCTCTCTCTAGAGTACTCTCTCTTTCATCATACTAATGGTTGATGATAACATTAGACTAGATCAGGTTAGATAGAGTCATTATAACTAAAAACATCATTCTCATGTAATTAGGGTTTGAATTGAGTAAAGTATAACTCAATTGACCCTTCAGGGGTATCTTGGTAATTCACCCCATTGATCATCATCATAGTCAAAAACCTTAATCAAATAACTCCTTACTATCTTAGATTATCATTAGTGTTTGATTTGAGCAACATTGAACCATCACATGATTGAATTCGGTTGAAAGTGTTGACCGATTGCTCACTTTGACCTTTCAAGTCCATGAGCCCCTTTCTAGCTCCAAGACCGTGAGCCTCCTCATGGGCTTGAGATCGTGAGCCCCCTCACGATCATGAGGTCGTGAGCCACCTCACGGTCTTGAGGTCGTGAGCCACCTCACGGTCTTGAGGTCGTGAGCCACCTCATGGTCTTGAGGTCGTGAGCTACCTCACGGTCTTGAGGTCGTGAGCCACCTCACGGTCTTGAGGTCGTGAGCCACCTCACGGTCTTGAGGTCATGAGCCACCTCACGGTCTTGAGGTCGTGAGCCACCTCACGGTCTTGAGGTCGTGAGCTACCTCACGGTCTTGAGGTCGTGAGCCCCCTCACGGTCTTGAGGTCGTGAGCCTCTCATGGTCTCAACCGCAAGGTCCTTCAACAAAGGTTCAACAAATCAAACGATGATGTCAACCGATGTTGAAGCCTTCAAAAGGTCAATAACTGTTGACCACCTATGGATTGAGTTAATTAAGGTTATGCTTAACCAAATGGTCATTCAATTGACCCTCAATTGTTGACCAATTAGGATTGAAATCGATTCAATTAAGGTCTATCAATGTTCACCCATCAACACTCAACAATGTGTATCAACACAAGGTTGAACCCTTCAATTGAGCTCCAATTGGGCCCAAACTTGGCTCAAACGGTCTTGAGGTCATGTGGGTGGACCCCACATGGTCTTGAGATCGTTTGCCCAAGATTTCATAAAATCTAAGGTGATTTGATAGAGGTTGAACCCTGATTGGTCACAAAATCAGAATTTTGATTAAATTGATAACTTATTTGCAATTGGTGTTCAATTGGTCAAATTACTCAACCCTAGACCTTCAAATGGTCTTGGGTGATTTTCCTCAGGGTCTTGAGGTCATGTGGGTGGACCCCACATGGTCTTGAGACCGTTTAGGTCAATCAACCCTAAAAACCCTAATTAGATCACCATAATTTCAGTACTGATTTTATCTAGGGTTAGCCCTAGTATTCACCCTTCAACTCTTAGCCCGTTTGGAATTAGACCATCAAACTTGGTGAGTTGTTAATTAACATAATTTTGAACAGTAATATCATGGGGTCAACGCTTAGTCAACGACCTTTCACGGTCTTGAGACCGTTTGCCCAAAAAGGCAATTTCAGACCGTTTGAAAATCAGCAATTAATTCATTTAAAGTTGTGACTTAAAAAGGTCATATCTCCCGATTCCTTTGGAGTTAGTCTCCCAAATTTTGAGGGTATTTAGCCTATATAATTAGGAACAAGTTTCTTATATGGTCCACGCTCGGTCAACAGGGCCAATCGGTCTTGAGACCGCGAGCCCTCTCACGGTCTCGAGACCGCGAGGCTCTCTCACGGTCTTGAGGTCGTGAGAGCAAACTGTTAGGACCGTTTAGGGAAAAGAAAAGCGGTGGGTTTTTCTTGGAAAACACGCCTTCATCATCTAGCTCAAGAACAGTACAGATATCCCACGGGTTTGTTTGCAAAATAGCAGGGAAAAGTAGGGAAATACTAGGAGCTATCATTAACTCGCATATAAAGATGAACATAGTAAAGCATAGGTTTAGAGTTATAAAACCCGCCTAAAGCTTGTTTCTTGAGCTCCAAGCTTTCAAGCTCCAAGCTCTAATGGCGTCCTTGAGTTCCCACAGGTTGGCCAAGGTGAAAACTCCAAGGAAGGATGAAAAGAGACGGCTAGAAAGATAGGGTTTCGAGAATTAGCCATGAAGATGACCTTGAATTCAAATTCTAACCATGGAATTAGGCAAGAAGAGGGGTTTAAACCTACCTTGCACCCCTTGTTCGTCCTCCTTAGCTCCAAGGCAGTCCTTGGTCGTCTTTGGTGAAATGAAACAGTAAGGGAACGAAGGTTAAGTTCCCTTGCAACTAAGGAAAGGAGGGCTTATATACTTGGGGTAGGATTTTCAACATTAGCTCATAAGTTTCCCTTAATTCCAACTAAGTCCTTCCTTCATTACTTGCTCGTCCCTTCCTCTTTATTCTAAGGACAAACCTTATCTTAAGTTATAGAAAAGAAGGCAAGGAAGGACAATCTAATAATAAAGTTCATACTTAAAGGGATATTGCACATATACCCTGATTATTCAATCACAGAGCCTATTTCTTAACTTGATAACTCAATTGAGGTGAATTCCTCATCATTTCTTCTCTAAATGATGGCAAGAGTCTAACAAGATACTTTAGATAACATTCTTTACAAATTGCTTCCCATTATTTGGGTAAATTGCATTTTACCCCAAATTAGGGTTTCAAGTACCGGGATTGCTTCCACAGCTGCACCTTGGTGCTCAAGCTTGGGAAATCCCTCAAACTTTACCAAAATGTTTCTCATGATGTCTCAACATCAGAGGAACACCTCATCATGTGCAAATTGCAGGTTAACCCTTCTAAATGGGTAAATTGCACATAGGTCCCTGTATTACAAAACAGTGCTACAACTTTATATAAAAAGGAGCAAAAACTGAAATATACATTTCTGAGAAGCTTAATTACATGCTCAGAGTTAATCACAAAGATTTAATTACATATTTAGTCAAAACACCTAGGGTTAGCTCATAACCCAGGTCAGGGATGTTACAAATTATCCACCCCTTACAAGGATTTCGTCCCCGAAATCGATAAAACATATTACGAGAAAAGGGTAGGATACTTCCTTCTCATCTCATCCTCTAACTCCCAAGTGGCTTCTTCAATACCACGATGATTCCAGAGGACTTTCACAAGACTTATATCTTTCTTCTTTAACTTTTTAATTCGTTTATCAAGGATTGACACTGGTCCCTCTTCATAGGATATGTCATCATTCAATTCTACTTCCATAGGTTGTAGAACTGACTCGGTGTCTGGGTGACATTTCTTCAACATAGAAATGTGAAACACAGGATGTAACCTTTGTAACTCTGGGGGCAGCTCTAGTTTATATGCTACCTTTCCAATCCGTTCAATGATTGGATAAGGCCCCATATATCTAGGAGCTAACTTCCCCTTCCTTCCAAAACGAAGGACCCCTTTCCAAGGTGAGACCTTAAGATACACTTTGTCTCCAATCTGGAACTCTAAAGGTCTACGACGTTTGTCAGCATAAGATTTCTGCCTATCTTGAGCAGTCTTAATCTTATGTTGTATTACTTTAATCTTTTCCGTGGTTTGCTGCACCAGGTCAGGACCTAACAACTGGTGCTCACCAGTCTCAAACCAACACAAGGGTGATCTACAACGTCTACCATATAAGGCTTCATAAGGTGCCATATCAATACTATGCTGATAGCTATTGTTATAGGCAAACTCTATCAAGCTTAGGTGTAGATCCCAACTTCCGGTGAACTGGAGAACACATGCTCGCAACAGGTCTTCTAAGGTTTGTATGGTCCTTTCTGACTGTCCATCAGTCTGTGGATGAAAGGCCGTACTAAACCTCAGCTTAGTGCCTAAGGCACTGTGCAACTGTTCCCAAAAACGACTTGTAAATTGAGGACCTCTGTCCGAAACTATTGTGACAGGAACTCCGTGCAAACGCACTATCTCTTGCACATATAACTCTGATAACCTTTCAGCAGAATAGGTTGTTTTAACAGGTAAGAAATGTGCTGTCTTAGTCAACCTATCAACAATTACCCAAATGGAATCATGTCCTTTGCTTGTCCTGGGTAGGCCAACAACAAAGTCCATGGTCACATGGTCCCACTTCCACTGTGATATGGGTAAAGGTTGCATTGTCCCTGCAGGCTTCTGGTGTTCAGCTTTAACTTGCTGACACACAGGGCACCTCAGAACAAACTCTGCAACGTCCTTCTTCATCCCAGGCCACCAATATAGATCCTTCAAATTCCGATACATCTTGGTGCTCCCTGGATGCATAGCATACATGGAAGAATGGGCTTCTTCCAGGACTAACTTCCTTAAGTTGTCCACATCCGGCACTATCATTTTTCCATTATAACAAGCTACTTGATCTTTTGAGTCATGAAACCCATCTTGCTTCTCATTTCCATACCCAGATCTTATATGTTGAACTGCAGCATCATCTAGCTGTGCTTCTTTAATCTGCTCTCTTAGGGTAGGTTTAATATGCATCTCAGCTAACAAACCGGCTAGCAATGATACCTTCAACTGTACATTGTCTTGCCTTAAAGAGATAAGCATATCTCTTCTAGAGCATACTAAAGAGTTTAGTTGTGCTCTATTCATGGTTGATGTTGCTGATTTCCTACTCAAGGCATCTGCAACAACATTGGCCTTACCTGGATGGTAATCAATTGTACAGTCGTAGTCCTTGATTAACTCCATCCAGCGACGTTGCCTCATGTTGAGCTCATGCTGAGAGAAGATATACTTAAGGTTTTTGTGGTCTGTGAAAATCTGGAATGTCTCTCCGTAGAGATAATGTCTCCAGATCTTCAAAGCATGAACCACAGCTGCTAACTCCAGATCGTGTGTTGGATAATTCTCCTCATGTTTCTTAAGTTGTCGGGAAGCAAAAGAAATCACTTGTTTATCCTGCATCAACACACATCCTAGTCCATTCTTGGAAGCGTCACAGAAAACTATATAACCTTTTCCTTGTTCAGGTAGCACTAATACAGGTGCACTTGTCAACCTCTCCTTCAGTAACTGGAAAGATTGTTGACACTTATCACTCCAAGAAAAAGGAACATCCTTCCGGGTTAACTTGGTCAAGGGTAAAGCTATGGAACTAAAGTTCTTAATGAACCTTCGATAATAGCCAGCTAACCCCAAGAAACTTCGAATCTCCGTCGGTGTTTTCGGTTGTTCCCATTGTAGAACAGATTCTACCTTTGTAGGGTCAACACGAATTCCCGAGGCGGATATTATATGTCCAAGAAAAGATACCTCCGGCAGCCAGAACTCACACTTGCTAAACTTAGCATACAACTTATGTTCTCTTAGCAAGGTCAAAGCTTGGCGAAGATGCTGCTCATGCTGCTGAGCATCTTTACTATAAATCAGTATGTCATCTATGAAGACGACAACACACTGATCAAGGAAAGGTCGAAAAACTCTATTCATGAGTTCCATAAATGCAGCTGGTGCATTGGTTAGTCCAAACGACATAACCGTGAACTCATAGTGACCATATCTTGTCCTAAAGGCAGACTTGGATATGTCACTATCCTTAATACGAAGTTGGTGATATCCAGACCTCAAGTCTATCTTTGAAAAGACTGTTGCACCACGCAACTGGTCAAAGAGATCATCAATCCTCGGCAGAGGATACCTATTCTTTATTGTCACTTTATTGAGTTGTCTATAGTCGATGCATAACCGCATTGACCCATCTTTCTTTTTAACAAACAAGACCGGAGCACCCCAAGGTGAAGTACTCGGTCGGATAAAACCTCTCTCAAGTAACTCTTGAAGCTGTTTCTTGAGTTCTGCCATCTCGGCAGGAGCCATTCTATACGGAGTTTGAGCTATGGGTTTCGTATCTGGAATCAGATTGATTTCAAAGTCAATCTCCCGAGGTGGTGGTATACCAGGAAGTTCTTCAGGAAACACATCCTCGAATTCCCTGACTATGGGAACTTCAGCAGGGTTGGAACTTTCCTTGGTAACATCTACCACATGGGCTAAGAATGCATAACATCCTTGCCTCAACAGCTTATCAGCAACCATAGCTGACACAAGACAGGTGGGCAGAATCTTTCTTTCACCTTGAAAGATCCATGTGTTGCTTTCATCAGCAAACACAGCCAACTTGGACTCACAATCCAAGACAACTCTATACCTTTCTAAGGTATCCATCCCAAGGATTATATCAAACCCCTGCATATCAAGTGGTATAAGGTCCACTTGAATGCGATGGTCAGAAAAGAAAAGGATGCAGGGAGAACATACCTCCTGCAAAACGGCAGACCCACTCAATGGAGTCTCTAACAACAAACTATCTGCTCTATGACTAACAGTCATATTGCAGTTACGAATCACTTCACGAGTGATGAAAGAGTGCGTAGCACCCGGATCAATCAGAACAGATATATTACAGGATATAGACATATCAGAATATAAAAGTTTCATCTGACCTGCCACTACCCGTGGATTGACAACTGCCTCAGGTGGGTTCATAGCATAGAACCTCGCAGTCGCCTGGTGTTGAGGTGGTGCTGATGATCCAGCTTGAGACGCTTGTCCACGTCCTCGAGCTGCTCCTTGATGTTGTCTATTCTGAGATCCCTGTTGATTCTGTCTCGGAGGTTGTTGTGTCACACCGACAGGCCTAGAACGGCAATCCTTCATCAAGTGTCCCACCTTACCACAGTTGTAGCAACTCTTCTCCTGTTGTTGTGGTCTGGGTGGTCCAGTAACTGACACTGATGCAGAACTGTGTGTCCCTTGAAGCGGTTGACTCCGTCCTCTACCTCTACTTGGTGTCCATTGAGTTTGAAAACTCGATCTGGGTGGTGGAGGGTTAGGTGCAGAGAATCTAGGTTTCTTGGAATCCCTAGATGAAGAACCCTGGAACTGTGGATATCTTTTATGGGTTTGTCTTTTCTCAACCACAGATCTCTCTATCCTTCGGACTGACTCAACGAAGGTAGAGAATCTCTCTCTGTTTTCTAAGGCAGACACAGGGGTTGACATATCGGAATTCAAACCCTTTTCAAATCTTCTGATTCTCTCCTCATCTGTAGCAGCCATATGCGGACAAAACCGCAACAGCTCCATGAACTTAGCTTCATACTCGCTAATGTTCATCATACCCTGCCTTAGTTTCTCAAACTGAGAAATCTTCTCATCTAGGAAGGTCTTTGGAAAATATCTATTGATAAATTCCCGACGAAACTCTTCCCATGAGAACTCTACTCCAGGTCTCTTCTGCTCTTCCATGTTCCACCAGTGACCAGCACTGCCTTTGAGAAGATAGACAGCATGTCTAACCTTCTCAGCTTCCGGAATCATAAGAATCCTGAAAGCCTTCTCCAACTCCGTCAACCATAAGTCAGCATCTGTTGGGTCGGCAGTTCCGAAGTACTCGGTAGCTCCGACACGACGAAGTCGTTCGAATGTCTTACCAATACCTTGTACTTCAGGCTGGACAGGTGCCCTAGGTGCAGGAATGGGCATCCTATCGGTTATATGTGTCATGGCAGTCATGAACTGCCCGAACATCGTCTGTACAGCTGGATCACTCATGTCAGCTGGGTCGAACTGGGGTGGCTCTCTTGGCGACTCAGGTGCAGGTTGTTCTATTCTCGGAACTCTTGCACCGCCTCGAGGTGCACTAGCACTACTCTCTGCCACGTGCTCATCACGATGTTCTGACATTCTTATGTATCTTCTTCTCCTGAGGAGCAGAAGATTCTATTAGATAAGGAAGGAGTACTAAAGGTAGACTCGACATCCTAAGTCCTATGCCTCTGTAGACTCAACTGAACCTGGAGCTCTGAAACCACTAATTGTTGGCTCTGATACCACTAATTGTTGGCTCTGATCTCCAAACCATGACATAAACACGATTAAAACTTAGCGGAAGCGAATCGGTAATCAGCGGAAGACAAAAATCACGGAAAATTAAAACTTTTCGAGATAAGAACTTGTATCCATAAAAACTCCTTTCATAAAGAGAGGTAACTGTTTACATCTCAGGATAATTACTTCTTGAGTAATTATATACATTCAAGATACAAAATCTCAAGATCACATAACACAAGACTCCAAGACCTGAGAGTACAGAGGACACATAGGACTGACTCTAACTACACCACATGGCAGGACAAATCTCCACCTGAGATTACTGCTGCCCCTGGTGCTGCTGCTGAGATTGATCACTTGTAGGCTGGTTTCTTCGTCTCCGACGTCCACCTAAAAAGTTGAAGTCTACGGGGTGAGACAATTATACATAATTGTCCCAGCGAGAGTTATAACTCTTCGCCAGAAGCTTTATTATAACATCAAAGATTATTTTAAACAGTAAAGCCTTCAAAGCATTCTATAACAGTTGCAGATATAACAAGATCTCTACAAATTAGGAGATATGGAGAATATCAACATTATTGCAATGTAACATCAATCAACTAACTTGGAGTCATCTCTAACAAGTTATACTACATGGTTGATTATGTTTTACAAACAACATTATGCCCTGTGGAGATGAGGCTTACCACTCATACTCCAACTGATCGCTGAGAAGCCGCATCAGTATCATACATAGGTCATTAAGAGAGCCGGATTCTCATGACCTTCATCTTCCTCAGTCAGTAAGAGGATCACTTGTAGGACATCTTGTGTCTCTACTACTATAGCTCACCAGGGTAAACTGGTCCTTCGCTATTCTAGAGTCACAGTGGCGTTCTGTACTCTCTTCGTCATCAGGAGGTTTCATATTTACCTACCACTGATACGGATATCTGTGCTTTCTTCGTCATCAGGAGGTTTCATGTTTACCTACCACTGATACGGTATGGAACTATAGTGAAGGATGGATGGATTCCACATCTACATCACTTTCCTACACTAGGATGTAAGGTTCTACACATCCATGTACCCCACATACTCAAAAGTATGTGCTCCAGGAGTTCCCTATGGAAAACCTGTTTCACCATCACTTAATTTCTGACAATGATGGATCTATGATCAGGGCTCTACATTATACTTGATTAGTTAGGTACATTCAGTATTCTTTAACAGCATACATTGTTCTTCAAACAATAACAGTAGCATAGCAGCTATAAAAGAAGAATACTAAATGTAACAGGCCTAACTCATATCAATCATCATTTCTCATTATCCTCATCACAAGTCATCTCTAAAGCATGACCTTGATGGTATTCATGGCTCTCATAGCCCATTATCAGCATAGGATGCCACTAGCAAGGCATCAGATTACATTACTTATTCATAAGGCTACAACATGCCTTCAATGAATATAACATCAACATCCATACCTGGATATAATTACCTTCATATCAGAACCTGCATGATTAATACATCTGATAAAGGTAATATAACAATAAGGAATGTACTTCCTACTCTTGTCATAAGAGTTAAATCTTTAATTTAAATCAAATAGAGTTTATTGCTCAAAAGCATGCCATTACCCTTGAATTAGGGTTTACTATTCATATTACATGTCATCACCCTTGAATTAGGGTTTACTTATTCACATTACAGGTGAATTAAACTCATAACATCATCATGTATGAGTAACACCTTCATTGATGCTCTTGGATTAGTTAAAGGTTCATCATTTATCATAATTAGGGTTTCTATGATCTCACACAGGTGGATCATACCCTAATTATGCTCATTTCTGTGTATTGGGGATGCTTCAATTGAGTTTCCATTTAAAAGAGGTACTTTCTCTCTCTAGAAGTACTTTCTCTCTCTAGAAGTACTTTCTCTCTCATCATAAGGTTAGGTGATATCAACATCACTCTAAAACAGGTTGGGTTGAGTCATCATAGGCTATCATAGCCAAAAACATCACCATTAAGTGATTAGAGTTACTTTCTCTCTCTAGGGTACTTTCTCTCTCTAGAGTACTCTCTCTTTCATCATACTAATGGTTGATGATAACATTAGACTAGATCAGGTTAGATAGAGTCATTATAACTAAAAACATCATTCTCATGTAATTAGGGTTTGAATTGAGTAAAGTATAACTCAATTGACCCTTCAGGGGTATCTTGGTAATTCACCCCATTGATCATCATCATAGTCAAAAACCTTAATCAAATAACTCCTTACTATCTTAGATTATCATTAGTGTTTGATTTGAGCAACATTGAACCATCACATGATTGAATTCGGTTGAAAGTGTTGACCGATTGCTCACTTTGACCTTTCAAGTCCATGAGCCCCTTTCTAGCTCCAAGACCGTGAGCCTCCTCATGGGCTTGAGATCGTGAGCCCCCTCACGATCATGAGGTCGTGAGCCACCTCACGGTCTTGAGGTCGTGAGCCACCTCACGGTCTTGAGGTCGTGAGCCACCTCATGGTCTTGAGGTCGTGAGCTACCTCACGGTCTTGAGGTCGTGAGCCACCTCACGGTCTTGAGGTCGTGAGCCACCTCACGGTCTTGAGGTCGTGAGCCACCTCACGGTCTTGAGGTCGTGAGCCACCTCACGGTCTTGAGGTCGTGAGCTACCTCACGGTCTTGAGGTCGTGAGCCCCCTCACGGTCTTGAGGTCGTGAGCCTCTCATGGTCTCAACCGCAAGGTCCTTCAACAAAGGTTCAACAAATCAAACGATGATGTCAACCGATGTTGAAGCCTTCAAAAGGTCAATAACTGTTGACCACCTATGGATTGAGTTAATTAAGGTTATGCTTAACCAAATGGTCATTCAATTGACCCTCAATTGTTGACCAATTAGGATTGAAATCGATTCAATTAAGGTCTATCAATGTTCACCCATCAACACTCAACAATGTGTATCAACACAAGGTTGAACCCTTCAATTGAGCTCCAATTGGGCCCAAACTTGGCTCAAACGGTCTTGAGGTCATGTGGGTGGACCCCACATGGTCTTGAGATCGTTTGCCCAAGATTTCATAAAATCTAAGGTGATTTGATAGAGGTTGAACCCTGATTGGTCACAAAATCAGAATTTTGATTAAATTGATAACTTATTTGCAATTGGTGTTCAATTGGTCAAATTACTCAACCCTAGACCTTCAAATGGTCTTGGGTGATTGTCCTCAGGGTCTTGAGGTCATGTGGGTGGACCCCACATGGTCTTGAGACCGTTTAGGTCAATCAACCCTAAAAACCCTAATTAGATCACCATAATTTCAGTACTGATTTTATCTAGGGTTAGCCCTAGTATTCACCCTTCAACTCTTAGCCCGTTTGGAATTAGACCATCAAACTTGGTGAGTTGTTAATTAACATAATTTTGAACAGTAATCTCATGGGGTCAACGCTTAGTCAACGACCTTTCACGGTCTTGAGACCGTTTGCCCAAAAAGGCAATTTCAGACCGTTTGAAAATCAGCAATTAATTCATTTAAAGTTGTGACTTAAAAAGGTCATATCTCCCGATTCCTTTGGAGTTAGTCTCCCAAATTTTGAGGGTATTTAGCCTATATAATTAGGAACAAGTTTCTTATATGGTCCACGCTCGGTCAACAGGGCCAATCGGTCTTGAGACCGCGAGCCCTCTCACGGTCTCGAGACCGCGAGGCTCTCTCACGGTCTTGAGGTCGTGAGAGCAAACTGTTAGGACCGTTTAGGGAAAAGAAAAGCGGTGGGTTTTTCTTGGAAAACACGCCTTCATCATCTAGCTCAAGAACAGTACAGATATCCCACGGGTTTGTTTGCAAAATAGCAGGGAAAAGTAGGGAAATACTAGGAGCTATCATTAACTCGCATATAAAGATGAACATAGTAAAGCATAGGTTTAGAGTTATAAAACCCGCCTAAAGCTTGTTTCTTGAGCTCCAAGCTTTCAAGCTCCAAGCTCTAATGGCGTCCTTGAGTTCCCACAGGTTGGCCAAGGTGAAAACTCCAAGGAAGGATGAAAAGAGACGGCTAGAAAGATAGGGTTTCGAGAATTAGCCATGAAGATGACCTTGAATTCGAATTCTAACCATGGAATTAGGCAAGAAGAGGGGTTTAAACCTACCTTGCACCCCTTGTTCGTCCTCCTTAGCTCCAAGGCAGTCCTTGGTCGTCTTTGGTGAAATGAAACAGTAAGGGAACGAAGGTTAAGTTCCCTTGCAACTAAGGAAAGGAGGGCTTATATACTTGGGGTAGGATTTTCAACATTAGCTCATAAGTTTCCCTTAATTCCAACTAAGTCCTTCCTTCATTACTTGCTCGTCCCTTCCTCTTTATTCTAAGGACAAACCTTATCTTAAGTTATAGAAAAGAAGGCAAGGAAGGACAATCTAATAATAAAGTTCATACTTAAAGGGATATTGCACATATACCCTGATTATTCAATCACAGAGCCTATTTCTTAACTTGATAACTCAATTGAGGTGAATTCCTCATCATTTCTTCTCTAAATGATGGCAAGAGTCTAACAAGATACTTTAGATAACATTCTTTACAAATTGCTTCCCATTATTTGGGTAAATTGCATTTTACCCCAAATTAGGGTTTCAAGTACCGGGATTGCTTCCACAGCTGCACCTTGGTGCTCAAGCTTGGGAAATCCCTCAAACTTTACCAAAATGTTTCTCATGATGTCTCAACATCAGAGGAACACCTCATCATGTGCAAATTGCAGGTTAACCCTTCTAAATGGGTAAATTGCACATAGGTCCCTGTATTACAAAACAGTGCTACAACTTTATATAAAAAGGAGCAAAAACTGAAATATACATTTCTGAGAAGCTTAATTACATGCTCAGAGTTAATCACAAAGATTTAATTACATATTTAGGCAAAACACCTAGGGTTAGCTCATAACCCAGGTCAGGGATGTTACAGTTACATTTGGTATTAGAGCTTTGGTTTCTCATTTAATCCTTGGTAATTACTAAATTTTACAAACTCTATAGAACTGAGGGAGTTATTAGAGGATTTTCCAAAAGACGGAGGTGTCTAGAAAAGGATCACGGTATGGGGGCTGGAAATATTTTCCTCCGCCCCGCTAGTTGGTCATGAGGACTCCCAGATGCAGTGTGACTGCTTGGCTAATGTTTGAGGTTCTAACTCGAAATAAGATACCTTTAGGACTCTCACATCTATTTTTTCCCTTCTCAATCCTAATTCAATTAAGGATCCTAGGATTTAGGATTTTTCTCTCACTCTTCCCCATCCTCTTGAGGTCAGGGTGTGTATGATAAGATTAAGGAATCCTCCACCAAAATAATAAAAAGCATGTAAACAAGATGTCATAGACATAAGTTGAATAGTTTAAGTGTAAACTAAAGATTAGTTACATTCTTAAGGTTGCATGGCATGTGTTGTCATGCCCTCGGGTGAAATCTGAGGATTGACCTTCTTATTAGGAGGTTGAGGAGAGAGGCAGTCTTAGAGGCAGAGGCCTCTAGGGAGAGGTAGAGACATGACGCATCCTCTGAGGACAACACTAACCCTAACCCTAAGTGGTTGTTAGAAAGAGGGATGACAAGATGAGTTGGATATCATAGTTGACCATGCATGTATGTACGTGGGTTGACATACATATTGGTTTTGAGTACCTGTGAGAAGCATGAGCTATATGAGGTTGGTTGACCTAGTGCCTTTTGGCGACCCAACCTTGGAAGGGTTGTGCCTATTAGGGTGAAGGATAACTCCTTCATTGAGGAGGATAGTGGTGACCACATAGAAACCCTTATGGGAATATATGAGCATAGAAGAGCATGCACCCATGTAGGAGAGAATGTCAGCAGTGTTGACAGTAGGTTGAGGCTTAGGTCAGAAGGGTTATGCCTAACAGATTAAGAGATGAACATGCAGAGCTTGGAATAATCTTGATCGAACATAGGTTTGGATCATATGTTTCACCCATGTAGGTGTACGCATGTATCCTTAAGAGCTTGATCCACCTTCTTAGAGAGAGAACCTCTAATGGTAAGGTCATTTGTAGGGTTAGCTCTAGAGAAAGAGCAAGACCCAAGAAAGAAGGTTAGAAGCTTAGACTTAGAGACATGAGGAATCACGAGAAGTTGGGTATGACATGACCTAGAATGGATGACCTAGGAAGATAGACGTGGTTTCCTCATGCATGATACTTGGAGGCTTGGTGTATATTGGTTTCCTTTAGAGGAACTAAACCCTAGAAGGAGAAGAGGCTTCTTGAACCGATGTATAGATGTTGTAGGTGCCTACCTTACCTTATAGGTGTAGAAAGGAGAGTTCCTTAGACCCTGAAGAAGTAGAGTAACAAGTTATGAGGTCTCACACCGAGTCAGTTGTCCTTGTGTAGGACTCTACGGTGTTGTTCACATGGAAGAATGGTGGGAAGTGTATGCTATACCTTGTGCATGTTTGGTTCGTGGCTGGACAGTTGATGTGTAAGAAGTGAACCTAGGGTTCCTAGAACTAAGAGGGGAAGTAGCAGTACCTGGTGTGCCTGATGCTCACAAAGATGGGTGAGTTCCTACATTTTTGGGCATGGCACTCCTCAGGTTTAGAGGAAAAGGAAACCCCTCGGACTAAGATATATGTTTGATGAACCCCTCACACATAGGTTGGTGACATATGCATGTATGACGTTGGTCCGATGTGGAGGAATGGGAGCAAGTATGACATAAGGAACCCAGAGTGGCTTAGTGGGTGGTCTTCTTGAAAGCTATGTGCCTAAGTAGCATGATAGGGCTAAGCATGCACATGATGGTGTAAACCCTGGACGTAAGGACGTTTGTGACCTTAGTTGCTATCAAGAGATAGTTTTCTCCCATCCTGGGGAGGGACCCTTATGTAGGGTGAGTACCAGCTTTTGTTTAGGTTCGAGGTAACCTAAAGAGGTTTCCCATAGGAGCTTGATGAGCTAAGTGGAGAACCCATAGTATGAGAATGAACCTATAGACCCTGGTATGACCATCTCTAAGGGGAATGAGGATGTGTTTCCATAGAGGTAACCTTATGGGGCATGACCAAGTTAGGTAGGTCACCATTATCTCTATGAAAGGATGTAAGTTTGACCATGAGTTCCCAGAGATATGATGGAGTTTTGGGTAAAGATTCAAGAATGAGATGTGCTAGGATGGAATCCTAAGTCAATACTAAGGTCATGAAGGGATAAGACTGATGGAAGTAGGAGTTGTTTGTTCCCTGGATGCATGAGACCATAGGGTCAGGAGGTAACAACTACCTTTGCCCAAGGACCATGGGTTAGGAGGTTGGCCACCTTCATGAGTTCATGGGACCTAAGAGGTAAAAGAGAGAGGCACTCCTTAGATGCATAAGGGTCAGATCACCCCAAAAGTGCCGACACCCTAGAGACCTTGAGGTAATGATTAAGGATTGTACATAAAGGAGATATGTTAAGATCCAAAAGGTGATGGGAAAAGTTTTCCCATGGGTGTAGACCCATAATCGAGTTGTTTATGATGTGGATACATGTGATGTACGTTTCAACTTAGTTTGGAAAGTGTATTGACAATGTGTGATGCACCATCTCTACTCTTGGAACGGGATGAACTTTGTATTTGGATTGCAGCCAAATGCTTATTTCCTCTCATTATAGGGGTGAGAGATAGGACAATACACATGCCATACACTAAGGATAAAGATGATGCAAGTTGAAACTTTGCTATGATGTTTGAGGATAGAGAATGTATCATAACTTTTGGAAAGTACCTGGAATGGATAGTTTATCAACACAAAGAGAACTAAGGTAGTCATCATGAGGACGTTCTTATCAAGAATAGTATGGAGTTTATGAGTTATATAAGTTTGAGTTTGATAACCAAGATGATGAACTCAGAGTTTTCTTGACTCGGTTAGACCTAAATACGAGATGAGGATGATAAGATGAGTATATGAAGGTTTATGTCTTCACCGTTACCTAGCATATAAGGATGTGAGGTGATAATGGATGCTCTTTGTCGAGACGTAGTTGTCTAGTTTAGCCAATAGAGTAGCTAGAAGAGGTGGTTGGGAGAACCCTAAGTTTATGAGACATGTTTGGCTAACACCAAGATACAACCCGACCCATTGTTTGAGTAGGGGTTGTTTGGTTAGCCAGTCTAGAGCTGGATGAGATACGAGGATGGTTGTAAGAACCTCAGTTACACTTTTTAGGAAGGGGAGGTGATGGAACCCACGACTAGAGCATTTTAGGGTTTTGGAGAAATCAACCTTGCGGAATCATGACAAGTAGAGGCTCATGATGTTAAGTACATTGTAGTACTACTAAGATAGTTAAGTGCGCAGTAGTACTTTGTATACCTATGATGAAAACAGATGTAGAGTTGCATGTGGCTGGTCACCATGCATGCCAAGAGGTGAAGGTCGAACACCAATAACCCAGTGAGTTTCAACCGATAATGAAGAGTCCCAGAGAGGGAATGGGAGTGGATTACCATAGATATTGTGGTGAGTCTTCCCTGGACCAAGAGAGGTCAGGATGTAGTATGGGTTATGGTAGATCGCCTTACCAAGTTGACCTAATCCCTTGTCTAATAGAGAGAGAGCTGTCAAAGTGACATATCTGGTTGAACTATATGCATGAGAGAGAGATAGTTCAACTACACCATGAACTGAGTTCAATATATGGAGCATGACCTCAAGTTCACTTCCATGCGGTGGAAGTAGGTACATGAAGAACTTGATACCAGTTTGAAGTTAGCATAGCTTATCACCCCTAATTGATAGATAGTATGATCCAGACTAGAGGGTCTGATGAGAGTGTGTGTGCTCGTTTGGGGTGATACATGGGGGCAGTTCTTGTCCTATGAGAGTTTGGGATGATAGCCACCATAGCCACTATCGGGATGTAAGAAGATCTATAAGGGAGGTTGTGTCAGTCACCGCTTCATTAGAATGATGTAGGTAAAAGGACCTTGTGAAGGTCAGAGAGACCACAGTGTGTGCAGATGAAGTCGCTTTGATCATGCGATGGCTGAGAAAGCCCAGGGGCGACATGAGTCGTGAGCTAATTCAAAGCATACTAACATGTAGTTCGCTGTGGGAAAATATGTGCTATGAAAACTCGACCCCTCTGAGCTATAGCTGTGAAAGTTGAGTCCCCAATACATGGGTCAATTTGAGATGGATAGGTGGAGTTGCTTATGTTAGCCTTACCCCTCAGGATAACATGATGTATGATGTGTTCCATGAGTATGATCTAGAGCACTATGTGATGTACCTGAGCCATGTGTTGAACCATGAACCTATTAAGCTTCAAGATAGGTTGAAATGTCTTGAGTCACCTATAAGGGTATGAGGTACTAAAGTGAGAGAAAACTTAGATGTAAGAATATAAGATGATGAAGGTTCTTGGGAAGCACCATGGAGGGGGTGAAGCCACATGGGAGCCATGATTGACATGAGAAAGTCTTATCCTGTTTGTTTGTATACTTGGTGGAATTTTGAGGGCAAAATTCCTATAAGAGTGGAAGGATGTTACAACCCCAATTTTCGGGTTCATTTGGTGGGAAATGCAATGTCCCCAATAAATGTATGATTATGGGGAATGGTGTGAATTATATGTATTAAATGGATTCCCTTTGCAATATTTCCTTTTTGCATGTGATTTCATGGATTATAATATATTAATAAATCCAACATGATTAAAAGGAAAAAGAAGAAATCAAATAATGCAATATTAAGAAGAAAATTTTAGATAATGAGGAAGAGATAAGAAATATGTGGAAATATGGATAATGGGATATCATGGATGAGATTTTGAATCCACAAGGTTTGCAGTGGTAAAAGGATTTCACACATGAATAAATAATCACGAATTTGGTTATGATAAATGAAATAATTATCATGGTTCCAAAAGAAAATAAAATACATGGTGTTTTAGGATAATTAAAGTTATAATTATCATGTCAAGAGAAGCAACACAATGTTTAAGGCATCATGAGTAATATTTATAATTTGTGGTAAAATTGGAATAAAAAGAAATGTCTTTTAATGGATATGTATTGTTGGCATTTTGGAAATACCTATCACATAAAAAGAACTCTCATACGATAATGGTAACTAACTACTTGCTTGGAGGGCAAGTATTGTGTATTTGATTATCTCAACCAAATCCATATTTATAAAATAGGATGGAAATAGTGTTGGTCATTTCTTTCCTTATATGTTAAGGCCACCAAATCCAAGGTATGAAAGAGGGAGGTTTCATAGTACATGAAAAGGAAAGATGAGAACGAGCATCTATATATATGGGTCTACATAATGTGTGATTCAAAAACTGCTTGCCCTCTCCCCTACATCTCCCTTCAGACTCCTTAATTTCCAGTTATCCCTCTTTCATCTCGAAATTATGGATTAATCGGTGATGCCTTCAATGATACCCTAACTTGGAGGAGATAAAGTGTAGCTCTACGTGAAGCTCTATTGACCATGGGATGCGATGTGCAGAACTTGAAGAGGACAGCATCCTTGGGCGGTGATCCCTTGGAAACTGACTTTTCTTCTCCTTCTTCCGTCTGCCATGGGAGGGCACCTGCACAGATTCTATTTCATGGCCCAAGGCCTGTCGTGGTGGTCGTCCAGTATCGAAGAACCTTGAACCGCATCATCCCTCTCTTGTAGAACCTCGGTGTGAAGCCAGGGTCTGCAAACTGCCGCCCAGTTGTCTGCAACTCACCTGGTACCCAAGGGAGAGCATCTCCCTCTGGGTGGCACTCCCTGGAGGCCAGGGAGGCGACTGACATCTGTGCCTGAATGGTGGCACCATGCGGCCGGACACAGAGAAGTTGTCGGGGGGAGGGAGTTGTGCGGAATGAGCGCTAGATTCCCTATGTCGGGCAGGGAATCACCCTAGCGCGAGGAGGAAGGAGGAAAGAGGCAAATGACCAGTTTGCCCCTAAAAGTGTGTTCATGATGCGAGGGTGTGGGCATGTTTCCTTCTGAGCTAGCCCAGCAAATAAAGAAAATAATTGCAGATGATGTGTCAAGCCCCGATTGGTTCAGGCAATATAAATCTTAAAATAATTCTAGAAATTATTTGGTATCTTAGATGAAGCAAAGTTATATATGAAAATTCATCAGAAAAATGCAAGGAATGCAATAAAAATAGATTTAGATCCTAAATCTGATCTTAATTCTAAAAGTGGTTAAAGTTGCCATCCTTAATGTGTTTACAACTAAGATTAACCCTAATTTGATGATTAATGAATTGAGAAGATTAATATGGATGTTTTATGATAATATTAACATGTTGTTAATAAGTAAGCCATTTTGATGTCTAAAGAGATGATCCATATGCTTAATATATTAATTTAGGGTTTGATATGTTAATGTGCATTAAACTTAGGTTAGAAACCCTAATTGTGATTAAAGATTGAATCTATGATGTTTAATGGGTTAATTTAAGTACTAATAACTTGTTGGATGACAATGAAAGATTTGAATCTGATCTAGATGAGAAATTGCATGTTTTAGGGTTTTAAACTAAGAATCCATGTTAATGCATGTAGAAACCCTAATTTAGGGTAAAGGATGACATTGATATGTTTAATTCAAAATATTTGGAAATATGTTGATAATTGTTGATCCTAAGCCAGTTAGGAAAGATAGGACAAGATAATTAGGGTTTATGAGTAGTTTTACTTATTTAGGGTTTGTAGTGACAAAAGTGATAACGAAACCCTAATAGCAAGTGAAACCCTAAAAGAATTTAGAAACCCTAGGAAGCAAGTTAGATTGAATTAATCTTGATAACATGAGTAGTGAAGGAAATTGTATGGTTATTTCAGGATCCTTATTGTGTGAATTGCTAGCTTGCCTGGATTTCATACTTGCTTGGAATATTGCTATCTTGATTCGGCTGAATAGGTATGTGGTTATTTATGAATAATCGATCTAGTTTCACAAAGTTTTCTCGAACATTTGATCTATTAGATGCAACCTAAATTGTTGAGTGTTTATTTATGCAATCCTATAAAGTCACTATGATTGTCAAAATTAAGTATATATGTGCATTCTCGAACGTACATGCCACCCTAATGTATGATGCATGATCAAGCCCGGGAGGGAAGGTCTATTCGGTCAAGCCCCAGAGGGAAGATCATTGGGCACTGAGAGGTGATCCCAGGCACCAAGCTCAGGATGGAGAAGGTGGCCTTATGTCCCTTGTAAGGACAAAACCCTAAGAGAGGGTAATCCAGTGTTTAGGGCAAAAGCGGTTGAGAATGTCACATTGCAACCGAATTTGGATTGTTAATAACTTATTTGTGATAATTAGGTTGTTAGAAATTATTTGTGGAAATTTTGATTGTTCCTCACATACTAGAAATATACTGACTGACGTTTTGATTGTCGGTGTTTTAGGTACAATCATTGAAAAGGACACACAGTAAATTGAAACATTGTATCGATATGAATAATCAGTTCAAGGAGGATTAGATAGATGGACTCCATCTATGGATAGAAGTCTAGAAATCCAAAAATTTTACAAGGTATGCAAGAGATTTATTTTATCCCGGCTTTCTAGTTTAGTAATAGTAGAATTTGATAATTATTATTGCTTAAATGTAGAACCATTGATCCTGAAATATTGGGATAACGTCTGTGACCTTCTGGTCTCCCTTAAGTGGGGTTACCTGGAGACGGGGTCGTTACAGGTGGTGTCCCAAGTTGAGATCTGGTTGAAATCCATCGGGAGTTGCATAGAGGATGCTTATGGCTTTGGCATTGAGTTGGGCTTCTTTGAGAGCAGCTTCACTCCATGTTGCAACAACTCCAGTTGGCTTCTTGTAAGGTGTGACCATCACCTTCCACATGTCAAAGATCATGCTTTGAATGTAGAATTGCATATGCCTATTTCAATAGAGGAAGTTGGTTCCATCAAAAACTGGAGGATGCATGGAGAAGCCTCCCTCTAGGTTGAGAGAATCAAGTAAGTTGTTGCCCATCTTCTCATCTCATGGGAGATTGTTGGAGAAGATCCTTGGCTCTGATACCACTTGTTGGATCTAGGGCTCTAGGGGGTGAATAGATCTTCAACAATTCTCACAAGATAGATTAGACCTTCAAATTATATCTAATTAAAACCAATAGCTTTAATGCAGTTTGAAGTCCTAACTAACAAGCATAGAAAGGATGAGAGGAATTGATAGAAAGCACTTCACAAGGTTATGTAGAGTGGTTCCACTCTCCAAACTAGGAGAGAGTCAGTCCACTACCTAGAGGTCAGCATCTAGGACTTTGCAAGTGATTTTCTCTATATATTCACCAATAAGAGTTACACCACAAGACCACCAAAGGGCTTACCCATCCAAGCACAAAGAGTATTCCACCTTACCAAGGATTTACCCACTTTGCAAGAGTCTTCAGCCTTCTTCCAAGGTCTTACCCACTCTAGCACAAGTCTTCCGCCTTCAAGGACTTTTCCACTCTTCTTGGATCTTCAACCTTTGCCTTCTCCTTCACCTGGAGAAGATCATCACCTCTTCTTCAACCTTAAAGAAGAACAACAATAGCTCCACCTTCACTCATAGTAGCTTGCTTCACCTTTGCTTCATGGAGGAAAGGGGTAGGGAAGATGGAGTAGATGAGAGCTTTATTAGCACAAGGAAGTATCTCTCTTACAATAGGCCTATCTCACTCATAATCATGAAATGAAGTGTAAACTAGAGAGAGAAAGGGGATGAAGGATTTGCAACACACTCAACTATAGCAAGGACTTGGGATAGCATGAATGATAAAACTTGGAATGAACTCTAAGGGGTCCTATTTATAGCTGGGGGTGGTCCCTTGAGTGTGGGATCACTTAGGGTCAAAATATAGCTATTTTCCAAGATGCAACGGATCTATTTTCACCCAAAACAACTCACCAAAAGTTATAATTACTTTTTCTACATTTTTCATAAAGTACATTCGATCGTGTTTCAATAAAGGAAACTCGACCGATCAACTAAAAGACAAAGCTAATTTTCAAACTATCAGTCAAGTTTCTTCTGAGAAACTCAATCGATGAGCTAAAATTAGTTTTTCTCAATGAGTCAGTCAGTTGAGTTATGTGAGTGTGCAACTCGACCGATGGGTCATCTTCAGAAAATCCATCATAGGATCGGTCGAGTTTCCAACTCGACCAATGAAAAGCCTGTGACAAATTTTCTAAATTGACTCTAGAGTGATTAAACCTTGGAATTAAGTGTCCCTAGTTTTTTCTCATCTTAGTTACAAGCCATATCATCAATACAAGTGATTAAAAAATCATCTAAGGTCATTTGGAGTGATTTTCCCAAATTGCACACTTGCATTGCATTTGACTTGAACTTGAACAAGCTAGGGCTTGTGTTATTTGATCATTTTCATGTACCTAAAGCCTGAAATCAATCTTGAACAAACTTATTAGATACATAGGAATGGAATGAAGTCATTATCAAAATATGGGCAATGTATAACTCTCAAGTCAACCTCGTGACTGATAGCTATCTCCAAAACAGAGGCCTCCCCTTAGCCTCCCGCTGCACCTTGTGCAAGACATGCAGTGAGAATACCCAGCACATCCTTTGGAGATGTGAGTTCGCAAAGGAAATCTGGAGTAGAGTTTTTGGCGCTACTGGTTATTCACCGAAAAGCAATGCAGATCTGCTGTCCATTAACGGCAGCAAGGAGAAGTTTCTTGTCATCCTTGCCCTATACCACATATGGCACCAGAGGAACATCTCCATTTTTTAGAATGAGGACCCTTCTACAAAGGGGGGTTGGAGACACATCTAGAGTGACTTAGATATCCTGCAGAGATAGCTTTTCCTTTGTATAGATAGCTAACTTTGCTGCTGCAATTTTTTGTTTTGATACATATTGGAGCTTTGCTCTATCACTTGTAAATGTTGCTTGATGGAAAGAAATAGAAGAGTCTCACGCTTACTGATAAAAAAAAAGTCAACACCAAGTACACAAGTGTGACAAGCCTTAAACATGGGTTCAAAAATGGAGACATGTCTAGGTCATCGGACTTTAGTAATTTATAATACCCGAATGTTTAAGACTCCTGCAACTAGCACAGGGTCGAAGTAGTTTGGGGTCGAACACAGGGATTGGAAGAATAGTGCTTCGGAACTCAAGTTTTACTTGTCTAAGCACGTCAAAAAGTCGAAGGATAAGGTTTGTTGTAATGAGAAAGAATTATAAAGAATCAAACTAGAAACCTGTTTCCAAAGGGAGTTACCAGAAGGATTAAAGTTTTGGGTTTAGCAATTTTTATAGGGGTTTTCATATGTAGGAAACTGAGGGGATAAAACTATCTTCAGAGTATAGAATAAAGGAAGAAAACCTAATCGTAGAAAGTGGTGGTAGCCTACATCCTGCGCCTTCTTCTCTCAAAGAAGATGCCAACTAGCCATGCACTAAGTTCCCTCTCTCAAGGGTACCAAGTGTGGACTTGAGTGGAAAGATAGGCTGGGGAAGCCTTGATTCAGGGTACTCTCGTACACCCAAATCAGACCAAGCTATAGGGTTTACGACATCCCTCTCTCAAAGGAGTCAAAACAAGAAACATGATTCGATAGCTATTCAAAAGTGTGATTTAAAAGAAGAGACTAGAACTCAGATGTTATAAAGAAATCATCTAATGAAAAGAAGACATACACGAAACAATATGAGATAAACTCCATAGATTCCAATAATCATAAAGAGACATAAAGGTTTAGTTACAATGTTGTAATTAAAGGAAAGTAAATGATGTAAAAGGGAAGATAGGTATCAGTCTCCTTGATTTAGGAGATCAAAGTACATAGCGGTAGACACCTAAGATAATGTCAACCCGGTACCAAGTAGGGGCCCTATCGGGATACGATCGTGTTAGGTTCTTGACCGTGTCAGGTCGTGAACTGTGACGGGTAAGGGGCATATCGAGATAGGACCTCTACCTGATATGGTTGTGTCAGTCTGTAATCGTGACGGGTATAGACCATATCGGGTTGGGTATCGTGTCGGGTTAGGATACATATTGGGTAAACATTATCTTGAGGCTCTTGGGTTCCTCATGTTGGGTATAGGTGGGAAATTCATCTTGGGTTGAAGCCCAGATAGGAACCTGACATGTTGAAGTAGCCTTGAGGGTCATGTCGCACTGCTTGCTGCTACCGGAATGGTTCCTAAGTGAACTCCTCCCATCCCTCTCAGGTTGGGGGTGTGCTCACCTAGTATCACTCGACAGGTTCTGGAACTCGACACACAAGCTCCTTTTTGCTCTCAGAGTTAGCTCTCATAGGGTCTGACCCATCCCATCGTAGGCTTGTAGCTGCTATTTATAGGTAGCGAGTTGATGGGAGTTGTGACTTTTATTGGACCATGTGTCCTTTATCCGTGGCTCTTTCCTCATGTCTTCAGAAGGGGCCGGTACGTCTGTCACCCAGCACGCATGTCGGGCCATCAATCATGTCGGGTAGTGAGTACATCGGCACAGCCGTGGTGGGTTAGGATCTTAGTGGGCTGCTACACCAAGGGATAGCCATATCGTGTAATCGACCTCGTCGGGTGGCGAACGATCACGAGTAAGGCACCTTATCGGGTAGAGAGCTGCAACGGCCAGGGTTCCCACGTGACACACCTGCGTTGAGTTATCGTTGTATCAGGCAGCGACCGTGACGGGTAGGAGGGTGTGTCGTCCCGCGCGCTACTGGGCCGAGACGGGTACTTCATTGTTGATGGGCCTGAAGGGCCCAATGGTGCTCTTTTTGTGGAAGAAATAAGAGAGACCCCAATCTTCTCTTATAAAAGAAGGATGTAAGCTGACGCCACCATTATAGCTAAATATCCACTAGCCTTGACTAAGTCCCGTAGATCGTTGATGGGGACCACTGCATTATTCTTCTCATAGATGACGTCTGCAATGTTAGAATCAGCAAGTTGTAGAAGTATAAGTTTGACCTATTCTCGAAATAAAGAGTTGTAGGCGGAATGGTCAAAGTTGTTGATGACAGGTGAGATAGAATCGCCTTTGGCAGTGAGGAAGTCTTGCATGTGTTCTATTTTCTTGCATGTCCTAAAGACGTCAAAAGAGCCCTCGACCTCTGTTCTTGGAGGACTGCTGGGTGGAGAAGAGTGGGAATCAGAATCAAAATCAGAGTTTGTCTCCAACAGATCCTCAGGAAGCTCTGGATCTCAAAAATAATGCTTATCCTTTATCAGCAACAGCACATAGATGCTCCTGAGGTGATAGAAATTTGTGTCCTGGAGCTGTAGTATATATCTGAAGATGTTCAGTAGCTCCATGGTGCGTAAGACGATGAAGATGCTATTTCCTCTCCCCGGGTCTTCTTGAACAGGGAAGTCCTTGATTGCGTAGAAGTTCCAGACGCCGCTGTGGCATTGGATGCCTTGTTTGATGACCCGGTGGAGGTGCAGAGGTAGGATCTTGAGGTCAGCATCTTCAAGGTGGATGAAGATTTGATCTCGGTGTGGGACCTCTGCGTTGCAGAAGCTGAGCAAGGTGACATCATGGGAGCGGAGGTCGGCCACGCAGAGCAACCAGTACCACCTATGCTTGTGGGGGGCAGCACCAGGTAGGGGTTGTGCTCTTATACATGCTTTAGCATATCAACCACTGGTTGTGTGTCATCCACCCCTGCTAGAAGTCGCCTGGCTAAGGCAGGAGTGGCATTTTAGATCGGTTGTCAGCTTTTCCTGAGCGTGATATTCTCAATGTGGCACTTTCTAGGACTCTAAATAGGATCTTCCCTATGACAGCTTCTGAGTAGAACATTCCTTTGAGTGTTCAGCGTCGCATAGAGAAGTATTCGTTGCTCCAGAGGATAGCTTCTTCTTCTATCTGCATCCTCAGGACCATGTTCAATAGTTGTTGGTCACGAACCGTCAGATATCTGATGGTGTGTCTATCAAAGTTGGCCATCACGAAGACTGGAATCTCAGACGGCGCAGAGAATGTGTCATCCACCGAGGTCTTCACTCATGGGGGTTGCTCAGCAAGCGAGTTGTACAGATCACCCCCTTCTCCCTCAGATGAATCATCTGCTAGGCCTTCAGACATTTCTTCTGTTGCCTCATTTGGCTCCAGTGGTTGTATTGGAGTAGATGCGTCCATGCCGTGGGTACTCTCTTATTTTCTGGTGGCCCCGTCGGCAGTTGTATTGTTCATCACCTCCTCAGGCATTGTTGAGGGCCCGCTGGCATCATCATTATGTCTTCTAAAACAAAGCCATGATATTTCTTTTATAGCATCCCCTATAATGTTTTAAGCTTGAATAAGATACTACCATGTCTAGAATTTTGATTTCTAAGCCTGAATGATATTGAAATTCCATGATAAGGTGAATTAATAATATTATCCCTTTCATATGCTACTAATGCATATGCAAATCCTATATTTAGTTGATGTTTGCTTTATGAATGAAACATTTGTTGATTAGAAGTCCCACATGAAGAAGTTGGGTCTAGAGTTCTTCATTGATCTTGTGGCTAAGTTCTTGATATGATGTGTACTGGAATGATGATCTTGCTTTAATAAGTTCCTACATATGTTAATGAACCTAGAACAATAACGTCTTAAATTATGGTATCTATTTAGCACTATTCATATGCATAAGTGTGAAGGCTTTCCTTGTGCAGTCATATTATATCTTATGTTATGTGTGTTCTTTGGATTACATGATGTCGTACTCATATGATGATATGTTTCTTAATGATGATTAAAAATATGTAATAGAGGAGGTAAGTAAAATATGGTGATGATGATGCCAATTGGAATAATAGGAATGCATACTATATAAAGTGTAAAGTACATATAATCCTAATAAATTTTTATGGATTATGGTTTAAATATGTGAATTATGTATTATGATAATGATGTAAATAATACATGAACATGAGAGAGGTTAAGCGTCATGTGTAATGATGTTTTCTTGTCATATTTTGAGGTAGCCTTGAAATGTATTGTAATGAAGGACTTGTGAGATTAAAAAAATGGGTCAGAGGAAGTCCCACTATATGGGAGGGAGCCCTCAACCCTAACAATTATGAGAAGTCCCAATGAGATGAGAGTGAGATCCCAATCCTTACTATATGCAAGAGGACACAATCGAGTGCTTTGTTGCAATCTCCTTTCCATGGGATGATGGACCTTTGTCATATCACATAGAGTAGTTTGGCCCTTGTGCCGTTACCAAAAGAGATCGAAAAATGTGGGGGAATGTTTAGTCCGTACCACATAGCTATGTGTAGATGATGTGTCGCGAGCTTAATGAGAATAATATATAATTAGAATTATTATTAAAAAAATGTAATTATAAAGAAGACAAGCATGACACATTTTCTGCCCATTTCTTCCTCAGAAATTTATTAGTGTCTTGTTTGATATACCCCAACTATGAATACTTGATACCCCTACTACTTAACCCAAAACACACACACACACACACACACACACACACACACACACACATATATATATATATATATATATATATATATATATATATACACACATACATATATATACATCCTTGAGCAATGCTTTTATTATGAGTGGGAATTACCCACTCATTAAGGTGACAACCAGTCATAAAGATGTTTCCAAATACTTTTAGGTGATAAGAGTGTGTAGTGCGTGAGCCATTAGTTATTCTTGGTGAGTTAGTTAGTTAGAATCCATGTACACTTAGTCCTTGCTCTCATGTGTTTGTTGTATTGTATGTTTGATGCTTGCTTTTGTTGTTGCATCTTAGTAATGTTTGTGAGTCTTAAATCATGTTTTATTAGATAATTATCAATTATATGAGATAGTTAGTTGCATATAATAATGATGTTTGAGGCGATATTGTGCTTCCACAAGCTGCTTTAGAAATTTGACTGACTACTTGTGTGACACATAGTTCAAGCTTGGATTGGCTTCAATCTATTTAGATAAGTTCAAATTGATTCTGGGTGAGCTCGCTTGTGATGATTGATTTATGTGTGCATCTTTCTCTATATCTCATGTTGATATCATGGTGCTTATTCAATGTTGATTTCCAAATGAGTTTCAGGGTTAGCAAACCCCCTAGCATCGTACTTTGTGTTGATTGGGTCCATTCAGGGTGTGGGTGCTACAATTAACACATGGAAACCTATTTACATACTATGATAGGGAGTGTATGTAACTACAAGCTTGATCATTAAGTATCCATAATATTATCATCGATTGTGGTCACTTGAGGCACGTGACCAATGATTACATACAAGAAAAACATACCCAATCCATACCTATAAAAGATTCAATGATGATGATGCTACAACTAGAAAATGAAGTAAAATTGCACATGGAAAGAATAGTTTTGCTTGGATAAGTCAGTTCCGTAAGAAACAACATTAGAGGGAAAGGGTAACAAAGAGAAAGGAAACATATTTAAAGCCTTATCTATGTAAGGAGAGGAGATACCTTACAAGAAGAAGTAATAAAAGTTATAACATTTAAAACAATCAATTCCTTGGGAAAAAAACTTGGAGAAAAATAAGAGATGGTTCAAGAGGATGGCCAAAAACCACAAAAGTACACACTCATATGTTTTAATAAACCCATAGTATTTCTAATCGGGTAGATAAGGATGGAACATACAACAAGTCAAAACCTAGAAAGGAGGTCAGAAGAATGGTAATAATGCAAAAGGGAAAAATTATAATATACATGGGGGAAGTGTTAAAAGGTAGGATGAAGCATAAGTAATTGGGAAGAGTGGAGAAGTGTGGATGAATAAAACTTGTATTATTGTTTCCTAGTTCCCTATAATATTTGATAGTTATTTTATAGATATGATCTAATTGAGTACTAGGGTCGTAGGTGATGATGCCACTATGAATGTTTCAATAGAATCCATTATACACACTAAATTAAAAGTTGTGGAAATTATTGATCCATGCATTAGTGGTTCGTATGTAGAGGCATTTGGGTCCTTTGAAACACATGTCAAGAGGAGCTTCCATTTAACCATTGTATTTTTTTTCACTATAAGGTAGAAAAAGCATACCTAGTTACCTTTGTTTTAATGCCTAATATCACTATCATGAAGTTGTTGTGGTTTCATATTAAAAGCATCACATCCATCAATGCTCATTGGGTGGACCTTGATGATTTCCATATCATGATTATTTCAGATGAATGGAGTGGAAACTCTTCATTCAAGAACCACATGGATTCTCTATCCACTTATGCTCTTCTAGAAGTAGACCTAAATGACATGTGGTATGAGGGGATAATGTATACACTCTAAAAGATCTTTTACATGTATACCTTGATAGCAAAGCTATAAATCTTAAGTTTTCAGTACCTTCACCCCTATGATGGTAATGCATCACCCATGCATTAAATAAAATCAGTGTCCCCTTCTACTAATATCATTTAGAAAGAAGAAAAAAAGTGATTTCCAATTTACAATGATATCTTCTTGAATATAGACAAGGACTTCCAAAACAAGATCTATTATTGATGGAACAAACTAGGAGAATCTATTATTGATGGAACAAACTAAGAGAATACACTAGTGTATTAAGGTGACAAATACATTTACAAATTGGGGTATAAATAAACAACAACACGTCAAAGAGAAGATGATGCTTATGGGGAGGATATAAAATATACATACTGACCTCAACCTTCATTATAACTCGTAGAGTGACATCATCTTCTTAAAGTATAAGAAAGAGTCAAAGAAATTTTTAGAAAAGAGGAAGAGAACTCTAAGAAGTATATGCATGTCAATTGGTTCATTAATGGTGATCATAACATGAGATTTTGTCAATTTGTTTTTATATAAAGGTGAAGAAGCAACACTATTACCATGATGACAAATGAGACTAAAAATTGGATCACAGACACCACAATCTAAACCTTATCCATAAATTCTTAAAAGACTAGTTTGGATCCACTTCAAGGGTTGATGTTGAGCTTATAGGTAATCACCTGGGTTAATGTCATCACTTGACTAGCAACTAGGTGCACACATGATAAGAAAGATCCCAAAAAAGATGCATCTTGGGACAAAAAAAAGGATGAACCCATATAAGGTCATCAATCATGATAGTGTTGATCACTTAATACTATACAAGAGTTAGATCCAAGTGGGAAGTTCAATTGTAACAACAATCTCAAATAGTTTAGGAAGAGAGGAGTTATCTAATGAGTTGTGTAACTTCTTTGTCGCTCCAATACATAATGTTTTACAGCAGAAAATTAAAACCAACTGACCTATATTTCCAAACAAGTGTCTCCTCAAACTAGCTTTCAAAGCCATTATTAAGAGAATTAAAAACCATATGCTTGATTAGATATCACCTATACAAATCTTATTTGTTCTATGAAATCTTATCTATTACAACATTATACAGGAACAAGAGATCGTTCACATTATGAGAAGGAATGAAACAACAAAATGAGGGATTTAAAATTAGACGTATCCCTGTATTATGATCATATGGATGGGAACTTCACTAAAAATATAATTATAAATGCAGACTAGATGGATAACATAGTCAACTACACTATTAACTCTATTTTTGGAGGAACAACTAATATCACCTTGCATGTCTTGAATCTTTTATCTCTAGTGGATCATTGTGACAAAGGGATCCTCTATCACACTATATGTTTATGCTTTGCATGAAGAATCTTAGTTTGGTTAATGAGGTGGATTTATCAACGACTGCTAGAACCTTATCAGACGCTCCAATAAATGGCTAATCATTTAACATGTTCATAGATGACATTATTGTCTTAGTGAACACTTCTAATTAATACATGGGATTATCTTGTGATGATTTAAATAGTTTGGAATATATTCAAGTTAAGAAATATTGAGAGAGAAATCTCGTGTGTTCTTCTATAGAATGTCCCAAATCAACTGAAAAACTCAAGAGATAGAACTTGGGTTATTGGAAAGACGTATGAATTAAGGTTATACTTGTGTTTGTTGCCATTTTAAAAATTTATTTCTAGGGAGTGTATTAGTACTTTAGAGATGGTCAAGAACATAATCAATGCACGAATATCTAGAACCCTATACTTTTTCATTTGATTGTTCCTTGTTAAATCTTTTACAATAGCCATTATAATTTATGCCAGTTACATGGTCTCTTTGATGGTGAGTGTATAAGAAAGAGTGGATGGAACAATCATGAAATTCATTTGTGGAGGTTATCCTAGAAGTAAGCCAATCCATTGGTTTCATGGAAAAAGATAATAAATAATAAGAAAAAGTGCAAGACCATATAAGATGGGAACACTACCCTAATGGCCAAGAGCACATGGGGGGTGAAAAGTAATCGAGATACTCTATAGTGGTCTAGCATCACACAAACAAACCCTCATTCAAGAACTAGAATGGTAATAGTTGATGACTTTAGTAAGAACAATTTATACCTAAAATCATCTTGAGGAGAATAATAGTTTAGATTTTGGTGAGCGAGGACAATACCAACAACTACATGGAAAATGGGGTCCTAAACCCTATAATATATGTTGTTGTGACTCAGCCTATTTCTAATGAGCTTCATCATATGTTGATTAGTTACCTAGTGAAACTAGATGCTACTTGGGATACATATGTCATTAAACACTACCTACCACTAATATTGTAAGGATAATGATTCGAGTCAGGGTACCAAACCCTAGACATTGTAAAGATACTTGGCATGGAACAATATACATATTGAATATATATATTTTTTCATGAATCCTTCCTATACAATCATCAAATAATCTAATACTACTAGATAAAAGTTGGGAGATGATTTGGTAATAAATACTACTAGATAAGTTCATGACTTTCTTTCTAATGACTTGCCATGTAAAAAAATTATGAACCATTTAGCGAGGTTCAACATATGGAAGCTAAAAGCACTGAAGGAGACAAAACCACAATTCATACCCTTAGAGATTGTAAAAAATCTAAAAAACTATGCAAATCTTTAGACATATTATCAAACTTATTTAAAGGGGAAATACAACAGTGGGCTAGAACTTGTGTAAAGTCATTGGGAAACATGAATATGCTAGCCATTACTACTTCTTGACACATATGGTAGAGTCAAAAGCATTATTTATTCAAAATATTTAGTCAATACCTTAACAAACATGTAAACTCCATCATTCAATAAGTAAAATGATTTAGGTATCCTGACAAAATAGGAAGAGCTCACTAATAGTATCATTACTCTAAGGGAAGCAAGCTTGATTGGCCTAATATTAATTTGATGCTTCTGAAAAGAGAAATTCCTCATCTATTGCAGCAACAATAAGGAATGAGATATGTAGGTGGATGTTGGGTGAAGGGCACATGTTACTTTTTGCCATTGATTATGATTGAACATTGATGAAAGGATAGGCATTTCCAATTTCATTGTTGAATTTGGTTGCAAAAGAGACGAGGAACTTACTAGGAGTGAGCCTCATGAATCTCATGCACATGCATCTTGTTGACTAGTATTAGTTTTTATAATAGGGAGATTCCAAAAAAGATCTTGATGTTATGGTAACATTCCACCTAAAACTCATGAAGAGATATGCATCACATTTATAGTATAGTTAATTCTAAATTTTGATGTAGTCATGGTACTATTGCCACATCTACTTATGCAAGTATTTGTAGAGTATGTATTATGTTTTGGTTTCCTACCTAAAGAGGGTGAGATTAATAGATAGCCTCTTGGGTACAAATTCAAACACTAATTGGATTTGTCACTTATCTTTATGCAACATTAGTTAACTTTGACTCTTAAATTCTTGATGTTGTGTTCCAAAATATTTTGACCAACGCAACTAGATTGATGCATTAGTGTCAGACTGTTTAACTATATATTATTGCCTCTTTAGATTCCATATTTATCATTTATAAACCCCCACGTATCTTCTCATGGGGGATAACTATCTAGTCATATTTATATGAATATATGGTAGAATGTTATTTCCTATTTAAGGGTGTTGCTTGGCTTGTATATTCTAACATAGTTCTAATAATGTTCATAGGATTTCTAGTTGTTCTAATGAACCTGAACTTCAGAATGTTCATACAAAGCCTTTGAGTCCCTTGATAGAATATTTTTATAATTTATTGTATCTATAAAATTAATGTATCTAGGATTTTTCACTTATGATCTATGTTTTATGATATTAAAACTATCTATTAGCATTAGAAATCACTAGTTTTAATTAACATTTTAAAATAGTAATTGATATATTTTTCATAATAGAGATGGATCATCTTTTAATCTCAATCTTTCAAGTTCAAACTCTACCTAAAGAAAAGTTTCCATAAAGCGATTTCTACGCTCAACCTTTTTCATTGCATATTGCTTATTATTCGGAAATTTCTTGTTCATTGTTGATCGAAGAGTGATTGTTAATTGGTTAAAAGTTTCAATCTTGTGGAAATATTTTTCAAAACAATGAATTATGAGTTTTTTTATGTACTATAGTTTTTGAAACATCATTGTTCCACATAGATTATAATTCGTTTCAATAGTGGTTTGACCTTACCTAAGACTTTAGTATATATTTTTTCCTACCCCAATAACACACTTTTATTAGTAATTAATTATACTTTTTCACTTTTACTAGCTCTCATATTTTGCTCTTCATGAAGAATTGGTATTTAGCTTCATTATAGAGAAATGCAACACTTCGTTCTTAGATAATGCAATGCCAAATTTAGAAAATAAATTACAATACACATTTCATTGGCTAGAGAGGTTGAGACTTTTGGTTGCAATTGATATATTTAATTTTTATCCTATGTGAAAATTAATAATACAAATATTTGGTTTTAGAAAGTAAGAATACATTGGTGCCACATGAAGTTTCAAACCAACTACTGCAAAGTTTGTCAACCTCCAAAATCTTCTTATCTAAGTATTGAAGAATTACATTAGTAATTTCATGAAAGATTCTCTAATGCCTACCAATTAAGTTTTGTGATACAAATAACAAAAGTTTACAATGCTATTATCTAGAAATAAATATATTATATACCAAATTACTAGATTATGGGCATCACATTGGTGCTTCTAGTAGTACATGAAATAAGACCACTAATGTATTATTCTAAATTCTCAAATGTAATATTTTCAAGAACAAATTCAAAATGATTTGATTTACTTTTTACCCAATATTGTCAAAAATTAAACTTCATGGTTACCAAAAATAAGCAATATTCATCATTACCTATATAACTTATGAATTAAACTATTTTACAATAATTAGAAAATAATTAGTGAGAGTTAAAATTACACAAGGAAACAACCTTAGTGCATTTATGGTGAAGGATAGTAAATGTAAATGATACCTAATCAGGACTCTAACTTCCAACAAAATCTAAAGTACTTTAAAGGCTAAATAATAAGGATAGTTGTAACTAAAATATGGTTCTTATATGTGAGGAGACGTAGTTTTTTGTATCAATGTTAAATGGGGTACTAACGTTTAAGTAGTTAACAAATGTTATGAAATAATAGATATATATCAACATAGTCACTCTCTAAGAGTAAACTATATCTTACCTTAGAGAGAGAGAGAAAGATTCAAACACATAAGCTGCAAAAATGTTAACACATTTGATTGTTTTGTAAACACATGTGCATAATGTTTTAGGAATACCTCTACATATTTCTTAACTATAAAATGGCTTAATACATATAAATGACATCACGAAATTATTTTAGTTATGAAGATAGGTTGATAACACCCTTTTTGGATGAAGTGAAGTGCATTTTTCAAATTTGAAACTTAATCAGGAGCATGTATATATGCATTCACTTGGGTAAACATCTATAAATATAAATTGAGTTCTAATATTCAAGTGTTTGTGCCTATTTATTATTAGACATTTTAGCTTCACTAGGCAAAAGATAATGGTCAATTTTTTATGTCATAAAGGGATATATAGAATTACTATTAACAGGATGCATCGATCTCATGTAAAAAATAATGCACACTTTATTTTATGTAAAAGATAACTTGCTTAAAGGACTTTGTGTATAGTTTTTGTTTCCTAAAATCAATCACAATAATGTCTAATTTGTGTATGATCTTCCTCATGATTCGGTTCTATATACCTATATCGTTCACATATTTCTATACTTCATTATTTAAAACCAAAATATTCATTATATATAAGATTCATAAGCGGATTGTGTAATAACATATCATAAGATTACGATCCTACAATTGTGGTTGGCATAACTTAAATACCAAAAAAGTTACTCAATAATGGTATCTTTTATGCATTGAACTGCTACAACCTACTATCATAATCAAGTATAATGGTTGATTGTTTGGCATGTTTTCACATGGTCCCAATTCAATTCAAAATGTACGTGGATGTACATTAAAAAAATGATATGTGGCTTTCAACATAAAAATAAAACATTACTAATAGAATTTCACACAACATTTAGATAATATTCCATCATGTAGATTTATCTATTAAATATCATACATAAAATATTTATCAAGGTGTTTCAGCTAAATCCTTCCCCACAACCATTGATTAAACGGTTTTCAAGGTCAGCTATTGGTAATGGACATGATTTTTTAGAACAACATCACTATATATATAGACATTTAATGAAATAGTGTTACCCATTTTCTATATCTATGTCTATATTACTAGATGTTGTGCTACTTTAGGTTTTACAACACTTCTTAAGGGAGTAATTAGATATACTATGGGTATGTGTCACCTTTGGATTGTTCCACTAATGAATATAATAAGATCGTAATAGCTAAGTCCACACTTAATAATTACCTATATATTTATATGTTATTTTTTTAGAACATTATTTTTTAAAGCTTAATAAGTTGGACATCATATTACAAAGTTATTTGCATTTGTTTCAATGGGATTATTTATTCCTTCAATTCTTATTTAGGATTAAAAATACCTTAATCTTTTTTATGCCCACAACAAACCATTAGATTGACGACCTTGAAACCGTTTAACCCATTGTTGTGGGAAACTTATGAGGATGATCACCATGGGAGATATTTATTTTTTTCCTTAAAAAGACAAGTAATCACCTACTTGAAACTTCTTCCTAATGCAATGGTAGATGACTGGATTGCATCTTCTTGATCCAAGAAAATAAATGATTACATAAAAAGTGAATAACATCTATAGTTTTACTTCATTTCAGTCTCAAGATATGGATCTTCAATTATGGTCAAAGTTGGTGTGACATATTTTCCATATTTTGGAAACAAGTCAATCTCACCTTGTAGCACAATATTATTTATTAATTGTTTGAAAAATAATGTTCATTCCATATTGCATATATGATATAGCTTTCAAGTGATAGATTACAAAAATTGATGTATGTTTCAATAAATTAATGGCAAGTTATTTCTATAATTCAGACTTACCTAATTTCATTGTCACATAATAATCTACTACTAAATACAACCTTTTTTACAAAGTGTGAGTCTTTGCTTGACTCTATTTATGATATTGGTAGCCAAGGTACAACCCATGACTTCACAATGCTCACCATGACATATTGTGCTATACCACTAATTTTAACACTTGTTATATTTGAAAAGAAGCATTAATCCAATCAAATCACTTTGGGGATGTCCACAACATAAAAATCATTACAAACATTATTATTGTATTATACCATCACAGACTAAATGCAATAAATTTTCAACATATATCATTATATGCAATTTTAACATACTAGAAAAAACTAACTTCCAAGACTCTTTATACATGGGATGCTCTTTGAATAGAGGCAAGCCACTACATAAAGTTTTCTCTATACATTAGCGGCAAGTATTTCTCATTTACATGTCTAGAAAACTATAGCTACTCTCCCCTACATAATTGATTTCCAATGATGCACAAGTAGAGAAAGTTGAGATATAGTATGTACACATGAGATTATGAAACTAAAAATATGAAACATATATTAAGTTGAGCATGCAAAATTGTGCAATAAATTAAGATATGTAAAACATTAAAGTTGGTGGAGATTTTTGGATGTGTTCGTTAATCAAGTGTATTGTGGCCTACACATGCAAAGGACTCTTTGTCATGTATGGTGTTATGTTTCTACTTTACCACTCCATTTGTGTCCCCTCTATATATATTGTAGTACCTTTTGTTAGAAAATTTATCCTATGTGGTATCATAATACCCTTTGTTGGTATTAAACTACCTTCTACCTCATCATGATGTGGATAAAGTTCTCCCCACATAATGAAAACTAATCCCAGCATTAAGTATCTAACATTCATAACTTAAATTGGCTTCATTTTCATTTATAAAAGTGAGCGTCTATCATTTTTTAATCATAGTGAAATGTGAAAGTGTCCAAATGGGACGACCAGATGGTTAGATCATTGATTTTTTATCAAGAGGTCTCAGTTTCAATCCACGATGATGACAGGAACAGAATCACCGTTTAAAAAAAACTCATATAGACTCATTCTAGCAATATTTAGTCCTATCTCATCTATTCCAAGTCATGCCACCTTTTCAAAAAAAGTCCAATGTGAAGGTAAGTGCTGAATTTATTGGATAACCTTTTATGAAAGCTTGGGCATGCATTAATCATATTACAACAACACTTAAAGAACAGATAATTTTCTTTTCTATAATCTCCTGAGTAATTAATAAATTTGAAACGTCACTGTGATGTCATATATGTACATTTATAATAATATTATATCATTACACTCCTAAATGTAAGGAGACAACAACACAAAATTACTAAAATGTTTAGGAACAACTATACTTTAAAAATATAGTTTTAAATTGTAAATTTCAATTACATGGACCACTTTCCTAGAAGTGCAAGAAATAAATCCTAAAAATACCTCAGAGTTGTGACAAGTCCTACTATGTGAAACAATAATTTATTATGATATACCAACACCTACTTATATAAAAAGCCCCACCTTACAATACCCTATGTCTAATTAGGGTTTCAAACTTTATTCACATTATTTGATTTAAGATTTATTGGTATGAACCTAGAAATAACTTACATACACTATACATAGGTACCAATGCCTTACTCATCTCATTTTTTATCATAACCCTAGGTGTTTACCATATAGTGTCATTGTTCTATGTTCACCATTTCATGCTTGATTGGCCATGATACTTCTTTTTGTTTCCCCTTAGATGATTATTATATTACATGCATATGAACACATATACTTTTGTTCATCAATGGTATCTAGGTTCACAAATGTGCTACCAATCATTTAGTTTACTTATTCATAATGTCTTGATTATCAATGAGTCACACCATGCCATTCATCATTTTTGTTATTACATATTAACATGATCAATGAGTCACACCATGCCATTCATCATTTTTGTTATTACATATTAACATGTAATTTTAGTTGTATCATTCACGTATTATATCTATTATGGTACTTCAAATTTAGTTTTAAAGGTGATTTTGATATATCAGATCAAGTAATATATAGTCTCCAATAAATATATTATCTAATCTACTTATTTCTCAAATTCCTCTTTATTATTATACCTTACTCTATTAGGTATTCTCACTAAGTGTCATGTCATCTTATGGTGTTATTAGGGATTATGTGTCTAGTTATGGTTATTATATTACATAATTTTCAACTTATAAGTGTCAAAATGATTGATTTGTTATATATTCAATTCGGTTAATATGAACCCATTTCAATTTTTAAATTCTTTGAATGTTTTAATTGTTTATGCTTGTCTCATATAATTATATCTTACACATCCACATGCAATACAAAAAGATATATTTTTTTATCATTATTGATATTTTATTATAACTATTATTCATTACTCATATACTATAATTACACACTCAAGCATATAGAATCATATGCATACCTACCTATACTTACATCAATATGGTCTCATTTATGATTCACATAAACAATACTAAAGTTAAAATTAATAAAACTAGTAGTACATGTTCATGTTGAAAGAAAAGATTCATATTGGTAATTACGGTCTATGGAACTACACATGCATTGATTAATTATAGATTGCATTAATCAGCCCAATTTCTTCATTTGTTTAGCTTCTCCACCAAAACAACACGAGATGTGTTCCACCAAATAAAAATAAAAATAAAAAATGAATCAGTTAATTTTCCATGACATAATTATTTTGATTGATTTTACAAAATACATAAATATACATGATGTTGTCTAGTCTATAACATAACATTTATTCAAACCCAGGAAGATTAGGGTTTGACCAAGAGTTCAAGTATGTAAGAACATGTTGAAATATCTATTCAACAACCAATGCTCATGGATGTGCAATGTTTAAGATGTGCACTTTTGGTGTCGGGCCACGCCCTCCTGCAGGCATTCAGGCCCTATTATACTATATTTTTATATTCATTTCACTTATTATGTATTAACTTTCACTTCATAAATATCATTTTCATAAATCATTTAATGAATTAGCATGCACTCTTAGCTTCATCCATCTTTTTGTGTCTTCTTGTGACTCATCCAAGATTTGATGCTAGGTAGTAATGACAATATCATCTCGGTGAAGAATTGGAGTAATAAAAGCACATAAAGACCAGTGTATCTACAAATTTATGGTTTTAATGACACACCAACCATAAATCAGGATGATAATCGGCCATTTTGAAAATTTTGTTCATAACAAACCACCCCAATTTGGGGGTGATGAATAATAACATAAAGATGGTTTCTGACAAAAAATACAGCATAAAACACTTGGATAAGGATAAAAAAAGTGGAGAAAAAGCTCTAGAAAAGGATAATCCATCTATACCAAATTCTAGAAGATTTAAGAAAATTCTTCACTGACGGTGGATTCTCCTCCATAAACTTGAGTTGTTAGTCACTCTACTATGGGAGAAGTAAAGGAGGAGGTCTAGAGATGATTCAAATAACTTCACTTGGATAATTTAGATTATGAACATACTTTGAATATTCCTTATTCTATCTTTATAATTCTTCTTTAACTATGTTATTTCTTGCAAACTATACTTTATTGTACTTAAATTTGTCACTTTGAACATGGTATCTTAAATATCTATGTTTAAGTCTTAGGGAGTAACCCCAAACTTTCTATAATCCCTTTTTCATAAATAACCATATTGAAAGCATGGTAGGGAGTTTTGATCCTCTTAAAAATCAATCTATGTTTCTTAAATTAGAGAAATTATTGAGATTGTGCCAGCTCAATATCATATATTGACTCATATGAGCATGCCCATGCATTACATAGTCTCACTTATCAAGTGACAAGATATCACTCCAATGGGGGGATAAATTTGATCTACATCACTCACAATAATCCACAAATCTCACAATGCATATAACCACTATCTTAATGCAATCATTATTTGAAGTCACATAGGATAGTATTAAAGTACATTGAACAACATGTGATCATTGTAGTGACTCTAGGAATATGGATCATAGTCATTGTTGTCACATTGAGATATGGTGTTGACCTCCATGGCATGTCTTCCATGTGTCATTCCCAATGTGGGTCTATCTAGTACAACATGTTCCCTAACAAGTTCTCTTGTATCTGAATTGATATCCAATATGATGACTAAAGAGACATAGCCATCATTCAACATTCATACTAGTATTATACATGATTTTTGTCCTATAACAACTGACTATAGGCATAACAAGAATGAATAATCTTGAGTATACATATGATCTCAACAAAAACCATATTTCATTGAGTCAAAACATCCTTAGGACACAATTAATGAAACATAATAGATTTTAGGTATGAGATAGATTTTGAGCTATAATTCATAAATTCCCCTCAAGTTTGAGTTCAATTATAATCAAGTCCTTGGTTCCAACTCGTATGTGAACATTTTTATTAATTATCATGTTCTTTAATAAAAATTCTCCCCTTTTTAGTTTCTTATATTCATTTTTCCGCACATCAAAAGTATTTACAAATTAGTCCCTCATGTTTCTTCATTAACCAGTTTAAAGACTGAGTATTACAATTTGAATAAATCATTCCCAAGCATTTTTTGACTTTGCATTCATATCCCACTCTTGGATTTAGAGCTAATGGCTTTGGAACTAACTTAGAATTATAATATGACTAAAATATATTAACTTTTAGCCATATGATGAGGATAATTAGTCTGATATTTTAATTAATTAGTATAATAAAATGTAGACCCATAGCCAAAATTTTAGAAATTTAGGAGCACTTTGTGAGAGTTATACAATGATTGAAATAAATTGCAATAAAGTACTATAATTATGAAAATAAAAAATTGGTAAAGATGACATGTCTTCCCTATGTAACGTTGGTGATCAGTGGTTATGGAGAGGAAAGCCAATGCTCGTCCTTTGTTCCTCTAACCTAGGGCTTTCAAAATTGTCTTGTTGATCTCACCTTCATACCCTTTTCCTGACAGATGATTCCCTAGAATCACCTTGAACCCTAGCCAACTATCATCATGGCCGCATCTCTATAAATTGATAAAATGGTAGTACCGTTACAGTCGTCATGGCACTCCTCAATGACCGATTGAAACCTCCCTGGAAAGGTTTGAGACCATCTGAACATGCCCTCCCCTCCCGTAGCCAACAAACCCTATAGCTTTTCCCCTTGACCTATACCAGACAATACACCCCATGATCTAGAGGGAGAATGACCTTCAACACAAGCACTATAAATCTACAACACAACTGCAGGTCTATAGAATCATTTTCTACCCTAAACTTTGCCAAATATTCACACCACTAACTCCAACCACCACCTAAAAATCCTACATCTTGGGGGAACGAGAAGCCTCAAACTCCCTTTTTCCCTCGAAAACCCCCATGCATAGAGATTTTCGGTGCACTTCTCACTATCGTGATGTAGGTTGAGCTCCAACAACCTCATGACACTGAAGCTCTATATATCCCATGTGATAGATTTATAATAAGTCCTCTTAACTAACTGACACCTACATAGCCCCTTGCATCCCACCTGACATTAAGGAACTACAAGATTGGTTATGAGCCTCTAGAACCCTAGGATCTCTTTGATTACAATTAGTAGACTGATAACCTCCCATTTTGTGATGTTATCTTACTAGTTTTCCTCAGTTTTCCATACTTTTTCTTAGTTAAATTAGATAGAATCTTTAACTTGCCACCTTTTTATAAATATACCATTAGATTAACTTCTCCTTTTCACTTCTTACAGAAAAGCACAAAAAATTACAAAACCCTCAAATGGTCCCAAGACCGGATGGAAGTCGAACGGTCCCAGGACCGAATAAAGATCAAATGGTCCCAAGACTGAATGGAGATCAACCGGTTCCGAGACCATATGATGCCACACGGTCCCAAGACCGAATAAAGGTCAAACGGTCCCAAGACCAAATAAATGTCAAACGGTCCCGAGACTATGTGAAGCCAAACGGTCCCGAGACCGTGTGAAACCAAACGGTCCTGAGACCGTGTGAAGCCAAATGGTCCCGAGACCGTATGAAGCCAAACGGTCCCCAGAAAAATTGGAGATCAATTGGTCCCGAGACCGTATGAAGCCACACGACCCCAGGATCGAATGAAAGAAAACAGTTTCAGACCGAGAGGACTCAAACGGTCTCCAGACCGAGAGAGTCCAAACGGTCTCCAAACCATGTAAAAATCCAAACGGTTTCCAAGACCGTTTGGACCCACATACCCCAAACCGTTTAAGGCTCTCTCAAAATCCTATAAATAGAACCCAATAGGGTCCTCACAAATCATCAAGTTTCATACGCCAAAAGGCTATCTCTATTGTTCCAGAGCCATTCCATCTTTCACCCATTGCCCCGAGGCTGCCGGTCTGAGATCCATACTCCATCTCCAAGCCACTTTCTCTCTCATTGGAAAAGAAGGTGGGAAGAGGAGGATTCATCATCAAGCAAGCTACGAAGTGTGAAGATCATTGTTCTCTCTCCTCTAAGGGGTCGACCTTCCTCAATCCTTTGTGGAGATGATGCTCTCTCTCTCTCTTCTTGCCCCCTTCTTTGTTCTTGCCATGAGTGAGTAGTCTCATACACTAGGGTGTGGGGAGTAGCCCTGCTACCCATGTTTTCATTTCATGCAATGTAGTTCATGAGTTTGCAATAGAGATATACTTTCTTTTCAATTCAACATCAATCGTTTAATGAATGCTTGTTGCTTGATCACCAACTTGTGTTACTTATTATCTATTAGTATGAATTGTCTATGTTTGTACTATTAGATTTGAATCTCGATTGAGTGTTGGTTCTTGATGTATGTAGTCACCATGCATCTGTTTCAGTATCTAGGAGTGTTTTTCAAGGAGTGGAGTAAACTCACTTTCATCATTGTACTTTCATACTATGAAATGGAATCAGTCGACGTATAAAAGTACAACCTTGATAAGTCGAGAAACACACTTTGCGAAGGGAATGATGCAAAGCAAGTGACCATTCATTTGGGGATGGCTGGCTTTGAAACATTCCCACACTTCTCGTAGTTAGTTCTCTGAAAGGAAACTAAATCTACAAAGATACTAACTGTTTAGACTCTTATTGCAGGCTATGTTACTATGTTGCATGTTTTGACCCATGTGTAGTGGTGTTGAAAGCCGATCACATCCTAGTGGTTTCTTAACATTGTTTACAACCTTAAATTTACTTTCTAGCTTTTACTTTACTTGCACTTAGTCTAAACAACCAAACCAACTCTTTGATCTAAATACCAACTGTTAAGGAGTTAAACAAAATTCTAATGTTTTCTATCCTGTTGATCTTAACAAGACCGTTGTCCCGTGGATTCGACCCTTAACTATACTACAATAAGACTTCCACGTATCCTAGCATACGTGGGTGGAGTTTTTAATCTAGTATAAGAAAGGCTAAACCTAACAACTTACTATCTTTAGGATTTTTAGTGGTACACGCAACTCCATGCAAGTGGAAGCTCCATCAAAAATTGGCGTCGTTTCCGGGGATAATGGAACGTTTTTATTTCATTTATCATCTTGCTAGTTGGTTAGGGTTTTACACTTTTTCTTTAAACATCACCCCATATTCTCTTGATTTCATCATATCTCCTACATCATCTAGAAAGTGTGTTTCTTCCTCTACTCAAGTAGAAGATGTGTATGCAACCATCGCATAATCTCGGATTCTCCCCTGATCCAGAGTATGACTCTGAGGTAGAGAGAAGCTTCCACCGCCGCATTAGACTTAATCGTCAAAGAGCCAGACAAATGGCCGAAGATCAATGCCAAGTTGCCTTCGTGATGGAAAGGGTCAATGCTGGCATAGCAGCCCAGCGAGCGCAACTCATCGCCGATACGCGTGCCGAAGTTCAGGCTGAAGTACGGGCTAAAGAGAAAGCTTGCATCTGCACTGAGAATGAAGCAGCCAAGGCTACTGCTCAATAGTTAGTAAGAAATAAGAAATTACAAGATTATGCTATTCCCAAGAACTACGAAGACAACCATCCAGTCCAACCACCACTCATCAACACTCCTAATTTTGAGATTAGGACACAATGGATCCAAATAATGCAGGGCATCTCATTCTCTGGAAGTGTCGGAGATGACCGCATGGACCATTTGAAGAGGTTCAAATCTCTTTGCAGATTGGTACCACAAGCTGGAATAACCATGGATGCAGTCATGCTCAGACTCTTCAACTTCACCTTGTCTGGAAGAGCACTAAGTTGATATAATTCTTTGGACGGGGAGCCAATCACCACCTGGGCTCCCTTGGAAGAGAAGTTCTTGGAGAAATTCTTTCCCCCTTCAGTAACCTACCAAATCAGAGGACAAGTCAACTAATTCCTTCAACTGTCGGGAGAGTCATTGGCTCACTCATGGGAAAGGATCAAGGAACTCTTGAGGAAATGCCCTCACCATGGAATCTCGCAAAATCAACTCATAGAAACTTTTTATAGGGGAGTAAGTGATGAAATTAAAAGTTCTTAGATTTCTCATCTGGAGGAAACTTTATGAGACAAAACTACGCAGACGCATGGAGGATCGTCACTCTTGGAGCATAAAATCAATCCAATTGGGGGAGGGCGACCACAGGAGGAGTTCTAAAGGTTTGTAAGGCTAAAGAATCTATGAAAATGAAAGCCATAGCCGAAGCTTTGAAAACCATAGCCAATAAACAACAAGCCCTCAAAGCATCATTTGGGGAATATGACAGAAAGAAGAACCCCCAACAAGCTAAAGTATCTATAGGAACTTGCGAGGCCTGTCATGCATCTGATTATCCCACATTGTCATGTGGTCTCCTATACAATGTAATGATGGATTTACAACCACCTCAACCACAGTATGAGCCGATCATTGAGCACCCTGAGGATCAGATGCCAGAACAAGTAAATTCCATCCATTCCATACCAGGACAAGCTTATTGCAATCCAAATCAATCGAGAAACCATCCTGGGTTTCAATATGGAAATCCTGCGAGAACTGCTAACCCGCAACATCAAACACAAAGTGGATCTTCCAACAGACTACTACCTGGATTTCAAAGCAACTACAAGAACTGTCCTTGATAAAGTAGATGCTGCAATCACTGCAAACTATGTTGGCTAACCAGCAAGCCCAACAAAAAGCTATGGAAACCTAGTTAGCACAAATAGTAGCCCAGCTAAAACCTCCAGTGGGCACTTTCACTGGCCAGCCAGAAGCAAATCCAAGACACGATCAACATAGACCAGAACAACTAAATGTTGTTACAACAAGGTCTGGTCGTACTCTCACTGAAGCCATCTCGGATGACCAATAAGATAGGGGTGTAACTGAAATCACCCCAACAAAAGAATCAAGTCAAGAAGCTGAAGAAAGGAAAGAAAAGAAACAAGGTCCCAAAGAACCAGAGGTTCCATAATATAAGCCAAGGATACCCTATCCTGGAAGGTTAAAGGAAACCAGACTAGACTCTAGATTCCAGAAATTCAAGGAGGCAATGAAGAAACTCTATGTTGATATCCCTTTTCTCAACGCCTTGTCTAAAATCCCAACCTGGTCCAAATATCTGAAGACCTTGCTGTCAGAGAAATATATGACAGAGGAGCATGAAACCGTCAAGCTAGCCCAAACCACTTATGATATCATTTTGAATAAAATGCCAAAAAAATAGAAGGACCCTGGCTCCTTTGGCATACAATGCTCTATTGGGAACACTTCTTATAAAAAGGGATTGGCCGACTTGGGAGCCAGCATATCAATTATGCCATTTTCCATGTGTAAAAGATTGGGGTTCACTGACTTGTTGCCTACAGCAATGACTATCCAGCTCGCTGATTCCACCATTACTGCACCCCTGGGAATCATTGAAGATATTCCAGTAAGAGTGGGGAGGGACTCTTATGTCCCTTGTGATTTTGTCATTATGGATATAAAAGAAGACCTAAGGTACCTGATAATATTCAGTAGACCCTTCCTCACCACAGCTAGAGCATTAATTGATGTCGAGGCTGGCACAATTACCTTGAGGTTGGGTAAAGAAACCATTCAATTTAGGGTTTTCAATAGCCTGAAGAGCCCTAGTATCCATGAAGAGGTTTTTCTACTTGAAGCAATTGATAAAATGTCCCAACTCAAGCAAGCAAATCGAAAACCAGCAGATGCCCTAGAGGATGCTCTAATAAATTCAGAAGCTGAATTTTCAACCAATGAGTTAGTTCAGCAATGTCTGCAATACTTGGAGCAGGCTGAAAAAGCCCCAGAAGCTACTTTTGAAGAACTGAAATTTGTCACCATATTAGAGACAACAGAAATACCCCAAGCCCCGGAAATGAAAACTCTACCAACTGGGCTCAAACATGTCCTCCTAGATGAAGAAAAATTATGTCCAGTTATCATTAGCTCCTCTCTGGTTGACGATCAGGAAGAAAGGCTTCTCACTGAACTAAGGAAGCACAAGAAAGTAATTGGGTACAAGATGACTGACCTAACAGGCATAAACCCATCTCTATGCATGCATAAATTACCTATGATAGAAGAATTCAAACCCTCGAGGGAGCACTAGAGAAAACTGAACCCAAATCTGAAAGAGGTAGTTCGCCTTGAGGTTCTTAAACTCTTGAAAGCGGGTATTATCTATCCAATTTCTAACTCTCAGTGGGTTAGTCCAGTCCAAGTGGTCCCTAAAAAGGGGGGACCACTGTTGTCTTAAATGATAAGAATGAACTAGTACCTACAAGGACCGTTACTGGTTGGAGAATGTGCATTGATTATAGAAAACTGAACAAATCAACAAGGAAAGATCATTTTCCCTTACCCTTCCTTGACGAAGTCCTTGAGAGGCTAGCCCACCAAAAAAAATTCTGCTACCTTGACGGATATTCTGGGTTTTACCAAATCCCTATTCACCCCAAAGACCAAGAAAAAATGACATTTACTTGTCCTTTTGGAACATACGCCTTCAAAAGGATGCCCTTCGAGCTATGCAACGCGCCCGCAACCTTCCAAAGGTGCATGACTGCTATCTTCGCGGGATTAACTGAAACCATTATGGAGGTGTTCATGGACGATTTTTTAGTATACAGAGACTCTTTTGATAAATGTCTGCTCAACCTAAGTAAAGTCTTACAGAGATGCGAGGAAACAAACCTTATCCTAAACTGGGAAAAATGTCACTTTATGGTGACCGAAGGTGTTGTCCTCGGACATCGAGTGAGAGAAAGAGGAATCGAAGTAGACAAGGCAAAAATCGATGTCATCTCAAAGCTGTCACCGCCCAAAGACATAAGGGGAGTGCGAGCTTTCTTGGGACATGCCGGGTTCTACTAGAGATTTATCAAAGACTTCTCAAAAATAGCAAAACCTATGACTTACCTATTAACCAAGGATGTTGATTTCAACTTTGACCATAAATGCATGCATAGATTTACAACCTTGAAGAATGATCTAATCTCTGCACCCATTCTGAGAGCGCCTGACTAGTCACAACCTTTTGAAATAATGTGTGACGCTAGCGACTATGCCATAGGGGCTGTGTTGGGGCAGAGAATAGACAAAAAGCAATATGTAATATACTACGCATCCAAGACGTTAGATGAGGCGCAAAAGAATTATACTACTACTGAAAAGGAATTCTTAGCCGTCATCTACGCTTTCGAAAAATTTCAATTTTATCTAATTGGATCAAAGGTCGTAGTATATACAGACCACTCCGCCATCAAATATCTTATTCAGAAACAGGATGCAAAACCCAAACTCATCCGCTGGGTATTGATGCTGTAAGAATTTGATCTTGAAATAAAAGACAAGAGTGGAGTGGAAAATGTCATCGCTAACCACCTAAGTCGCATCGAGTGTCAAGAGGACGACAATGTACCTATCCGAGACTCCCTCCCTGACGACCAGCTTATGAAAATTACCACCGGATTTCCCTGGTATGTTGACATAGTGAACTATCTGGCTACGGGAATCATCCACCCTTCCGCCTCTCACCACGATAAAAAGAAATTTCTCCATGATGTTAAGCAATACTTCTGGGACGAACCCTATCTTTTTCGTCTATGTGCAGACGGACTTTTCCGTCGATGCCTACCAGAAGAGGAAATTACCCCTGTCTTAGAGCACTGTCATTCTGGTCCCACTGGGGGGCACATGAGCTCGAAGAAGACCACTCTAAAAGTTCTACAATCGGGTTTCTTTTGGCCAACAATAGCAAGAGATTCATATGATTTTGTAAGATCTTGCAATAAATGTCAGCTTTTTGGCGCTATAACTAAACAGAATGAAATGCCTCTCACTCTGTGGCAAGAAATTAAACTTTTTGATGTTTGGGGAATAGACTACATGGGTCCCTTCCCCTCATCTTATGGATTCTCTTACATATTGGTCGATGTGGATTATGGTTCAAAATGGGTAGAAGATATACCCACAGTATCCTGCAATTCCAAGCCAGTCATCAAGATGTTCAAAGATGTCATCTTCCCCAAATTCGGAGTCCCCCAAACTATCATATCAGATGGAGGAACCCATTTTCTAGAAATAAGCTTTGAAGCCCTCCTGAGAAAATATGGGGTCAACCATAAGGTCGTCACACCTTACCATCCACAAACAAGTGGCCAAGTTGAAGTTTTAAATAGACAACTGAAATCTATATTAGAAAAAATAGTCAATAGACATCGTACTGATTGGTCTACCAAGCTCCCTGATGCCCTTTGGGCATACCGCACAGCTTACAAAACACCGATAGGAACAACCTCGTTCCATCTGGTGTATGGAAAGTCGTGTCATCTACCAGTTGAACTAGAACATAAAGCTTGGTGGGCCATCAAACAGCTGAACTTTGATCTCAAAAGTGCTGGTGAATATAGACAATTTCAACTACAAGAACTTGAAGAGCTTAGAATAACAACTTACCAAAGTGTCAGAATCTATAAAGAACAAACAAATATGTGGCACGACGGCCACCTCAAAAGAAAAGACATTGTTGTCAGAGATAAGGTCCTCCTCTTCAATTCCAGACTTAAGATGTTTCCTGGAAAGCTCCGCACGAAATGGTCTGGACCTTTCATAATTAAACACATTTACCCCACTGGATCAGTCGTCATCCTTGATAATAATGGGGGAGAACGGACAGTTAATGGCCACAGATTGAAGAGATATTATACACCAGTAGACAAAATACCAAGACAAACTATCAAGATCCACGATCCCTCAGCATCGACATAACCAAATCGGATTTTCGTCGGGCCAACGACGTAAAACCCAGGCACTACTTGGGAGGCAACCCAATATTTGAGTACCACCATTTTATTTTGCCTAAGTTTTGCTAATTTTCTAATCTCTTCTTTTGATTTAGACTTATCATCTTTAATATGAAAATATAAAAATTCACATAAATAACCAAAACAAACATAAAAATATAAAATCCAAAAACCTAACTAAATCTTAACCTAACGGTTTTGAAACCGTTTGGACTCAAATGGTCTCGAAACTGATTGGTCCCAAATGATCTCAAAACCGTTTGGAACCCAAACAGTACTAAAACCGTTTGGACCCCAAATGTTCTTAAGACCGTTTGCCCTTGGGAATTTGTAATGACACCCAACATTTTCTATAAATATTACTCGACCCCCTCCCTTTTTCTCTCCTTCACTTCCCGAGACTTTTCTCACGCGTGAAGCCTTGTTCTATTCACTCTGACTCTCTGCTCTCGCGATCATTGTCCTCTTTCTCTCATCTCCAGTTCATTTCAACCTGCTCCGTCCGCTCCTCCGACGATACCACCACCGCGACGCATCCTTCACCTACGCCATCATCGCCTAAGCAGCAAGGTAGAATGTTGCTACCGCAATCGCCATTCCCACTGCCGCCGGTGTTGTTTCTGTCGTTTCTACCACAAACAAACTTCGCTATTGCCACCACCGCTATTACCTCCGTTAACACCTTCATCGACGTTGTTGTTTTCACTTCTTCCGCCATCATTTCGCCATTTAGTCGCCACTGACCGTTTCATCTTCCTTGCGGTTTTGACCCTTACGGTCTTGAAACCGTTTGGAGCCATAAGATCTTGAAACCGTTTGGAGCCATACAGTCTTGAAACCGTATGGAGCCATACGGTCTTGAAACTGTTTGAGCCATACGGTCTTGAAACCGTTTGAGCAATACGGTCTTGAAATCGTATGGAGCCATACGGTCTTGAAACCATTTGGAGCCATGCGGTCTTGAAACCGTATGGATCCATATGATCTTGAAACCGTTTGGAGCCAAACAGTCTTGAAACCGTTTGGTGCCAAACCAGTATGAGTTCACCCTTAAACAATTTCTTCTTCCAAATTTGCAATTCTTTCCAACATAATAATTTTCTGATTACAGAATGGCCTCACCTACAAAACAAGCCACATGAATTGTCGATGCTCCCTTCTGGACAAGGGAGAAATTACTAGAGGATCACGCAAAGCTCAAACACGTCATGGACACTTATGAAAAGACTGAAAAGGTCCCACCAAAAGTTGACCTGATTAAAGTTCTGAATTAAATTGACCGAATCAACATGTGCCTAACTGAAGACCCTGTTGAAGAAGTGGAGGATATTTCCTCCAGTGGTGAAGGTTCAGAGTACGAGCCAACTCCCGAGGAGGAATCCCCATCCACAAACAAAAAGGAGAAATAGAAGACCCAGGAAGCTCCAAAAGAACAACCAACAAAGAAACGAGCAAGGAAATAGGTACATCCTGCCACTACAAGGGAACAAACCCTGGCGGGATATGTTCCGTCAATCACTGCCGATCCCGCCACCACCGCCGCCCCTACTTTCACCACCATCACCACCACAGCACCACCAGCAGCAAATCTTTTCATGCACACCCTGTCGTCCATTGACAAGACCCTGAAGCCAACAAAGTATGTTTGCTCCAACGTACTACTAAAGATGGGGATATATGACAGAATCCTCACTTTGCTCGATAACACCAACCTTTCAAGACTCTGCTTTGTCCCCGAGATTTCTTATGTTGAGCCCACAACTGAATTATTCACATATCTCAACAAAGAAGTTGTGGACATTACAGATAGATCAAGGGACGGAGGTGACCGCATGCTGGTCACCAAACTCTTTGGCAACAAGGTTGTCATAACGGAAAACATGTTGAATGAAATATTTATAGACAACCAGGAGCAGTTGAAGAAGGCCAAAGCTATAGGCATAGAAAGCTCTGAGTTCAACAAGCATATCTTCTGGAAATCCCTGACAGGGATCCCCACCTATGAGGCAAAAACCTGCAGGGCCTCCAATATTCAATCTGGACTGGTGCGCACATTGCATAAAATTCTTATAGGTGCACTTTTCCCCAGGACAGAGGGCGGAAATGTTCGAATTTCCGATCTTTTCATACTCTGGTCCATTCTAAAAGGGCATCCGGTCAACATCAGATGACAATTGATACACAAGCACACATCTTACGCCCTCGGGAAAGAAATATGTATGAGAGGTCATATAACATCCATCCTAAAATATCTCAAGATGGACATACTACTCCCCAGGTGCACAAAGATCAAGGGTGACATCCTTACCAACGAGCAGACCTTAAAAAATTCATACATCATCAAAGAAAAGGATGTAAAGATGCACTATATCTTTTTCCCTACAGTAAAATCCTCAAGGACTCCGTTGCCGCTTTTGGAGCTTGCAGACTACGACAAGGAAAAGCTTCTCTTCACCAAAGAGGATCTTGCATACCTCTTAGCTTCGGTCAAAATACAAGAAAAGAAATCCAAAGCGGGGTAGACAGAGCACAGCATCACCACCCCGGTTGCAAGAATAACAAAAATACCAGTGAAACGACCATCCAAAGGGCATTTGCAGACAGAACAGCTGTCGGGAACGCCGACATCCAAACCAAATCCAGAGGTAGAACCCCCCCTCCCCGAAGAAAATATCATCACCTCATCACTAGACTCCTTCATCATGAGTCTAAATGTTGAACTTACCTCCACCACCACCCCCGCCACGCCACCATCCTCCACTATTCCACCATCCACAACTCTCCCATCATTCTCCACAATGATGACCACCACATTTCCTTTCTCTACAACCACACCACCACCCGCATCTTCCGCTCCACCCTTTTTCTCTTCGGGCATCCCATTCCCCACTTCAATGCCCTACTTCACCTCCTTCGCCTCCACCTCCACTGCTCTTCCCTCGACATTTTTGGCTCCACCTTTCTCTCCTGGAATGTCACCACCCTTCCCATCCACCACCCCGACACCGCTGGTGACTCCATGTACAGTCACCATGCAATTTGAGGGACCATCCACATCGTCTTTTTCACAAGGCACTACCGCCCTTCCACCCCAAACCCAGCTGCCACACCCATCCATAACTAGGGTCCCTTTTACAAATGTTGGTGAGGAATTTAGACGTCAATTTGATGCCATCTGAAATCTCCTCACCAACCCTTCTAACATAATGCAATCTATTTTCTCTTGTGTGCAGGGTCTTAATAAACAGGTTGCCAAGATTGACGAGCAAAACCGCACCTTACCAGGCATACTCTCAAATATCCACCAACGGCAGGAGGCAACGGCCACGCAAGTCGAACACATCGACGACCGCCTACAACAACTGCCACAATTGGTGCTTGAGGTTAAAAGCTAGCAAGCAGCATTGGCTCATCAAGTTGACAGGATCTCTATGCAGACTCAACCTCTTCCTGAGACCCTATGCGAGCTTAAGAATCAACAAATTGCTTTTATCACATGCTTGGACGACATCAACAACACCCTTACACAGCTCCATAGCTGCCAAGAGGAGTCGTCAAATAATGAAATCAACCAATTACGAGCTCAGGTGACAGATCTTACTGCACGACTCCTCTCCACCAAGGCTAGATAGTCAAATCTTACAGAAACCCACAACACATTGCTTGAAACACATAAGCATGTGCAAGTGGCTTTCGACGAACCACAAGCCCTTCACCGGCAGTGCAAGAAGACTGCAATGATGAAAATAAAAGATAAAGCGGTAGACAATGATGAAGAGGAAGAAGACAAAGATGAGGAAGATTCTGACTCCTCTGCTGACTCCAACGATGATACTACCTCTCCAGATGACAAACCTGATGATCCAGGACATGCTGGGGAGGGAACCAGCCGAGGAGCAAAACCCTCAAAGAAAGCAGATGACAAAGACCACCATGAAGGTGGAAACAATCCCAAAACCCATGATCATAATGACAATGTTAACATGTCATATGGGGATCAATTCATTGACTACTCAGCCATGGGATCTCTGAGGGAAACCATCAAAGAAGCCGCCTTTGCTGAGTTCCAGCAATGTATATTGGGAACTAGCACAAATCAACCAATAGCAAACCTTCCATAGCACTCCGCCCCGGAGCAATCTTCACCTTTTCCCCCAGACCACGAAGAGGAAGATAGAGTGAGTCTAGACACAGATATTGGACTCGACTCTGCTTCTGAATCAGAAAAAGATGAAGATCTGCAACAATATATGGACGCCTTAGTGCAAACTTCTCTTCCACCTAAGCAAGAGCTTCCCCCACCGCCACCTCTACCTAAGATGATGCACGACCTAGACATGGTGGCCATCTCTACCCTAGATGTCCAGGATATCTTCATACTGAACACTATAGTAGACGATGCTAAAGAGGGGGGGACATCATCTACACTAATATAAAAACTAAGCATAAATTGACACACGAAGATTTCCGCACCATCCTTCGACCATAATCAACAGTGCAGATGGCAATCTTCCGTGTCCTTCTTGCCAACTCTATCGAAATATACAGAAGCTCAAAGCGACCGCAACCAATTTTCAATGCTTCACCAGATCTGGCTATGATCCTATTATACAAAGACTTACGCAACAAGTCTATAGAGTGGCTACGCGTCGAAATCAGTCGAAAGGTGCAATATCTCACGGTCCCCTTTCAAGTTTCTGGCCACTGGCTACTCATGATCGTTGACACTGTGGCCCGCGATGCCAAGGTGTACAACTTCTGTGCCAACAAACTAAAGGCTGGAACAATCAACTTTACTGGAGAAGAAGCCGAAGAAGCAAGATGCATCCCCTTCCGGCTTCTCAAACTAATTTGGGCTGCCTGCCCTTCTCTCAAGAATGGTTGGAACCAACCTTGGTTCCAAATCATCGCTCCACCAGCCCAAACCACTGACGGATTCGGGGATTGCACCTTCTGCACTATACGCCACATACAAGCGCTTAATCAACAAACACCCTTCACCAAGCTGGCCACAGAATATTTTCACTCGCTACGAGGGCGTTATGCCATGGAGCTCATATGTGATGAAGGTTCTTCAACGACCCGACTATGGCGCCAGACGATGTCCCTCGCTACCTTTTTTCGGCCATCCAACGTCCACAAAGGCGACCTTTCTGACAAACATTAACGGAGCTGGAGAAAGAACAACAACTCGCCACAGCCCCTGAAAAAAGACAATGGGGCGCTTACACTTTTAATTTGGCGGAAGACACATGGGACATCGACTTGATATCAGGGGCCACCATCAATAGACCTTCCATGCAAATAATGCCCCCACCTGCCATAGATCTAACATTTCCTAACTTCGACCTTGCAACTTGCAAGAGTCTTTCTGAAATTGAACTATGACTCATCATGTCTAGGCTATATTCCAAGAAAGATGAGCTCGTTTTTCTAGCCGGAGATATTCTAGTCATGGCAGATACCCTCTGTGAAACCGCACAATTACAAGGATTTCTATCTGGGAGCCTGATGACTGCTTATCAATATCTCCTCGGACGGAACCATCCTATGATTTACATGGCGTTAGCTTACATGAAGGACGACCTACTTAAGTTAAAGAACTTCGGAACCACAGAGGCACTTATCTCTTACCTCCAGCATACAACTCCGAAGTTCATTATGCTTCATTTCCATCACTCAGAGCACTGGATGTTACTGGCGACAAACCTTCTTGAAGGAACAACAATCATCTACAATAGTTCTGATAGCCAATTTGATCCCAACCAGAACCAGTATGTTGTGATAGCTAACATGCTCACGGAGGAGGTGGCAAAGGAATGTGCTGACAAACTACATGATCTTTTAAGCAAGCACACAAGGGCGTACGATAAATACCACTTTCATCGCCCGGCCTTCAGCCACAGATGCCCCCAGCAGCTCTGAGAATCAAACGACTGCGGCTTCCACGTCCTCTACTGGATGTATACCCTCGTTGTTCTTAGAAGACCAGTAGAGGGCATGATGGACGTGGACTACCACGCTCTACGTGGAAAGTTCACATCTAATCTTCATCGAACGCATGGAGCTAACAAATGACTAACAGAAGCCTAATGCCCTTGTCCACGTACTTCTCAACCTATCACTTTGACACTCTGAGGATAGAGTGAGAGATAAGTTAGGGGGGAGGTACATTGGACAAGGGCGATATATCATTTTTCAACCCTTCTCCCTCTCCTCTTTTTATTCACTCCTGTTTTTCTATGCATTGATTTTCTTTACCTTTCTTTTCACATTTAGATTTTTTCAGTATTCTCTTTGATAGAATAATTCATGTACATAAGTATAACATCACTTTTGGAAAAGGTCACCCCCAGCTAAATTTAGAATCAAAGTAGTCCTCAAAAAGCAATAACAGAAAAAGCATTTAGGCATGTAATGGAAAATCAATAAATTACTTCCACACTCGATTTCCATGTTTTTGCTTCAACTCTGCTGCAGACTCTCCACAAGTTAACATCACAGCCAAGGCCAGCCAAAACTCTCTCAAGGACGGGAGGGAACCAGGTGAAATCCAAATCAAGGAAGCTCACAAGTGGACCACCAAGTACGAAACTGAAAAAATGCATGTCAGGAGACTCCAAGAACAGTTTTCTTCTTTTCAAAAAAAAGAAAGAGGCCTGGCAGCCCAAACAAAATCCCTAAATATCCAACTCCTAAGCCTGTGAGTATAAGAATAAAATCCAGAGTGTTGAATAAAAACATGAGAGTTGTGCCATGCCTAAGGACCTATATGAAGGACCAATAACGGTCTCACCCGGCCGATACATTCAGTTGCCCTCACAAAGGCAGATGGGTCGCGCACGGTAAGGAGATCCTAAGGTCACTGAATATATGAAAATGTTGATAAAGGACTCACCCGGCCGGTACATTTAGCTACCCTTACAAAGGCAGATGTGTCGTACCCGGTAGTGAGATCCTAAAGTTTAGATAAACCCTCCCCCACTAAAAGGGGGAGTTACACATCAACCTTTAGCCAACCCTCGTGCCTATCTAAGTTTCCATTAGGTTCTTCAAAGAAGTATAAAACAGATTGGAGTTGAAAACAAGCACATAATGCGATCAAGGAAACAGAGGTCCCAATGCGAGCTACGTGATACGGAAGAAACCTGAGATCCATGCAACTCCCAATACCTGAAAGAGTTAGTGCGAGCAGAAACCTGATAAAACTCTAAGAGATCTCTGGCATTGAATTGAAGCAAGAGTATGGAAATGTTCACTAAATAAAATCGCCTCGCCACTACATGCCTTAGCTCTATCTAGCTTGAGGACAAGATAGACTCTAAGTTAGGGCGGTGATAACCTCCCATTTTGCGATGTTATCTTACTAGTTTTCCTCAGTTTTCCATACTCTTTCTTAGCTAAATTAGATAGAATCTTTAACTTGCCACCTTTTTGTAAATATACCATTAGATTAACTTCTCCTTTTCACTTCTTACAGAAAAGCACAAAAAAATTACAAAACCCCCAAACGGTCCCAAGAACGAATGGAGTCCAAACGGTCCCAAGACCGAATGGAAGCCAAACGGTCCTAGGACCGAATAAAGATCAAACGGTCCCAAGACCGTGTGAAGCCAAACGGTCCCAAGACCGAATGGAGATCAACCGGTTCCGAGACCATATGATGCCACACGATTCCAAGACCAAATAAAGGTCAAACAGTCCCCAGACCGAATAAAGGTCAAATGGTCCCAAGACCGTGTGAAACCAAACAGTCCCGAGACCATGTGAAGCCAAACGGTCCCGAGACCGTATGAAGCCAAACGGTCTCGAGACCGAATGGAGATCAACCGATCCCAAGACCGTATGAAGCCACACAGCCCCAGGATCGAATGAAAGCAAACAGTTTTAGACCGAGAGGACTCAAATGGTCTCCAGAACGAGAGAGTCCAAACGGTCTCCAAACCGTGTAAAAATCCAAACGGTTTCCAAGACCGTTTGGACCCACATACCCCAAATTGTTTAAGGCTCACTCAAAATCCTATAAATAGAACCCAAATTGGTCGTCACAAATCATTAAGTTTTAGACGCCCAAAGGCTGCCTCTATTGTTCCAGAGCCATTCCATCCTTCACCCATTACCCCGAGGCTGCCGGTCTGAGATCCATACTCCATATCCAAGCTACTTTCTCTCTCATCAGAAAAGAAGGTGGGAAGAGGAGGATTCATCATCAAGAAAGCTATGAAGTGTGAAGATCATTGTTCTCTCTCCTCCAAGGGGTCGACCTTCCTCCATCCTTTGTAGAGATGACGCTCTCTCTCTCTCTCTCTTCTCGCCCCCTTCTTTGTTCTTGCCATGAGCGAGTAGTCTCATACACTAGGGTGCGGGGAGTAGCCCCGCTACCCATGTTTTCATTTCATGCAATGTAGTTCATGAGTTTGCAATAGAGATATACTTTCTTTTCAGTTCAACATCAATCGTTTAATGAATGCTTGTTGCTTGATCACCAACTTGTGTTACTTATTATCTATTAGTATGAATTGTCTACGTTTGTACTATTAGATTCGAATCTCGATTGAATGTTGGTTCTTGATGTATGTAGTCACCATGCATATGTTTCAGTATCTAGGAGTGTTTTTCAAGGAGTGGAGTAAACTCACTTTCATCGTTGTACTTTCATACTATGAAATGGAATCAGTCGACGTATAAAAGTACAACCTTGATAAGTCAAGAAACACACTTTGCGAAGGGAATGATGCAAAGCAAGTGACCATTCATTTGGGGATGGCTGGCTTTGCAACATTCCCACACTTCTCATAGTTAGTTCTCTGAAAGAAAACTAAATCTACAAAGATACTAACTGTTTAGACTCTTATTGCAGGCTATGTTACTATGTTGCATGTTTTGATCCATGTGTAGTGGTGGTGAAAGCCGATCACATCCTAGTGGTTTCTTAACATTGTTTACAACCTTAAATTTACTTTCTTGCTTTTACTTTACTTGCACTTAGTCTAAACAACCAAACCAACTCTTTGATCTAAATACCAAATGTTAAGGAGTTAAATGAAATTCTAACATTTTCTATCTTGTTGATCTTAACAAGACCATTGTCCCGTAGATTCGACCCTTAACTATACTACGATAAGACTTCCATGTATCCTAGCATACGTGGGTGGAGTTTTTAATATAGTATAAGCAAGGCTAAACCTAACGACTTACTATCTTTAGGATTTTTAGTGGTGCACGCAACTCCACACAAGTGGAAGCTCCATCATATACCACATGTTGGAAAACAAGACAAATGTAGAAGGTCTTCCATGGCGTCAGACCTAGACCACATGATACTCAATGTGATTTTCACTCCCTCTACATGAGGCAAGAAGGCATCGGACTACCAGAGATCAAGATCCACTTGTGCTGGATGAATCATGATATGTAGATGCTTCTTGAGTCTAAGATCTCACCTTTGTGTAACAGAGACACCCTCGAGTCTCCTTCATACAACCCAACCTCCAGCAAGGGAAGAAGAATAGGAAGAAGAAACCCACTCCCCTTGTGGTATGAAGCAAGATAAGTAATTCCTCAAAGACCTGTAGACATCCGATAAGGTAAGTTTGCTCCTTGGTGGAGCTTCAATTTATCCACAATTAAGTAGATATGATAATAACATTCAAAGAACTGATTAGTTTAACAAAAAGTAAGATGGAATTAATGTTACTTATAACAATAAGCAATTTTCCAAACCTATGGTATATACATGAACATATAAGAGTGCATGGTTACTGGTAAGTATAATATGCTCCGCAAGCTAAAATTATTATATCAAAAATCAGTTGGTCTTGATATCATTATGCGTTGAAAATAAAAAGAAAATCGAAACACTAACCTAGATTAATTGACTTCTTGTTAAGATCTTGTATAAATATGTATATCTTAGTTTCCTATATGTAATAATGTAAAGTATCATTTTTAGTCTATTGAATGAAGTATTCATAGAAGAATAATACATACATATGTAATGGAAAAGATAATTAATAATATCGAGACCTACCATACATAAAGGTGATTACAAAATGACTAAGGGGTTGATTACTTGGCGATGGTTTTGTAGACATAATAGTATTGGTAAGTAACGATTATGAAACTTCTGGAGATGATTATGGTAAGAAAATAAATGAGATTATGTTTATATGACTTAGATTAACCTATATTATGATATAAGAAATAATTTTATGAATATAAGTATGAGTAACCTAGAGATCAAAGACTTATATGAGTCCTATAATGAGAATATATCTAAAACCCTAGATGGAGGATATGTCGAGAATCTGACAACATTTCATGATAAAGTAAATTTAATTATAAGACTCTAATTATATGTATGTAACTTAATTATAATCCTAGAAAATGATAGAAATAAAAAATAGATGAATATAACCCCTAAATAGAAAACCTTAACCACCTATAGTAGTAACAAAATGAGAAAAACACCTGATTAGATGCCATATAGTGTCAAATAATTCTCTACATTTGTAGATCTCTCTGTTTAGATTAAATTCTTGGAGCATAATACTTGAAATTCATAATTTTGCATGCTTTGATCCAAACGTACAAAATTACTATTTCTCTTTGGAAAGTTATTTACCTCATTGATTGCATGCATGATTAGATAGCTTGGTTGGCTTAAAATTTTTGTAAACCTTAAACTCTCCTATTTGAAAGCCACCAACAATAAATCCTAAAATAGTAGCACATTGTTGAAATGTTGAATAGGGAAAGCTTGTTCGCATTCATTTAGTGGAATAATGTTTCTACACTATGTGCAGAGAGAATAACATGAGGTGCCTCAATATACTGGGAAACATAGTTGGTGTGTTGTCGTTCTCCATGGAGAGAACATATGGCTTTCCTGACAACAAAAACATTGGCATGTGCTATCTATTTGAAAAATTGGATCACTAGTTTCAAAATTATACACTAAATCTGATTGAATATGAAAACCCATTGTTACTATCATTTTATACTTTCCTACATTATTTAAATCTTTGCATTTTGTCATGTAAAATCATTTTTAGATGCTTTGAACTTCTTAAAGATATATTTTCCTCCCACTAATTCCTTTGGAAATGAGTTCCTTTTCAAGGAATATAGAAATTTTGGAAGCAAACACTTTGTTTTCAGATGGAATATATAATTAATAACCCTTAGTTTAATTAGGGTATCCAAAAAAGAAGCATTTATTTAATTTGGATCAAATCCTTTCAAAGAACTATTTCTTGACATAAGATTCATATCCCCAAATCTTTATAAAATACATATTAGGACATCAACATTCGTATCTTATATGGTGTATTTTCAATAGATTTAAAAGGTACACATTTAACTCAAAATGATGTGATTTCAAGAGCAAGTCCCCACAAGGAAATAGAAGATTAGCAAAACTCATGATTTGTCATACCTTGTCCAACATTGTGGCTGTATGCCATGGGATACATCATGTGATGGTTGTAATAGGGAGACATTGTATATGGTTTGTGTAACATCCCAAATTTTTGACTAAAATAAAGTTATAGTTTTAATTAAAATTTCTCCTCTACTTAATTCAAAATTTGGACTTAAAATGAGAAATTATGATGTTTAGGTACCAATTGAGTAATTAATAATGTTATGAAGTTTTTTGATCCATTGGAAGGTCTTGGTTTGACCTTAGTATCGCTAATCAAATTTAAGCCCAATTGGATAAATATTTAGTTTGCATATAAGTCCTTGGGATGTAGTTTTGGATCTAAGTAATATGTGCACATAATAAATTTCAATATTATTTTAGTTAAAAGATAAAGGAAATAGGAAAGCATGGAAGAAAATTCAAAAGTCTCTAAGTTATTTTATGACCTAGGAAATTATTTAAATAGTTATATGGCCTTTTCTTGAAAACCAAGGTTTGAGTACTTAAATTATCAGTTTATCTCTAATATCTTTTCAAAATGGGGATAGTAGGAAAGGGAGGATTGACCAAAATTTTGGATAATAGGCATTTGGCATGTGAATTAAATAAATACTTTCCTAATTAGTACTTGTATCTAAATAAAGGAAAATAATTAAAAATAATATAGGTATAAGAGTGGAGTCATGTTGGTTTGCTCGCTCTCTCTCTCTAGAACGAGAGCTCCAGCTTCTCTCTAGGGTTTCTCCCGCTGGGGGGAGGGACGTCGTCCCTTTAGGCGTGCCCTCCCCTTGGCCCTTCTCCACCCCGATCTCCCTCACCTCTTCCCCCCACACCCTCTTCTCCACCTTCTTCCCCTCCCCGCTATCCCTGATGGCTCCGCTGGTGTCCAATCCTCCGTCTACTAGTGGTGTGGCCTGGGCGGCAGCGAGCCTTCTCGCTGCCGTCCTTTGTTGGGCACATCACCCGCGAGGCTGCCAGCCTACGTGAGGATCGGGACCTACCGCTCGCGAGTCCCGTGGAGTTGATGACGTTTGTGAGTAAGGTATTCTGGGAGGAGTGGCTCCACGGGGACTTCAGATCAAGCTAGGCCTGCTGGGCTACTGCTCGCGCTCTCCGGGCCCCCCCCTCCTTGAACTCTTCGATGGAGGTAAGGGGGCTAGGGTTCACGGGCCTTCTCTAGTTTCTTGTTAGATCGCAGGGGTCCCCTCGCCCGGCGTGGAGTGGAGGGAGGCGTGATGTGTTGCCTTCGTCGAGATCGGGTTCCACGGGGTTCGGCTATCAACCTGGTCGACTCCTTACTGTTCAAGTGAGATGGTTGGAGAGTAATTGTCCATGCCTCGGTCTGCGACAACGCGTACTGCTCCGATTGCAGGTGAAGAACTGGCTGGCGTGCTTCTTCTTCTCAGGCGCCATCTACTCTAGTTGTCGAGGTGAGCCTGGCTGTCCAGTCTGATGGTGACCCCTCGACCCCCGATGAGGTTCCAGGTATGCTGATTGGCAATGGTTGGTGGTGCCTCTCTTCCCCAGCACTGGTGTGGCCTCGCATTGCTTTGGTCATTTCGGCGTCAACGTTGGGTTTGGGTGGATCACCATTAGGCCAGGGCTTCGCCCCTGTATGATTGTAGAGATGGCCTATGGCCACATGGCGCTGTGTAGGATGAGTCATGGGGGCAGTTCTCTTCTCCCTCTTGGCTTCCCTGTGCAGCATGGAGGTTCATCCTCATGACACAGCAAGTTGATGTTGTGGGGTGGACGCCTTCTAGATGCTTGTTGATATGACCCAGTGCAAACATGGGCTTCAAGCCCTTGTGTGGATGTCTCTTGATCTCTTACAGGCTTACTATGAATCTGACGAGGAGCCTTGCTACTCGTGTGACATGGAGGCTGGCTTCCAGGTTACAACCTGTCAGTTCATCAGGGGATTAGCCTGTTTTCGTGGGTCAGCACGAAGTTCCTCGGTAGATTGTTCGGCACACTTTCAGAGTTTGAGGTTTATTGCAAGTGCTTTGATGATCAGATGTAGGACTTGGTTCTGGTCCCATGTTTTTAGGGTTGAAATCTTGGTACTCTAAGATCTTTCTAGCTGGATGCTTTTGATCTGGATTCTGGATAGCGTTTGGATTTGGACTTGCTAGTTATGCTGTCATTTTTTTTATCTGCTACCTAAGGCATCATAATTTCAGTAGGATGTGGTTAATGCTATTGATGTTTTGGTTAGTTAGGTGTTATCTGGACTGTCGTCTGACTGGCAGGTCCGTCCCCTCCCTTTTCTTGTCCAGATAGATGGCTCAATAGGAGCACTGTTTTTTTTTGTTTTTGTTCTCTGGGTGTCTTACATCCTGGTTGTAATATGATTTTTAGCTCATGTTGATGTATGGGGTACTTAGTGCCCAAATTTTTTGGTATTAATAGTAACACGCTTTTTGGACCGACCAAAAAAAGAGTTGGATTTGATTCGGATCTGGAGTTGGGGACACAGAGGCCGCCCTCTCGCCCTATTCCTAAACCTTTCACTGGACTCCAATAGTCATGAATCCTAGGGTAATGGACTCTTCCTCCCACCAGACTCTCCTTCCATCTAATCTAGACCTCCACATATATAAGTTTGGCCTTTAGAAAGAATCTGAGAACCCTTTGAACCCCTGCAATTGCCACCACCATTGAGCATCTCTCAATTTTTTCCCTTCTATGTTGACCTCATTCTAGAGGTCATCCCAAGGTCTTACTATCTTTGACTAATGGAAAAGGACTGAATTTCATCTTTAGATTTTTGGGATCTTTATCGTATGCCAATTTGGCAAGGTGGTAGGTAAATTCTTTTAATTCCTTCATATGCTTCATATGCCCATACTTGCAAATTGAGAATGTTGTTCCCTGCCTTGACCTTGATCTAGCATTTACTTTCTATATTCCTCTTTTGATTTCAATTATGAGTCAATATCAAGTTTGAGTTTTGGTTATGTTTGCCCAAGTAGTACCTCTTCACTACCCTAAACCTCTACCAGTAACATGTGATGGTAGTGGTTTGTCTTCAACCATATGGTAGTTGTTGGATATGAGTTCTGGCTTGCCAGGGTCATCCAACAATGAGGAACGTACCCTTCACTTGGGTTTCCCATGACAAGTAGACTTAAAGAGGTTTGGTTCTTGGTTATTCACCAGGGGATGACTATTTTTGTTCGTGAATGGAATGTGATGATGATCCTAGGTGTTGTTTTCTCGAGAAAAACCCATATCAGTTTATCTTGTCACACACCCCATGGGCAAAGTTGAAATTTTTAGTTGATATTCTTTTGACCAACACATGTGGCCTGAACTATAGTCTTTGGACAGCATGGTCGCACGTGATTGGCCCACCTAGGCTTCACTACCTAGTTTTGGGATAATGAGTACACATGGTCTTTTCTTATTCTCTAATTGATCTGAAGTTCTTAAATTCATAAAAAATCAAATGATTGTCAGTAAAAATAAATGTGGATATGGTTTGGAAAGGTTTTTTTTTGGTATAATCCTATTTTTATGTTTTCTTTACATATTTTTCTTGCTATCTTGATCATATATATAGAACCCTAACCTATGTCTTTAACCCTAATATTATACACTATATCATTAGTTAAACCTAGATAATTGATAATTGAATCATGCAACTGTATTAGTCCTTCATGGCCATTAACTATCCTGACACACTTTAAACCAAATTCTAACCCAACTGACATCCTAAACCCTAATCAACTCTAAATTGACCAAGGGATCAACACAATATATATGTGGTGTTTGGTCGTTTGGTATAGAAAACTAGTTTTGGATACAAGAAGGCTGAACTAGGATCTGCTCTAAAGGAGAGGTAAGCATTCTATGCACTTTGAATATAATTATTGGATGTTTATATGCTATTTTGTACAATGTACATGCTATAATGTGAATGTATTATTCAAGCTCTAGTGTTATTGATTGAAGTAATGGGTTACTGGATATACTAAATCATATTTACTATTTATCTTCAAGAATCAACATACTTCATTATATTCATGTTTAAGAGGTAGTGTAAAGATAATTCAAGAGTAAAAGCAAATATAATGAATGAACCTTATATAAGATCCTCACCATGGGCTTTCCTAGCATATTGTGCATTTCAATGAAAATAATGGGCTTCCTAGAAAATAAAGCATGCAGTGCAATTCAAGAGGCACTTCAATGTAAAGTGAAGAGGAACTTTGGTGCTAAACTTGAGGATTCTTATATAAGTCAGACAAAAGATAATGATAAAATGCAAAGTTTATTTTCATGATGTTAAATGTTTTCATTTCCAAGTATATATTATTTATGCACTATAATGTGTTCAATTCCGCCTACAAATGGTTTTATGCATGGTTGGGGGTGCGATGCTCACAAGAAAGGAGAAATGTCAAGGATAGAGTTATCTAAGGACCAACTGAAGGGAGAGATAAAGGACTTCTGAAGCTAGACCCAGTGAGATTCCAACTATAATAGAAGGATAACTTTATATTTCTGTAACATCCATGACATGGGTTATGTGTTAACCCTAGATGTTTTGCATAATAAGGTTGATTATATGCTTAATATTATCTTGTTAAAAGTAATTAAGGCTCAAGAGGAACTTATGTTTCAATTTTGGTCCTGTTTGAATAATGTTGAAGCAAGGTTTTGCTTGATTTGGACTAAAGTGCAAATTACCCAAGTTGAGGGGTTAAATTGCAAATTTTACATGATAATATGTTCCTCATGTTTTGAAGCATCATGAGATTGGATAAGATGCAGAGGTATGGCTTGTGGTAGCCTGAGCACCAAGAAAGAGCTGATAAAACAATGTTTGTGCATTAAAACCTAGTTTTGGTGTAATGTGCAATTTACCCAAAACCCAGGGTTCAATATGCAAATTACCAGATCAATAAGGTCCCTAATTTATCTTGTCATCATTTTGAGGAAATAAAATGATAGGGGCGCCTCAATAGAATCATTTTGGAGGAGAGAGAATCTTGATATTAAAATAATCAAGATTTGAGCATAATTGGAACTTTACTTCCATTTAGTGCAAAAATAAATAAAATAATTCAAGGGCCTTCCACCAAAAACGAGATGGTTAAATTTGTTCAAGTTTGAACACCTTTGTGCCTTTTCTAGGCCACGAAAATATCCAAGGGAAGTGGATAACTCACTCACATTATTATAAGAAAAAGAAATATCCACTCACTTATGGATATTAGTATTATATGATTTAAGGTGTTTGATTTTGTTTTCTCTAAATCATGGATAATTGAGATGAATAAGAGGAAAACAATATAGCCTCGTATCCAAGGAGTTTAGGGGGAAGAGGCGGCTCCATTTTTGGGATTAAATGAAATTTTATAAGGCTTTTTCTCTCTCATTGATTTTCTTATAAAAAGACCCTTTACAAGCCAAACCAAGGGATTTTTCATTTCCACTTCTTTTCCCTTGCTTGGAAAACGACCAAGGAGCTTTGGAGGATCAGGAGGACGACCCCCAACCTGTTGGTAAGATTCTTGACCTCCTTTCACCTTGAATTCATGGTGAAAATCGAAAATCAATGTATGAATTCTTCATATCTCGATCCCCTCTTCAATTCTAACCATTCCTTTTCACTCAAAGCTTGAGGACGACCCTTGGAATAGTGAAAGGAGTTGCATACACCATTTTTTACGTGAGCTTGAAGCTTTGGAGATCAATTGGAGGCGGGTTATATAACTTGAACCCTTGATGTTGTTATTGCATTCAATTCCTTATCAATTGTTGATGCTTTCTTTATTTCCGAAATTTATCTTGGTTGATTGATGCAACCACCATGGAAATCACAGAAAACTTCATGGGTTTTGAGCTTGATGATGATGATATCATCATAAGTACACACCTCTTCAAATATCTAGGGCAAACGGTTTCAAAGGTTGGGTCCAAACGGTTTCACCAAACCGTTTGGTGACCAAACAGTTTGCAATCCGTTTGGAGGTTTGGGTTCCCAACCATTTGGAATGGTTGACTGTTTGAGATGGTTGACCATTTGAGGGAATATTCTGTTGTACTTGGATATTGATCCAATGGTTTCAATTGGTTTGATCTTGAAGGCTTCAATTGAGAATGATTCCTTAAATGCAAACCCTAATCGGCTAAGTGATGAATTTCAATTGATTAAGTTGAGGTTTTGGGTTGATTGACCCAAACGGTTTCAAGACCGTTTGGGAATCACCCAAACAGTCGCAAGACCGTTTGGAGGTCAACCAAGACCGTTTGGAGGTCTAGGGTTGAGTATGGTTGGGTATTTGAAGATCCAAAGATACCAAATTGAAATGCAATCAATTGTTGAATTGATGATCAATCCAATGATCCAAACCCTAATTGGATATGATGGATTTTGATGTAGGAATTGGAAAACGGTCTCAAGACCATTTGAAGATCATCCAAATGACCTCAAGACCGTTTGGGGGTCATTCAAGACCATTTGAGGTCAGGTCATATCATATAATGATGATGGTTCATTGATTTCAATTGAATTGATTCCACAATGTCAACCATTGATGGTTCCTCAATTTCAAAACCCTAAGTGATGGTTTATTGATTATCAACCCTAGTTCAATTGGGTTCAAAACCCTAAATTGAAGGTCTAATTGAATGGTGATTCAGTGGTTCAAATGATGAATACTTTAGTGGTCAAATTGATAGTTGGTTCATGGATTGGAACCTTGAATCGATTAAGTATTGAAGACCCTTTTTGGTCCATTCGATTTTGAGAGGGTTTGCACCAAACGGTCTTAAGACCGTTTGAGTCCAAACGGTCTCAAACCTTTTGGAGCCACAAGTTCATTCGGTTTCAAGATGTGTTGTCTAAACAGTTTCAAGAACTAACTTTGGGAAACAGTTTCAAATCGTTTGAACTTAACTGGTCAAGACCGTTTGAAGTCTAAGTGACCAAGACCATTTGAGGTCTAAGTGACTAATACCTTTTGAGGTTCAAATTGGTTAAACCATTTGGTCACCTAATATGATCAAAGGTTAATTAGTTATTTGATTATTAATGATGTAGATCAATGGTGATTATGAAGGTTAACCCTAACTAGGTGTACTTAATTAAAGGGCTGACCTAGATCAATCTTGGAGTAGCTAACATCCTAAAGAGGATGAGAGAGAGAGAAAGAATGAGAGATATGATTGCTTATATAATAAGCCCTAATTCTCTCATTATGAATAAATGTGTAATCAGGATTTGATCCATAATAACGAGATCATGAAATCCTCATTGAAAAGATTGATGTACCTTGACCCTAATCTAGGGCAAGGCTATGTGAAACCCTAATCTAGGTCTAAGCTCAGTGAAACCATAATCTAGGGTGATGATGTAACCCTAACTTAGTATAACAATGTAAGAAGCCCTAATTTAATGGGAATTGTACATCCTAACCCTAATTTGGGTATGAGGTAAGAGAAACCTACTTGGATGTGAATGGTAAACCTTAATCCCTAAAATGGGGTAAAGGTGCATGAAACCCTAATATAGGGTAGTGCTACTAATTCTATGTGAAGTCCTATCACTGGGTGATGTGTTGTGAAATCCTAATTTCACATAATACTAGGTGAAACCCCGATATAGAAAGATGTTATGTGAAACCCTAATGAAGAGTGATACTAGGTGAAATCCATATTTATGTGAGATACTATGTGAACCTCAAATTATAATTGTGGAGATCCTATTCCTATTAATGGAATAGTGATTAATGTATTGACAAATGTAACACCTAGAGGGGTTGACAATGGATATCCTTACATTAATAGTTCCTGACTCAAGGGTGAGTCCATATCATTGGCAATAGTTGTATATTCTAAATAGATGAATTATGACCATTACATTACATGATGAATGTGATGAACTGGTGCATAAAGTATTAGGATGGGGAATACCCTAATACAAGTTAAGTGGATGAACTCAAGTAAGATGAAGGTGTTGAGGGAAGTGATACATCAAGATATAATAGATATCACATCCAACACCCCAAATTCTGATATACCTTGATGTGTTATAAGTCCATTATAATTGGAATGGGTGACACTTGAGATGTATCATGTCAATTGTTACATTAAGATGTAATGCACCTTGATGAATGTAGGCTAACATGCCTTATGAAAAAGGTTAATCCAAATCAATAACTATGATGCAATCATATTCTGGTAAAGTTGAGAGAGAAACGCATACTTTGTGTTAATACTTCATTCAATGATGAATGATGAGAATAAACAAGTATGATTGAATACTTATGTTATCAATATTGACTCTTATATGAGTAAAGCAATGATATAGGGTTGGATCATTAATAATATGATCCTAAGAACTTAAGTGGTTATTTATGGAAAATCCTAATGGAGGGTGCTGATATGAAAAAGGAAACCATGAACCCTAAAGAGGGAATAGTGGTATTACTTAGTGTAGTATGGTGCTGATAAGAAAGCATTATAATTGTTATCATGAATACTAATCATGCAGGAATGATGAGATGAGGAGTATAGCCAGGTATGGGCTATGATGCTTTGCATATTGAGAATATTGTATAGGCTTTAAGAGCCTTCATATGCTTTGTGTAGTAAGAATCATTGTGCTTTGTGTACTTTGTGAAATACTTAGCGTAGCAAGAATCATAATGTCCTTGGTCAGATGACCTGAAGGTATTAAGTTACCTAATAAGTGGTAATAAGTATCCAATGATGAGATATGGGTTCAAATACCCAAATGCTATAATCATGATGATGAACTTGTTAAGAAGTGGAAATGTATTTGATGAGTTGAGGGATTAAGATCCCAATACTTTGTGAAATGAGTATGGCTAAAGCACATGACTCCACAAGACAATGTGAGGCATTAGATATATGATCTAAGCGTAAAGAGAGTTAATGTTGTGGTAATGATTCTATAGTGAATAAATGTTATACATGTTCTTAATATTCCTTAATGGATAAGTAACTGATTGCTCTTTCAAGTTATAGCTGCAATGTTTTAGATAAGAATGATATTCTAATCTGTTAGACATTGAATTAACTGCTGTCAAATGAATATGATTCCTCTGTTCATATTTATCTTCTTTAGCTGCAATAATAATATTTCTGGCAGAGAGTTATATCTCTCGCTAGGGGCAATTTACAATTGTCTCACCCCCGTGGGAACCACATTTTTAGGTGGACGCGGTCGAGGAGGCAGGAATTCTTTAGTAGGAGAAGGACAACAGCAGTAGCAGGGACAACAGTGAAGTCTCAGGTGGAGACACTGGTTGTTATGCCATGTATAGATGTATATAGAGTCCTATGTGTCGTCTCTGTACTCTTAGGTCCTAGGAATAGTAGTTAGTGCTTTCAATATTTTTTCTCAGTGCCTTAAGATTTTACACAGCTTGTGTTTAGTTTAACAAGAGCAGTTGATGCTTGTAATTTTCAGAAAGAGATGATGCAGGTCATGTACCTTTAAACCAGAATGTAAATGTGTTACTTTTGTTCTATGTGAGAAAGTTTTCATTTGATGGATCTCTTGGTAAAAAGGTTTTAGCTTTTAGTTATTTTTGGTAACCCGCTGCTTAATGAACGCTTCCGCATTAGTTAATTATGTTTTTGTGAGTTGTATGCCACAATTTAGTGGTATCAGAGCTCTAGGTTCGCTGAGTCTACAAAGACATAGTACTAAGGTGTTGAGTCTGTGTTGGTGTCCTTTAGTATACCCTATAGTGACTTCTGGTTATGCAGAAGAAAGGGTGAAGTTTAAAAATGACTGGAGAACACGAGGAACACATTGCTAAGGGCAATGTTGTTGCACCAGGAGAGGGTGCATGGGACCAAGCAAAAGGAGAACAAGTGCCTCAGAATTCCCATCTTGACCTAATCAAGATAGAGAATCCTATGTTATGCTCTTGAAGGGTAGGTTAGGACAATAGTGATGCATATAGAAGACTGGATACTAGTATTACAACCTAGGTTACCAGTCCTCAATGCAGAAACTTTGGGCTTTGAAAGGGTTCCTGAGTGACATGGTCATGTTGGAACAGTGGAAATGTGGGAAAGATTAACATATGGCAAGAAAGTAGACTCTGCCATAAGTTTAGACAAATAGTACATCTGTGATGGTAGTGCCCAAAGAGGGGCAATAAGCTGAAATTTAAGGTATGGTCTCTATAATTTTAGAGACATTTGCCTAGTTATTCTGAAAAGCCAAAGTTTTTGGTGTCACCGGTGCAATAAATGCCTAGTGCACCAGGGCAGTAGCCACTAAGTAAAGGCAAAAGCAGCAACATGAAATAACTAGACACTATGTATTGAGTCAACCTAAAGTGACAGATAACCATGAGGGGTAATAGTCAAATGAAATATATTCATTCTGACACTTCATTTCATGATTCTATGTGTTAAAGATATGAAAGTAGTTGTTTTTGAACTTCCTTTGACTAGTCCTATAAGGATACAAGGAAGATGAGAATCTACATTATACTCAGTGTTCCTTAAAATGCTTTATAATCTCCCTTATCTATGTGTTAAAAGATGAGAAATAGAAATGATGCCTGAAGAAAATTCAAGAATGAAAAATCATGTGTGTATAATGATATGAAAAGTGAGGAGTATGATAGCAAATAAAGTGCATACTACCTAATCTCAATACTTGTATACCCTGGCCAGGTATATGAACATTGGAAGATAAGGCAAGTATGAAACTCTTAGATTGTTATCTTTCTGATTACTCTGATCAAGTAATCATTTTGAAACAATCTAGAGAGTATAATGAAATTAAATAGGAAGAGCTAAGTGAACTTTCCCAAATAAATTTCTCAGTGAACCTTCTTAGTGAATTATCCCAAATAAATTACTCAGTGAACCTTCTTAGTGAATTTTCCCAAATAAATTACTCAGTGAACTTTCTTAGTGAATTTTCCCAAATAAATTACTCAGTGAACTTTCTCAGTGAATTTTCCCAAATGAATTGCTCAGTGAACCTTCTTAGTGAATTTTCCCAAATAAATTACTCAGTGAACTTTCTTAGTGAATTTTCCCAAATAAATTACTCAGTGAACTTTCTTAGTGAATTTTCCCAAATAAATTACTCAGTGAATTTTCCCAAATGAATTGCTCAGTGAACCTTCTTAGTGAATTTTCCGAAATAAATTACTCAGTGAACTTTCTCAGTGAATTTTTCCCAAATGAATTTCTCAGTGAATTTTCCCAAATGAATTTCTCAGTGAACCTTCTTAGTGAATTTTCCCAAATAAATTACTCAGTGAACCTTCTTAGTGAATTTTCCCAAATAAATTACTCAGTGAACTTTCTTAGTGAATTTTCCCAAATAAATTACTCAGTGAACTTTCTTAGTGAATTTTCCCAAATAAATTACTCAGTGAACTTTCTCAGTGAATTTTCCCAAATGAATTGCTCAGTGAACCTTCTTAGTGAATTTTCCCAAATAAATTACTCAGTGAACTTTCTTAGTGAATTTTCCCAAATAAATTACTCAGTGAACTTTCTCAGTGAATTTTCCCAAATGAATTGCTCAGTGAACCTTCTTAGTGAATTTTCCCAAATAAATTATTCAATGAACTTTCTCAGTGAATTTTCCCAAATAAATTACTCAGTGAACTTTCCCAATTAAAGCGCTAAGTGAACTTTCCCAAACAAATAAAGGATTGCTGAGTGAATTACCTCTGTTAGATATATATGTTTCTCTTTTGGTAAATATTCTTGGGTGATGATAGAAGTATGTTCCTTTATGCTTCTTCCTTTCAATAATATGGACATCATATGTTAGGGGTTTATGCTCTGCATAAACATAAACATTGATAAGGTTGAATTAATGAAAGGAACCTAGTGTGGATTATAGATCTATGATATCTCCATGATATTAAGATATTATGTGGAGACTTGAGGGTATGATAAATGAATAAATATGTCCCTCCCTTTTCTTGGGATTTCGGGGACGAAATCCTTGTTAGGGGTTTATAATTTGTAACATCCCTAACCTGGGTTATGTATTAACCCTAGATGTTTTGCCTAATAAGGTTGAGTAGATGCTTAATCTTATCTTGTGAAAAGTAATTAAGGCTCAAGAGGAACTTATGTTTCAATTTTGGTCCTGTTTGAATAATGTTGAAGCAAGGTTTTGCTTGATTTGGACTAAAGTGAAAATTACCCAAGTTGAGGGGTTAAATTGCAAATTGTACATGATAATATGTTACTCATGTGTTTAAGTATCATGAGATTGGATAAGATGCAGAGGTATGGCTTGAGGTAGCCTGAGTACCAAGAAAGAGCTGATAAAACAATGTTTGTGCATTAAAACCTAGTTTTGGTGTAATGTGCAATTTACCCAAAACCCAGGGTTCAATATGAAAATTACCAATTCAATAAGGTCCCTAATGTATCTTGGCATCATTTTTAGGCAAGAAAATGAGAGGGGCGCCTCAATAGAATCATTTTGGAGGAGAGAGAATCTTGATATTAAAATAATCAAGATTTGAGCATAATTGGAACTTTACTTCCATTTAATGCAAATATAAATAAAATAATTGAAGGGACTTCAACCAAAAACGAGATGGTTGAATTTGTTCAAGTGTGAACACATTTTTGCCTTTTCTAGGCCACGAAAATATCCAAGGGAAGTGGATAACTCACTCACATTATTATAAGAAAAAGAAATATCCACTCACTTATGGATATTAGTATTATATGATTTAAGGTGCTTGATTTGCTTTTCTCTAAATCATGGATAATTGAGAGTAATAAGAGGCAAACAAGATAGCCTCGGATCCAAGGAGTTGAGGGGGAAGAGGCGGCTCCATTTTTGGGATTAAATGAAATTTTATAAGGCATTTTCTCTCTCATTGATTTTCTTACAAAAAGACCCTTTACAAGCCAAACCAAGGGCTTTTTCATTTCCACTTTTTTCCCTTGCTTGGAAAACGACCAAGGATCTTTGGAGGATCAGGAGGACGACCCCCAACCTGTTGGTAAACTTCTTGACCTTCTTTCACCTTGAATCCATGGTGAAAATCGAAAATCAATGTATGAATTCTTCATATCTCGATCCCCTCTTCAATTCTAACCATTCCTTTTCACTCAAAGCTTGAGGACGACCCTTGGAATAGTGAAAGGAGTTGCATCCACCATTTTTGACGTGATCTTGAAGCTTTGAAGCTCAATTAGAGGTGGGTTTTATAACTTGAACCATTGATATTGTTATTGCATTCAATTCCTTATCAATTGTTGATGCTTTCTTCATTTCTGAAATGTATCTTGGTTGATTGATGCAACCACCATGGAAATCATAGAAAACTTCGTGGGTTTGGAGCTTGATTATGATGACATCATCATAAGTACACACCTCTTCAAATATCTAGGGTAAATGATTTCAAAGGTTGGGTCCAAACAGTTTCACCAAACTGTTTGGAATGGTTGACCGTTTGAGATGGTTGACTGTTTGAGGGAATATGTTGTTGTACTTGGATATTGATCCAATGGTTTCAATTGGTTTGATCTTGAAGGCTTCAATTGTGAATGATTCCTTAAATGCAAACCCTAATCGGCTAAGTGCTGAATTTTAATTGATTAAGTTGAGGTTTTGGGTTGATTGACCCAAACGGTTTGGTCTCAAGACCGTTTGGAGGTCAACCAAGACCATTTAGAGGTCTAGGGTTGAGTATGGTTGGGTATTTGAAGATCCAAAGATACCAAATTGAAATGCAATCAATTGCTGATTTGATGATCAATCCAATGATCCAAACCCTAATTGGATGTGATGTATTTTGATGTAGGAATGGGCAAACGATCTCAAGACCATTTGGAGATCATCCAAACGACCTCAAGACCGTTTGGGGGTCATTCAAGACCATTTGAGGTCAGGTCATATCATATAATGATGATGGTTCATTGATTTCAATTGAATTGATTCCACAATGTCAACCATTGATGGTTCCTCTGTTTCAAAACCCTAAGTGATGGTTTCTTGATTATCAACCCTAGTTCAATTGGGTTCAAAACCCTAAATTGAAGGTCTAATTGAATGGTGATTCATTGGTTCAATTGATGAATACTTTAGTGGTCAAATTGATAGTTGGTTCATGGATTGGAACCTTGAATCGATTAAGTGTTGAAGACCCTTTTTGGTACATTCAGTTTTGAGAGGGTTTGGACCAAACGGTCTTAAGACCGTTTGAGTTCAAACGGTCTCAAGACCATTTGTGACCAAACAGTCTCAAACCATTTGGAGCCTCAAGTTCATTCAGTTTCAAGATGTGTTGTCTAAACGATTTCAAGAACTAACTTTGGGAAACAGTTTCAAACCGTTTGAACTTAACTGGTCAAGACTGTTTGAGGTCTAAGTGACCAAGACCGTTTGAGGTCTAAGTGACTAATACCTTTTGAGGTTCAAATTGGTTAAACCGTTTGGTCACCTAATATGATCAAAGGTCAATTAGTTATTTGATTATTAATTATGTAGATCAATGGTGATTATGAAGGTTAACCCTAACTAGGTGTAATTAATTAAAGGGCTGACCTAGATCAATCTTGGAGTAGCTAACATCCTAAAGAGGATGAGAGAGAGAGAAAGAATGAGATAGATGATTGCTTATATAATAAGCCCTAATTCTCTCATTATGAATAAATGTGTAATCAGGATTGGATCCATAATAATGAGATCATGAAATCCTCATTGAAAAGATTGATGTACCTTGACCCTAATCTAGGGCAAGGCTATGTGAAACCCTAATCTAGGGCCAAGCTCAGTGAAACCATAATCTAGGGTGATGATGTAACCCTAACTTAGTATAACAATGTAAGAAGCCCTAATTTAATGGGAATTGTACATCCTAACCCTAATTTGGGTATGAGGTAAGAGAAACCCTACTTGGATGTGAATGGTAAACCTTAATCCCTAAAATGGGGTAAAGGTGCATGAAACCCTAATATAGGGTAGTGCTACTAATTCTATGTGAAGTCCTATCACTGGGTGATGTGTTGTGAAATCCTAATTTCACATAATAATAGGTGAAACCCCGATATAGAAAGATGTTATGTGAAACCCTAATGAAGAGTGATACTAGGTGAAATCCATATTTATGTGAGATACTATGTGAACCTCAAATTATAATTGTGGAGATCCTATTCCTATTAATGGAATAGTGATTAATGTATTAACAAATGTAACACCTAGAGGGGTTGACAATGGATATCCTTACATTAATAGTTCCTGACTCAAGGGTGAGTCCATATCATTGGCAATAGTTGTATATTCTAAATAGATGAATTATGACCATTACATTACATGATGAATGTGATGAACTGGTGCATAAAGTATTAGTATGGGGAATACCCTAATACAAGTTAAGTGGATGAACTCAAGTAAGATGAAGGTGTTGAGGGAAGTGATACATCAAGATATAATAGATATCACATCCAACACCCAAAATTCTGATATACCTTGATGTGTTATAAGTCCATTATAATTGGAATGGGTGACACTTGAGATGTATCATGTCAATTGTTACATTAAGATGTAATGCACCTTGACGAATGTAGGCTAACATGCCTTATGAAAAGGTTAATCCAAATCAATAACTATGATGCAATCATATTCTGGTAAAGTTGAGAGAGAAACTCATACTTTGTGTTTATACTTCATTCCATGATGAATGATGAGAATAAACAAGTATGATTGAATACTTATGTTATCAATATTGGCTCTTATATGAGTAAAGCAATGATATAGGGATGGATCATTAATAATATGATCCTAACAACTTAAGTGGTTATTTATGGAAAACCCTAATTGTGACGTCCCCAGATTTTCTAAAACTTAATCTGATGTGTGACGTCCAAATTGAAACCCTCACCTCAGTGAGAATCCCAATTTAAACACCACACACTAGGCTAAGAAGTAGAAAATCAGAAGAAGTTAGAAGGAAACAATCAGTAGCACATGCACATGAACAATAAACAAACCACAACACATGTTCACAATTCAACATATAATTACAACATGAATTGTTACAACATTTGATATTACATATTGAACAACAAACTTATACATATACATGTACTACCACTAAACTACAGGATCTTAAGACAATAGGTCCACCTGTACATCAGCTCGCCACACAACTCTCACTATCCTGGATCTTCAAGAGCATAACCACAACCTAAATAAAAGATTACATGTGGTACATGTCAGCACAATATTCAAGAATATTGTACTGAGTACGCCTACGTGTCTTTTATATACCTCTCATAATATCTTGGCAATAAGATAAAACTAATACTTGGCAGTAACATAAGAATATAAGAAAACCATATACTTGCACAAAGATGTTCATTAACAAAAGTGAACACATATTTTAAGCATAATTTCCATTATATCATCCATGCATTTACTACCTGAGAGTTGAATGCATTAGGCCTTTATGATCACTACCAAAGAGTTGGATCGTATGTAAAATGTGACCACTACCAAAGAGTTGGGTCCAAGCACACTACCAAAGAGTTGGTGCTTCCATATGTACAATGTGACCACTACCAAAGAGTTCGGTCACTTCCAAGCACACTGCCAAAGAGTTGGTGCTTTCATATAATGGAACAGATATATTATGTTTGATGTGTTCATAGCAATACGTATGGAATTTAAGCAACATATCATACAAGACAATCATTTCAATCAATACCATATGCCAAGTCTTTACTACCATATAACACAAGCATAATGTATAATAAGCCAAGTAAGAGGTAATGGCGTACCTTGATCAAGAGATATCCTAATCACATATCACATTCCTGATGTCATCTAACCTTGTCAACCCTGATTAAGATAAGATCACATACTGTCATCAGATTTTCATCATCTTACATCTCATCTTAACCCTAATCATGTTCATATTAGGGTTTCACTTAGTTCATTGATATATATGCATCATTACTTGTCTTATCTTCATCCTTATGTGGGATTTATGTTACTGGTGTTAGTTCCAGATTAGGATACATAATCTTAATATCAGGTTTTGTATCATTCTTTATGCATATTAAACCTATGTTGCATGTATTATACAAATTAGGGTGTCATCCCATGTATTAAGGGTCATCTTCATATAACATGAATTTCGTGCATAATCATGACCATAACTGACATCATATGCATTATAAACCTGGTTATGGACTTACTGACATTTTCCCATGATTTTGTGTCATCGTTTTCTATTTATTATCCATTAAATAAGCATTACGTATCTTACATGATATTGCTAATATTTAATCATCAAAAGTCTGATATTATTGTTCCATCTTGTTCTATGCATTTTTCAAAGAATTTTGGTATATTATATGTATTTTTTTGATACTCGAGCTAATCTCTATGATTTATCTAAGATCTGGGATTTTCTGATTGTTTACCTTATTCTAACCAATCAGCAGTCGACATGTGGTTCTGCTTGGGTGCTGCTCTTCCAGGCTTGATTCGGCTGGTTCTCCCTGGTTCAGCATTGAGTCAACTGGTTCTTGTCTCCTGGACCCGGTTCACCCCAGTCCTCTCTCCCTCGCGCTCTCGCTTTCTCACGCGATCTGCAGCGTGACTCTGTTCTTCCAAAAAACAAGAGCCGCCGCACAGACAGGTCTCCGACGAGCAAGAGCAGGCACAAGGATGCACCTAAACACACGATATAGACGACCTCACCTTCAGTGACTTTGGAAGGAACTCCACGACCACTTTTCTCCCTGCTTACTGCTCCAGCTCTCCATCTAGGTGGGAGCGTCGCCGCCATCTCTATCGTGGCGGAGCAAAAGGGGAAAAACACCCCTCTCACTCCTGCTCAACCCTAAAGCTTCCAAAAGCATCACAGGGCCTCTACGAACTCATCCACCATATTATCTCGCAGTGAGCAGCTCCATAATCCATACCAAAGCTCAGTCCTCATCTCCAGCTATGAGGAGTTTGTCGGGCATGGAAGGCTCCACGGAAGCCACTAAAAATGCATGGAGTCATCTCCTTTCATCTCCTGCTTCCTTTTCTGCCCCTTATCCCCCTCTGATTGATGCTCTAGCTCCCCTTCTCCTGCTCTAACCACCGCCTACAGGTCGCGGTGGAGAGGACATGGAAATCGAGCTTCCGTTCTCTCTACTGGAGCAGTCTCATAGCTTGCTTTAGGGGTCTCCACACTCCTCTACTCGAGCCAAGAGAAACTGACCAACACGACCACGACGTGTGGTGGAAGTTGGTCGAGGCCTCGTCTCCCCACCCACGTTCTCCCTTGCGATGGAAGGTAGGAGGAGAACTCCTAGTCATCTGATAATCATCCAAGGGCTGGTAGTGCCCCACAAACATGTCGGATCCATGGCTCTCATAAGTAGGCAGTCCCAGCCACTGTATCTCAGATCTATGGCTATAAAACATCCACGCATCCCACCCACAGTTAAGGGGTGCGTGACACAACCTAGCTTAGGTTGTGATTGATGAACTTAGGTCTATTACCCATCAATATGCACATTAATTCACAATATTCAAACCTAAATAACTCCCTCTAGGAGCATCTAAATGCCACCAAATTTTAACCATAGCTTCTTTATCTCTTGATCTACCTTATACACAAATTTGGTGACCAAACTCATCTATTAGACTATTTAATTACTTCCTCAAAATACATTCAAAAGATATATCTTAATCATGATGTCAACCTCACATCAACACACCTACTTTGTCAAAAGCTTGGAACTCTCAATATAGCTCAACCATATGATTTCACTTATGTCATTGGACACCTAGGATTCTAAAAGTCCACTTCATCACATCCTACACACCTTAAAAGAAATTCCGTCCTCAGAATTAAGCCATAAACCCAATCTTTCACATCATATACATCTTAAAAGAACTTTCATCCTCGAAAGTAAGCCATACTCATACTTCCAGGGAAAATATTCCCTGACCTTCATCCACATTTAGGCACTATTCTATTTGTAACATATCCGCAAGGTTACCTAGAACCATGTATCTAAAGCACTATTAGGAGGTTTCAAAAGCATCAAGGGTGAAACCTCACTCCATAGAAGGCTTAAATAAGGGTTTAGAAGCTTAGGTTATGTCATTACATATCTCATATTCTAGGGTTGCATCCTTATATTTACCCATACATTAGGATTTCCACATCATATTATCATGTTCTAAAGGAGTTAACTAATATTAACTCATACATTAATGTGTCATAATCATTATGTTTTTCTAACTGTCAAACTATAATTTTCATCTTTATTAATCATTAAGATTAACACATCATGTAACATGCTTCATTCATATGATCTTATTTCATTGCTCATAATAAACTACAACATTTACTAGTAATTTCATCACAAGATTAACCATCACTTTCACATTATCATCATTATTCATGTTTATGGTTAACCATTTATGCATTTATATCTATCAAACCATTACTAGGTTTCCATCATATCATGTCTACATATCACATCTTGAGATTAGATCACATCCTTACATCTATTATATCATGGTCCTGCTAAAAAAAACTTATATAAGTGTCTTACTAAACATATATTAAAGCTTTATCTAGCCCAACTGAGGTTCTCCATACCCATATCATGAGGGTAGTGTCATGCTCAGTCTCTCTGAGCTAACTCAACTCTATGAGTATCTCATATACATATACTTTATCTTCTCTTTATTAGCCTAGGGTTCTCGGATTACCTCATTGGCACTAGTGATAGCCTTACCAGCTCTAGCCACATAAGCACAAACCAAAACATGCTATGTGATTCTATTCATAGGTCTTCTACCCATGAAACATCTTACCCAAAACTCTCTTATATACACCACTAGATTCCTATGTGGGAAAACACAAACCTGAGCATGAGGCTTCACAGAAACTAACATAGCTACCTCCTCTGGGGTCTTGGGCTCTCTCCCTCACCCAGATGGATGGCACTCATATTGATGTTCACATATGCACATATTTAACCAGCCTCTCTCTGTCTCTAGGGTTTGGTCCTCCCAAGGAAATCTAGGGTTCAACAAGACTATAGGAATCATGCATTAAGCAACACAACTCATCTCAATCACTCAGGAGTAGTCTAGTTTAGGACATATCATATCACATATTTCTCGTATTTCTCATATCATGGAGTCTAGGTTCTCTGACCTTCTCCCTGTGGGTCTCACTCTCTCTTGAGCTAACCCCAAAACTGGTCCTAACACTAGAGGTCCTCCTTTGTAAAAGAGCTTGAGGCTCATGTTGACTCACAACTTGTCTTAACTTAACATATCTAATCTCAGAAAAGCCTAGTTACTTTCCTCATCAAATCCTATCTCAATCCTCAAAACTGAACTTACATTCTCAAAGGCAAACATAGGTCATCAAAAACCATCTTATATCATCTATATAAGACTTACATCATATCATCAAAACTTATTTCATCTATTCCCTCTATCATATATATTCCAACAAGGCTCTAGACATCTAATCTAGAACTACTCTCTCTTCTAGACTGATGTCATTCACTTTCACTTAGGTTGCATGACCACTTCCTACTCATACATGTGTGGGGACACATTTTTGTAATACATATATACAATAAAATATTATATAGTTTTTCTCCGATAAAACAAGCGTCAGAGAAAACTATCGAGGTTCGATCCGTTTGGAATCAAAAACCAAATCCTGAAAATGAGTGTCCCACACATAGTAGAGAGTACAGTGTCATGAAAACTAGTGAAAAGGGTGAGAACATGGTGTAGACTAGTGTAGCTACTCTAGACAATGAGCGCCATATGTCTAGGGTTTCTCTTCCCTTAATGCACGTCATTTCCAAATAGTGCAACGTTCCATACCGCTGCACTACAAGGAAAGAACGACATCTAAGGACTTGCTACTCAACAAGCACCAGTCTAAACCTAGTTCTCGGACATCTAGGTGCTAACCTAGAGGCTAGGTCAGATCTAATCTCTAAAAGATGACTAATCTAACCCTAAAGATTATTAAGTTCAAGGTTTTTTACTTTTGAGTTGCATAATGAGAAAATGTCAGGCTTTGCTATTGTTCATGCTCTGATACCACCTGTGACGTCCCCAGATTTTCTAAAACTTAATCTGATGTGTGACGTCCAAATTGAAACCCTCACCTCAGTGAGAATCTCAATTTAAACATCACACACTAGGATAAGAAGAAGAAAATCAGAGGAAGTCAGAAGGAAACAATCAGTAGCACATGCACATGAACAATAAACAAACCACAACACATGTTCACCATTCAAGATATAATTACAACATGAATTGTTACAACATTTGATATTACATATTGAACAACAAACTTATACATATACATGTACTACCACTAAACTACAGGATCTTAAGACAACTGGTCCACCTGTACATCATCTCGCCACACAACTCTCACTATCCTGGATCTTCAAGAGCATAACCACAACCTAAATAAAAGATTATATGTGGTACACGTCAGCACAATATTCAAGAATATTGTACTGAGTACGCCTATGTGTCTTTTATATATCTCTCATCATATCTTGGAAATAAGATAAAACTAATACTTGGCAGTAACAGAAGAATATAAGAAAACCATATACTTGCACAAAGATGTTCATTAACAAAAGAGAACACATATTTTAACCTTATTTTCCATTATATCATCCATGCATTTACTACTTGAGAGTTGAATGCATTAGGCCTTTATGATCACTACCAAAGAGTTGGATCATATGTACAATGTGACCACTACCAAAGAGTTGGGTCCAAGCACACTACCAAAGAGTTGGTGCTTCCATATGTACAATGTGACCACTACCAAAGAGTTCGATCACTTCCAAGCACACTACCAAAGAGTTGGTGCTTTCATATAATGGAACATATATATTATGTTTGATGTGTTCATAGCAATACGTATGGAATTTAAGCAACATATCATACAAGACAATCATTTCAATCAATACCATATGCCAAGTCTTTACTACCATATAACACAAGCATAATGTATAATAAGCCAAGTAAGAGGTAATGGCGTACCTTGATCAAGAGATATCCTAATCACATATCACATTTCTGATGTCATCTAACCTTGTCAACCCTGATTAAGACAAGATCACATACTGTAATCAGATTCTCATCATATTACATCTCATCTTAACCCTAGTCATGTTCATATTAGGGTTTCACTGAGTTCATTGAGATATATGCATCATTACTTGTATTATCTTCATCCTTATGTGGGATTTATGTTACTGGTGTTATGTTCCAGATTAGGATACATAATCTTAATATCAGGTTCTGTATCATTCTTTATGCATATTAAACCTATGTTACATGTATTATACAAATTAGGGTGGCATCCCATGTATTAAGGGTCATCTTCATATAACATGAATTTCGTGCATAATCATGACCATAACTAACATCATATGCATTATAAACCTGGTTATGGACTTACTGACATTTTCCCATGATTTTGTGTCATCATTTTCTATTTATTATCCATTAAACAAGCATTACACATCTTACATGATATTTCTAATATTTAATCATCAAAAGTCTGATATTATTGTTCCATCTTGTTCTATGCATTTTTCTAAGAATTTTGGTATATTATATGTATTTTTATGATACTCGAGCTAATCTATATGATTTATCTAAGATCTGGGATTTTCTGATTGTTTACCTTATTCTGACCAATCAGCAGTCGACACGTGGCTCTGCTTGGGCACTGCTCTTCCAGGCTTGATTCGGCTGGTTCTCCCTGGTTCAGCATTGAGTCGGACGGTTCTCATCTCCTGGACCCGGTTCACCCCAGTCCTCTCTCCCTCGCGCTCTCACTTTCTCACGTGATCTACAGCGTGACTCTATTCTTCCGAAAAATAGGAGCCGTCGCACAGACAGGTCTCTGACGAGCAAGAGCAGGTACAAGGATGCACCTAAACACACGATATAGATGACCTCACCTTCGGTGACTCTAGAAGGAACTCCACGACCACTTTTCTCCCTGCTTACTTCTCCAGCTCTCCATCTAGGTGGGAGCGCCGCCGCCATATCTGTCGTGGTGGAGCAAAAGGGAAAAAACACCCCTCTCACTCCTTCTCAACCCTAAAGCTTCCAAAACCTTCACAGGGCCTCTACAAACTCATCCACCATATTCTCTCGCAGTGAGCAGCTCCAGAATCCATACCAAAGCTCGGTCATCATCTCCGGCTATGAGGAGTTTGTCGGGCATGGAAGGCTCCACGAAAGCCACTAAAAACGCATGCAGTCATCTCCTTTCATCTCCTTCTTCCTTTTCTGCCCCTTATCCCCCTCTGATTGATGCTCTAGCTCCCCTTCTCCACCTCTAACCACCACCTACAGGTCTCGATGGAGAGGACCTGGAAGTCGAGCTTCCGTTCTCTCTACTGGAGCAGTCTCACAACTTGATTTAGGGGTCTCCGCACTCCTCTACTCGAGCCAAGAGCAACTGACCACTTAATATCCTCATTCAGGCCACGACCACGATGTGTGGTGGAAGTGGGTCGGGCCTCGTCTCCCCACCCACGTTCTCCCTTGTGACGAAAGGTAGGAGGAGAACTCCTAGTCGTCTGATAATCATCCAAGGGCTGGTAGTGCCCCACAAACAAGTTGGATCCATGGCTCTCATAAGCAGGCAGTCCCAGCCACTGGATCTCAGATCTATGGCTACAAAACCTCCACGCATCCCACCCACAGTTAAGGGGAGCTTGACACAACCTAGCTTAGGCTGTGATTGATGAACTTAGGTCTATTACCCATCAATATGCACATTAATTCACAATATTCAAACCTAAATAACCCCCTCTAGGAGCATCCAAATGCTACAAAATTTTAACCATAGCTTCTTTATCTCTCGATCTACCTTCTACTCAAATTTGGTAACCAAACTCATCTATTAGACTATTTAATTACTTCCTCAAAAGACATTCAAAAGATATATCTTAATCATGATGTCAACCTCACATCAACACACCTACTTTGTCAAAAGCTTGGAACTCTCAATATAGCTCAACCATATGATTTCACTTATGTAATTGGACACTTAGGATTCTAAAAGTCCACTTCATCACATCCTACACACCTTAAAAGAAATTTCATCCTTAGAATTAAGCCAGAAACCCAATCTTTCACACTAATGGAGGGTGCTGATATGAAAAAGGAAACTATGAACCCTAAAGAGGGAAAACTGGTATTACTTAGTGTAGTATGGTGCTGATAAGAAAGCATTATAATTGTTATCATGAATACTAATCATACAGGAATGATGAGATGAGGAGTATAGCGAGGTATGGGCTATGATGCTTTGTGTATTGAGAATATTTTATAGGCTTTATGAGCCTTCATATGCTTTGTGTAGTAAGAATCATTGTGCTTTGTGTACTTTGTGCAATACTTTGTGTAGCAAGAATCATAATGTCCTTGGTCAGATGACCTGAAGGTATTAAGTTACCTAATAAGTGGTAATAAGTATCCTATGATGAGATATGGTTTCAAATACCCAGATGCTATAATCATGATGATGAACTTGTTAAGAAGTAGAAATGTACTTGATGAGTTGAAGGATTAAGATCCCAATACTTTGTGAAATGAGTATGGCTACAGGCCATGACTCCATAAGACAATGCCAGGCATTAGATATATGATCTAAGCCTAAAGAGAGTTAATGTTGTGGTAATGATTCTATAGTGAATAAATGTTATACATGTTCTTCATATTCCTTAATGGATAAGTAGCATGTTGCTCTTTCAAGTTATAGCTACAATGTTTTAGATAAGAATGATATTCTAATCTGTTAGACATTGAATTAACTGCTGTCAAATGAATATGATTCATCTGTTCATATTTATCTTCTTTAGATGCAATAATAATATTTCTGGCGGAGAGTTATATCTCTCGCTGGGACAATTTACAATTGTCTCACCCCCGTGGGAACCACATTTTTAGGTGGATGCGGTCGAGGAGGCAGGAATTCTTCAGTAGGAGAAGGACAGCAGCAGCAGCAGCAGGGACAGCAGTGAAGTCTCAGGTGGAGACATTGGTTGTTATGCCATGTATAGATGTATATAGAGTCCTATGTGTCGTCTCTGTGTTCTCAGGTCCTCCAAATAGTAGTTAGTGCTTTCGAGATTTTGGCTCAATGCCTCGAGATTTTACACAGCTTGTGTTTAGTTTAACAAGAGCAGTTGATGCTTGTAATTTTCAAAAAGAGATGATGCAGGTCATGTACCTTTAAACTAGAATGTAAATGTGTTACTTTTGTTCTATGTGAGAAAGTTTTCATTTGATGGATCTCTTGGTAAAAAGGTTTTAATTTTTAGTGATTTTTGGTAACCCGCTGCTTAATGAACACTTCCGCATTAGTTAATTATATTTTTGTGAGTTGTATGCCACAATTTCCTTTCAAGTTATGAGAAGCATGTGTTAGTTTAAAGTTTGAATTTCATGTTATGACCTTTAGATGTGAGAAACTAAGATTGTATCCTGTGTTGGCTCAATAAATTTTATTTTTATGCAATGATTATCATGTTTTGTGACACCCCTTAAGAATTATCCTTCTGCTATGTAAAGTATATGTTTTAGAAAATTGGGGTGTTACAATAATGGTACCAGAGAAAAAAATATAATTGGCTACAAGGGTTCTCTCATTGTTTCTGTGGTCGCTCTTTCATACCTCCCTGATGATAGAAAAAATATGTGTTAGAGACGGGAGATTATCTAATGCAGATCCTTTGTGTTAACTCTATCATAGCTAGTGGCATGCCTTCTATTTTCTCAATGGTGATGGATAACAAATTGATATTTTTATCAAAAATGTCAAGAGAAAAAAAAAATACTTATTATGCATATGTTCTTATTCTTGATGGAATATGTGGTATGGGACATGTATGCTACTAAGATCTTGAACATTAGCATAATTAGTTCTCACAGCTTTAGATTCATCTCTAGCCAACACAAATCTGAAGGTGCCACCAAGTGTGTTGATATAGAAGACCTGAATCAGGTAACCTCCTAAACCTAATGCATTTGGATAGTAGAGATTTGATTCATAGTTAGAAATCCCAAACTTTAAGGTTAAATTGAGGATGAAGATAATGAAGGTGTGACCAAGTTCAAACCATATATTGAGTTATATGGAAGTGTTTATGTCATGTATATGTATCACAATCTAAGAATAAGTAAAACCCTAAGGTGGGTGGTACGTGGAAATTTCAAGGAAAAAATTTAATTAAGGCGGGTAGAATTATAACATCCAAAATTTTGAGTAAAGTAAAGTTATGATCTTAATTGAAATGTCTCCTATAACTATGCAAACTATGGACTTCACTTAAGAGATTATGGTGGTTTAGGTAGCAATTGAATAATTAAGAATGTCATGAAGTTTTTGGATCCATTGGGGGTCTTGGTTGGAAATGTAGTATCCCTAATCCAATTTAAGCTGAATTGGATAAATATTTAGTTTACAAATAGGTTATTGGATGTAGCTTTGGATCTAAGTGATTCATTCATCTTAATAAATGTCAATAATAATTTAGTGGAAATATAAAGGAAATAGAAGAGCATGGAAGAAAATTCAGAAGACTCTAAGTTGTTTTTTACCTAGGTTATTATTTAAAGAACTATATGTTCTTTTCATAGAAACCAAGTTTTAAGTACCTAAAGTATCAGTTATATCTGCCAAAAGGGGGATAATAGGAAAGGAATGATTGTACCAAAGTTTTGGATAATAAGGAAATTGGCACATGGTATAAATAAATAGTTTTCTAATCAAGACTTTTATCTAAAAGAAAGGAAAATTGTAAAAAATATGAGATAAGATTTGTGTTGGCAAACAAGTTTTAAATTATTAAAGGTCTAAATCATCAATCACCCACAAGTATACGTGACCGATTATAGTTGAAATTGAAACCACAGGGAGATAGGTTAGCTAAGTGCAAAAATGTTAACTTTCAACAATCTAGATCAGTTAAAAGAGAATGATTGGTTTTAGATCAAACTAATTTTCAATTTAAAAGAAAAGAAAATATAATTGTCGATCTCCTTACATGTGCAGCTAGGGTTCAGATTTACCCTCTCTTGGTGCTTGTGGAGCTTCCTTTTCTTGTTCTTGACCTAAGAAAGTAAGCTATCCTTTCTATCCTTAGTTTTTCTTGTTGTACTACCTTCTTCTTCCTTCCTCTAGGTTGGAACCATGGTCTTCCATGGTAGAGCATGCTCTAGAGCCTAAAGAACATCTCTTTCTTTTTCCTTGACCTATGGTTTTACTTCCTTTCTTGGAGAAGGAGCTTGCTTGGTGTGTGGGCTGCTTGAAGCTAAGGTTTCTTCCTCTCTTGCTCGAGCTAATTTGTTGCTTGAAGCTTCTTCTTCTTACTAGATGCGAGTTATATAATTTTCTTCACGTTTATTGCTTACTTATAGCTTGCATGTGCTAGATCTTGCTCTAAAACTAAGTTCTAAGTAGAAACATAACATGTTTACCTAGGGTTTGAGCTTAAGTGCTAGTTATTTGGTGGTTTATCTTCTTGGATGTACCCTATACATTGTGCACGACCTTGCTTTGGTAGAGGAGGCCTTAGGTCTTGCTTGCATGTCAAACGATGGTCCTTGAAGTCTTTTTACGATGGGTTTCACTCAGGGTTTTTGAGCTATTTTCTACCTTGTGCATAACTCGATGGTTTGCCTTCTTGCTGGAACTGATGGACTTGCTTTTGGTGCTATTTTCTTGTGTTTCTCATGCCAACCAATGGTCCTACCTTAAGTTATATTTTGAATCTTTTGGTCCTATAGAATCAATGGTCTTAGTAACCTAGTGTGGCTTCATGTGATGGTTTTCCTTCCCTTCACCAAACAATGGTTTTCCCTTGTGTTTTGCCTTGCTTTACCACCTATTGTTGACAATCGATGGGGGGTACTGAGTATGACAACTGATGACCCTCTTGGTCCATCAACCAATTCGATGTTCAGACCCCCTAGACTCGATGGTCCAATGACCTACAATCACCAACCGATCGCTCTACTGGTTCAACACTTGATGGTGTCAACCAATGGAGGTTCTCACTCCATGATCTGATGGTGGCCCTACACACCACAACCAATGGTGGCACTGGACACCACAACCGATGGAGATCCATTGTTCTACAACCGATGGTGGGTTGCATGCCCACAACTGATGGTGCTTTCTATGTTATCAAATGATGGCTTGACTAGGTTTAGTTAGTGACTCTTTCTAGGTCACAACTCATGGTTCTCTAGATGGTTTGTTCAAGGTGTTTTCTTGTATACAACTGATGGTTTTACCTACTCAACATCGGGTGGTTTTAGGATAATGCTCATGGTATGTTGGTTTGGTTTTGATGATGCAGAATCGATGGTGTTATGCCTATTTCCTTGTAGTCTTACCTCTGCCCTCGTATGAATGTGAACCTATGATCACCATAATGAGATGATGTGTAATGATAATCTAGCATACCCCGATACACCAAACCCTATTATAGTAGAGTGATGTTGGTTACTCATACCTGACCTACCTTGTTGAACCTAACCTTGATGAAATCTGATGATGGTGATTGATCATACTTAGTTCTCTAGTATGATTTATGTGGTGAAGGAATATCAACTCAATGTTATTGTAACCCTAATGTGTTGCTATGTGAACATCTTAATATCATGTCATACTAAACATGTGTTTCACAAGCATGGTGATGGTTTTTTGAGCCTCTGGTAAGGCATGAAAAGATAATGATGTCTTGTATGAGATTATGATGTGATGGCCTTAATGACCCTTGGGCATGGTTGAGCCCTAATGAAGGTGTATCCTCTTACTTATGTGATAAGATGTGGAATCATGTGATGATGTAGCAATAACTCTACCTCATATGTTTCATATCTTCTAGAGTTGCTATATATCGATGCTGCTAGAAATGAATTAGGGTTTTGTATGTCCACTTGTTTGATGCATCCTTAATTCACACAATTGACATAATTAATCAATTGAAACCCTAATAATGTAGTGCCTTGAGTTGTAGAACCATTCAGTGTTAGGACTTGTTCGATGGGGAAACGAGTACTCCTAAGGGATGCTCTGAGTCACATACATAACTATTGAGTATGTGCGGGTGTAGGGAGTGTACATCCTTGACATCCTGATCCCAAAGTTATGGAGGGTGGTTGTGGTCATGCCTTGATTTGAGAATAGTTGACACTTGTACACATGTGATTGAGGACATCTGTGGTTGTACCTTAGATGATAGGGTGGTATATACCCTGGTTTAGGGCGTCGTGACCTATATAACAAGGATGAGCCAATGTTTAGCAGCTTGACTATATGTCACTGCAGAAACCTTGACTGTTATGTCACTGTCTTTTCACTCGTACTGACCGAGGGGGTGAGATCTTCGGATGTCGGTTGTCTTAGATCTTATACAAAATGATTGTGACCAAGCAGTGTTCAGTTAGAGTTTGAGTGGTATACCTCACTCTCCCCAGGGCTTAATAAAAGATGTAATCCAGTTGTATAGTATATTTGTTTAGGGTTAAACACGTCTCACCTTGTCTATTACCTTTTCCTTGTTGCCCATGTTGCTTAACGGTTATATATATCATGCAACTACTTAGATAGGTGATTGCTTTATCTGTTCCATTAGATATCATGTTAATCAAGTTTGCTGATACTTTATGTGCTTGATCTATTATAACTGCTTAACCTATCTTATCTTGTTTGATAATATCCTGCTATAATCAATAACCGTTATTGAGAGTCATATCTCTCACTGGGACATGGGACTCACTCTCATGGATAACCACCTTTTTAGGTGGTTATCAACGTATGGACAAGTTTGAGGTGTTGAAGAGGAGCGACTTGGAGAGCAGTGGTTGTTGAAGGTTGTCTAGTAGTTTTAGTAGTCGTGGAGTCCTAGAGTCATCCCTACACTCTCACATATGGGTAGGGGTGTTTTGTAGATGATATGTATAACAATTCAAGTTTTGGCATATGTTGATGTTGCATACGACATGTAATTATGGAAGACAACTTTTGTATACAGGTTGTGGCTAAGGCCACTAGACAGATATGTAAATACATGATATGGTATATACTGCTATGTAAAGTTTATAGACCTTTATGTAAATGTTTCTACTGTTGTTAATAATGTAAAAAATCGGTTTTAATTTACCCTATTTTCTGGCAATATGGATGTTTAGTAGTTGATAGCATGTTCTGTTTGAGTTATGTTGTTTTGTGTGGCGGTGTGTCACAATTGGTTTCCACCTTCCCATTTCCTCAATCAACTTCCATTCTAGCATCATCATAGATGACTCATATAAGATTATATTTCTACTTAAAGCATCAACACACCATATACTTTTCATGGATGATAAGAGATGGTAAGATCATAGTCTTTCATGTATTCCATTCATCTTCTTGCCGTAAGTTTAGAACTTTTTGAGTCGTGATGTATTTTAAACTTTTATTGTCAGTAAAAATCTCCACTTGCACCCCTTATAGATAATGACGCAATGATTCTAGAGCATGTATTACATCAACTAATTTGAGATCATGTGTAGGATAATTCTGCTCATGTCATTTGAGGTGTCAAGATGCATATGCAACCACCCTAAGCCAACTATATAGGCACTGGAGTACGATAAATTGTTTCCCATCTAGTAGTAAGGTCAAAATTGGGACAGACCAATCTCTTCTATATTTCCTAAAAGTTGTCATCACATTCTTCAATCCACTAAAAAGATACACCATTCCTTGTTAACTTGGACATGAGAGTAACAACCATTCCTAGAAAGCTTCAGATTTCTAATACTAAATTTTGGAGGATTCAAACTCATCACTACTTCAACCTTTTCTGGATCCAATGATATTCCATCAAAAGTTATAAAATGTCCTAGAAAATTAATTTCATCAACTAAAATTCGCATTTGAACAATTTTCAAAAGAATACCTCAATATCAGTGCAAGATATTTGAAGGTCTACATGATATAGAGATTGCCCTAAAAACCAAAATGAGGCCAACAAAGAATCTCTAGACCAAATATAAGGGATTTTATGCTTGCACTTAACATAGAGAAGCCATTAAGAACATTATCTCACAAAGATGGCATATAAGTCTCATGATTTGAGTTCCCCCTTAATCTCATACTCATAAAAATTGAGCTCAAAAAAGAAAATAACTACCAAATAACTCTGTATTTGGACTGCAGCCAAATGCTTATTTTCTCTTGTTATGGGAGTGAGAGATAGGACGGTACGCATGTCATACACCAAGAATAAAGAAGATGTGAGTGGAAACGTTGCTATGATGCATGAGGATGGAGATAATAACGTACCCTTGTGGAGTGTACAATGTGTGGATGTTGAACAAACATCAAGAGAACTAAGGTAGTCATCTTAGGAGGATGTTTTTATCATGAGTTATGTGAAAATTATGAACTATACAAGGTAGAGTTTGATAACCAAGAGAATGAGCTCTGAGTTCCCTTGATGAAGATAGGATTAGAGTCCAAGATGAGATGATAAGTGGAATATAGAGAGGTGTATGTCTTCACTGTTACCTAGTACCTAAAGATGAAAGGTAGTAATGGATGCTCTGGTTGAGATACAGCTGCCTAGTTTAGTTGGAGGCTAGAAGAGGTTGTTAATTAACCCTAAGTTTGTGAGATATGTTTGGCTAAACACTCAGATGTAACGAGAACCATTGATCGAGTTAGTGTTTACTTAGTTAGCCAGCCTAGGGCTTGTCATGATGGAAGGTTGGTTGTAGAACCTCAGATGCACTTCTATGGAAAAGAAGGTGATGAAACCCCAACTAGAGTGTTTTAGGGTTTCCGAGGAATCAACCTTAAGGAATCATGACATACAAGAGATCATGATTTTAAGTTCACCATACACCATGGTACTACTAATATAATAAGTGGAAGTAGTACTTTGGATGCCTAAGAAGTGTACGGAGTTGCATGTGGCTTGTCGCCATGCATGCCAGGAGGTGAAGGATGAACACTAGTAACCCAACAAGTTGATACAAAGGATAAAGAGTCCCTAAGAGGGAATGGGAGTTCATCACTATGGATGTTGTGGTAACTCTCCCATGGACCAAGGAAGGTCAAGATGCAATATGGGTTACGGTGGATCGCCTTACCTAAATGACATAGTCTAAGAGAAAGAGGGAGTACTATCAAGGGATAGATTCAGTTGAGCTACATGTAAGAGAGAGAGAGAGAGAGAAATGGTTCGACTACACCATAATGCAAGTTCAAAGGTCCTTGAGTTGGATCTAAAGGTTTACTTCCATGAGGTGGAAGTAGGTACATGAAGAACTCGATGTTAGTACAGTTTATCACCCTTAACTAATGGTTAGTATGATCTAGACAAGAGGGTCTGATGAGAGCAGGTGTGCTCATTCAGGGTGATACATGGGGGGCAGTTCTTGCCTTATGAGAGATGTGATGATAACCACCATAGCCAGTATTGGGATGTAAAGAAGCTATGTAAGAGAGGTTGTGTCGGCCACCACTTCATTAAGATGATGTTGGTGAAGGGATCTCACGAAGGTCAGAAAAGACCACAGTGTGTGCAGATGAAGTCGCTTTGATCGTGCAATGGCTAGAAAAGAGAACCCAGGAACGACATGAGTCGTGAGTTGATGCAAAGCAGACCGACATGCAGTTCACTGTGGAAGAATATGTGATATGAAAATTTGACCCCTCTGAGCTATAGATGAGAAAGTTGAGTCCCTGATACATGGGTCCATTTGAGATGGATTGGTGGAGATGGCTATGTTTATCCGTACCCCTCAGGATAATGTGAAGTGTGATGAGTTCCATGTCTCAAATTTAGAGCACTATGTGAGGTACCTGAGTCATGTGCTGAGCAATGAACCTAGTGAGCCCCAAGGGAGGCTGAAATGTCCTGAGTCACCTGTGAGGATTATAGATGCCAAGGTGAAAGAACTCAGAGAAAAGAATATGTGATGATAAAGGTTCTTTGGAAGCGCCATGGATAGGGTAAAGCCACATAGGGGCCAATGATGGACATGGAAAAGTCTTCCTGATTTGTTTGTATGCTTGATGGAATTTTGAGGACAAAATTCTTATAAGAGGGGAAGGATGTTACAACCTCAATTTTGCATATGTTTTCATAATTGAATTGTAAAGATTTTGTGAATATGGACTTAATTGAAAAGGTTGTATGCTTTGCTTCAAAAAATGGATTTCTTTGCAAAACTCTCTTTTGATAGGAATGTTGTAATTTCTATTATTAGATTAATTCAATAATGGATATAAAAGGGAAGAAAAGAAGAAAAGTCCAAATAAAAGGAAAAGATACAAGATAATGGATATTAAGCAAAGTAATCATGAGAAATACATAGAAATCTCTAGAAAGTGGAATTAATGGCCACAATTAAATAATTTTTGTTTCTATGTGATTTCTAATAAAAGAAATATGAAAAGAGGAAAAAGGAAAGGAAAGATAAAGAGAAATCCTTGAAAAGAAATATCTTAATAAAGAAATAAGTAAGATAATGAAAAATGGAGAATGTAGATGCATCTAGAAGGATGATAAGTATCCTTTAAAAGGAATTTCGAAATCTTAGGATTTCTTGGGATCCAAGGAGTCCCAATGAATAAGAAGAAAGAGAAAATGCAAAATAATACAAAATAAGAGGATAATGTGATACATAATTAATGAATTTGTGGTATTATTAAAAAGAGGTACTTTCTTCTATGAAGAAGTATAATTTCGTGGCCAATGGATTAAAAGCCAATTACAAAGAGAATAAAAGAGGTAATTTTTGAATTCCTAATATTTAAAGAATAAAGAATATCAAAGAGATAGTTAAGAGAGAGAAATTTACTTCTTAATGAAGAAACTTGGTTTCCTTTTGGGAAAGGGGCTTGGATCTTGTGGATGGGCATCCTAGGGCTTTGCTACCCTCCCCTATATAAGGATTGGACTGTTAGCCTCGGGTCCAAGAGAATCTCAGGCATCCCATACCCTTCTTCACCTTGTATCTGCTCAAACCCTAGCCAAAGGGAGTTGTGCAATCCCTGGAGCAACGAGGAGAAGTGAAGGGGTTACGATGGAGGCATGATGCATCCCCGACTACCTAAGAGAGCTTGGCCATCATCTCCTTGCTCTAATCTTCACACAGTGCCTGCAGGAGGTCTGCAAACTCACTGCGATCACGGGCATGGCACTCTTGAAACCAGTCATCTCGACCATGCTTTGAGGCCTTGCTGGGCATGGCGGAGAGTGGCAGAGGCAGGGTGATGGGTTCCGGCGAGCTCCAAACCTTGGGGAGGTGGGAGATGACCCCACAATCAGTTACAGTCGACGACAGTGTAGGGATCGTGAGGAGGAAGATGACGAGGTGTCATTGGACGGTTATACCCCTCCCGGGTATGAAGAGATGACCGTTTTAAGTGAGGGCAAAAGAGTAATTCCGTTATAATTCAGCTGCAGCTACGTGTTGCATGGAAAGGCTGACGTGGCAGCCTGCCATTGGTCCAAGTAAGTGAAACTTGCAATTTTCATAACTAATTACTAGTAACTCCGATGGTAGCAAATAATATATGTATTTTGCTCAGAAAAATGTGAGGAATGCAATAAAAATGTAATTGAAGCCTGATTCCTCTTGAAATTCGAAAAGTAGTGGAAGTTATCAACTTTAATGCATTAATGATTAAGAAACCCTAATTTTAGATGATAAATGTATCGAGAAGGGTTATATGGATGATTAAAGTTGATATTAACATGTTGATTATAAAAAGACACATTAGATCTAAAAGGATGAACTTTATGTGTAATTTGATTAATTTAGGGTTTCATGTACTTAAATAAGCGTTAATGGGCCTTGAAACCCTAATGTTAGTAATTATGTTTCTTAATGGCTTTAATTGGTAAAATTCATGTATAAAGCTGAGATTTGATGGTTCTAAGCTATTTGTAATATAAAAGTTCCTAATTGTGGATAGATACCCTTAATTTAGTAATTAGGGTTTTATAGCGGATTAATGTGATATTAATGTGATAAATGGAGTTCATATGTGAATTGAACTATAATGAAATATGAGTTATCAATTTGAAAGAAACTAAAGGTGATAATTAAGTCTAATGATCTTGAAATAACTTAAAAGGATAAAGATGGTGATTTTAGTATAAAAATGAAATAATAGACTTTAATTGGGCTTATAATGTTGAAATTAGGGTTTGTGAACTAAGAAAGCATTAAATGAGATAAAAGTATTATGGAGGTTAAAACCCTAATAAAACCCTAAAGATTGGCCTAGAAATCCTAAGGTGGAATCCAAGTCGATCTCGAGAAGGTTTTGAATAAAACAATGACACTTGGATGTTATGCATTGATTTCAGGATATTGATGATTGCTTGTTTGATTGTTCTTGAATATTATTGCTTGGACATCAAGTTGATATGGATCAGGTATGTGGTTATGCTTATGGTTAATCGCTTTAGTTTCACAGTGATTCCCAGATTTTTTATCAGTTGTTTGAAAATAACTGCTTGGATGACTTTTATTTCATGCAACTATAAAGTGACTATGATTATCACCCTAAATATGTATGCATGACTAGCTCAGATCATGTTCCTCCTCTATGGATTTGCTAATGATGAAAAGGGTAACCTGGTACATGGCCTACTTGTTAAGTAGGATATCAGGATTATCATGAGTTAGGAATTGGGCTACCCACGTGTAGTGCCATGCGACTCTTTAGCACACCATGAGTTAAGGAGTGGGCTACTTATGGGTAGTGCCATGCGACTCAACCCTAGAAATTTATTCACCTATTAGGTAGGATCATGAGGGGTTTAATGGGGATCTACCATAAGGAAGGTAGCATCCAGGTCTACTGCAGGGACAACGCAGAGGCTAGGGTATGTATGGATTGAGCAGTTATGTTTAAAACGTAAGGTTGTTTGTTAAATCATAATTGATTACAATATATTATTACTGTTAATTGCACGATTATTGTTTCCCCCACATACTGTCATATTCATTTATGCTGACCGATGTTTTGTTTGTCGGCGTTTTAGGTACAAATTAAAAAGGACAAACAATAATGTGGCGTATTGTGAAATTAAGAAATAAAGTGCAAGGAGGATTGGTTAGAATAGAGTCCATATTTGGATAGAAGTTTGATATCCAAGTTTTTGAAAAAGGTATGCAAAGTTTTATTTTATTCCAGCTTTCAGTATGGTCATGGTAGAATTTAATAATTATTACTGATTATTTGTCAAACCTATGATCCATGAAATTGGGATAACGACTCTGACCTCTTGGTCTCCCTTAATTGGGGGTTACCGGGAGGCGGGGTCGTTACAGTTTGACTGTGAGCCAGTATTTTCCCCAAAATTACAATGGCTATACTTCTTTAGCTCTTTATCTACCGAAATATTCCATATAAAGTCATTACTATTTAGTTGGAAAACATTTCAAATTATTTTTCTAATGATACCTAACTATCCTACAGACTTTATATAAGTGAGTAAAAGGGTTTAGGATAGGATTAGTCTGATCATCGCTTGTTCTTATACCATTCCTATTAAGTTGTACATAATGTACATGTACAAAGCATATATATGGCACAACATGACCTACAAGCATCCAAACACATATATAATAGCATGTTCTTTATTTTTGGATCTTGTTTCAGTTCCTTGATTGTCTGAAACACTAAATGCACATGTTACTGACACAAATGCAAAATATTTGCATCATCAAAATATGAGTGTGTCATATCCAAAAAGTCAATAGAAGTTGGTACTTTCATGAAAACCCCTAGTGGGAGATTATTATGTTATCTTGTAAATTGAAAATTCTAACATTATTTTATTCCACTACTATTCTTGTATAAATTTCTTTTGAGATATGAAAAAATACACCAATTCTAGCATACTTATTGGTGTGTTTGGATTAGATGGGTTTATTCTTCAAATTTAGTGTGGATCCCCTCTCAGGTCCCACTCCTTACAAGATGGTATCAGAGCCTTGGTAGATAGATTCTAACTATTTCAATTTTAGTCTCCCTTAGTAGAACCCCTACCCTACATGGACATTGTCTAAGTGAGATATTTACACTAGAATTTACCTAAGTTGTTCATGAGATGGTGAAAGAAGGGTATAGAATCATATGAGGTACACATAATGATCTTGATTATTAATCTTTAATGTGATGAGACCCTAGTTGCTCATACCCTATGAAGTAGGATTAGTTGTGACTTACTCTTTGGATGGTAAGAAATTTGACCTTTGGATGGAGCTAGGTATTGAGGATGTTAAGGTAGTTGTTAAGGATATCTTCCAATATGAAAATGGATAAATTGTGTCTTGGTTCTCGTAGTTGATTTTGAGCTCATCTTTGTTTCATGTTGCATGATTTCTTAAAGAAAAACCTATTTTACATTATACTACTACAGGTACAAAGATTTTCTATGATTTTATTGATGTTTTCTTGAATTAAGTCACAAGAAAGGATTGTATGAAGTTTGGTAGAGAAAACCCTAGAATTAGCTAGAACAAAAATCTCAAAGCCTAGTTTTGAGTATGGGGTGACACTAGGAAAAATGTGGCTTGTTCTAAAGGTTTACTTGACCTAACCTTTTTCCCCATTAATATGTATCGGGTTGTACTCAATGACTTTTTGGATGCTCATGTGAACCTTAGGGTTGTTAGGTTAGGAGAACAAGGACCTAAAACTCAACCTTAGGTGGCTATTACCTCTTAATTGGAGGCATGACCTATGCACATCGTAAACATGCAAATTAATCTTGATTGAAAGTTATGTATATGTAATACTAATACCCTTAGAGATATTTAGTTTTGCTTATTAGGTGAAACTTTTAAGGGGTGGAGAGTAGTTAGTTGCAAGCATAAGGATGATTGTATTTTGGGGACGAAATTCTCTTTGAGGGGCGGGTGTTGTAACACACCACAACTTATCATCTTGACTCTAGAAACCCTTAATCCCTTGGAACTTGATGCTTGTATGCTTAGACCCTTAGTATGGTCGAACAAGCATATAGATAAACTCTAATACACTCATGAACATTAAGTTCATATATAATGAGTAACTCTAGATAAGGCTACATGAAAGTATAACCATATCGTGGATCTATAAACCCTCATATTATAATGAACTGAATACATGTAATCTAAACCCTATTTGTGGGTGACTAACCTATCCTACCCATGTTTAGCACTTCATATGATGTGTTAGAATCAATAGGTGAGATTCTTAACATATGAAGTATAAAATAGATTTAATAAACTAAATGATGTCTAGTATGTAAGTAATCCCTTTTAATAAGTAACATATGCTTCTTCGCTCACCAATGCATGCATAATGTCTAAAATATGTATGTGAAAAGTATATTGTGTGAGGGTCCAAGAGAAAACACCCAGTTGGTTAGTGATCGGTCCCCTAAGGGTAATCAAACTTTTAAATTTATAACCCAAAACCTTCAAGGACCCCCACAACTTTATTATAGGATCGAAGTAGATATATTGGGTTGAACACAGGGACATGGGTACTCTTAGAACACCTAGATCTTTCTCTTAAGTCAATTAAGCCAATACGATAGTTGATAAAAGTTTAGAACTAGAACTAGTCTAGCAAAATGTCAAGAAATAAAATAAGACAAAGTAAAGAAAATAAAACAGAGTCCTTCAGATTCTATTAATATAAGAGAAGAAGTTCCTGGCTATGTAACCACAAGTTGGGCAGTCCATGCATCCGTTCTCGGGCATAGAAAACCCTCGAATACCTCAGTAAGCAACCTACATCCAAACATAATACATATTGTGGTATCTGTTCATGTGGGGTCATCCCACTTGCTTTCACGCGGTGTGACTAAAACCCATCAATGATACAAAACTTCTCCCGAGAATGACAAATCAACACCCTACAATGTCTAGATATCCACTTAGTTCAAGAATATTCTGAGATGCTAGGAACAAGTGTGATTTGGACAAAACATGGTAGTGGGCTCGAACGTGTCAGGATCGTCCCGGCTGTGCCCAGGTCTATGGTTCTTCACAGATCACCTTGAGCCATCCTCTTTTTTAGATTTCGATCCAAACTACCTTCTCTTATCCATTTCTACAACAAATCTCTCGATATATGTAGAAATAGAAATTCAACCAAGAAAGAAATCAACCAAACTAGCAATCATAACCAGAAAGAGAAGATAGAATAGAAAACATACTAGATCTAAAATAAGATCACTTACTTAAGGTAAAAGCACATAAACATGCCCAAAACAGGCTACATAGCCAAGAAGGAGCTCAACTAGCCATGCACATGCATAGTTGGCACCAAACAAAGATGGAAGAACATCATTTGTACAGAAACAAAGGAGAACATAAGAAGAAAGGAGAAGAAGAAGAGATTTAGCCCGTAGAGGAGAGGGCCTTAGCTTATGTATGGAATGATCTCGTCTTTGGTTCGTCCTCCTTACTCTTCTGAACTCCTTGGCCTCCTTTCTCCTTGATCCCGCCCCAAACAACAACTTGGTGGATGTACGAAGGTGGAAGATGGCTGGGAATGGTGGGAATATGCGAATGGTGGTGGAAAATTATGGTAGATGGAAGCAAACTAAAGAGATGGACATAGGATGAGCATTTCAACCCTTTCAGACTTTGGAATTCTCCCATAGGGCTTTGGGAGCCAAAATATTGGGAACCAAAATGTGGTACCAAAAAAAATCTCAAAAATCCTTGCAGGTAGTGAGGGGTGGGTATTTATAGGTGAAGGCATAGTGTATGTAATAAGTGATCATGACACCTGTCTCGGTGGCTACCCCGATCTCAGCCCAGCCTTGTCGGATGTTGTAGTCTTGACGGTTGTCATAGTCGAGATGGTGGTTGCGGTCGTGTCAGGTGTTGCAGTCGAGACAGATATCATGGTCGAGACGGTTGTTGCGGTCAAGATGATTGTTGGCCCTTGTCTTTGGCCTGACTGTGCTAGGCTCAAAACAATCATTCTGGGCATCTCGATCGCTACGGATGAGATTTGATAGCGATTGCTTCGTGTTACGATCACTACACTCTTGTTGTGGTTGTGGTTGTAGTGGTCGCAAAGAGTGCAACAGTCACTACACCTTGACTTCGACCTGACCATGTCGGGGTGGGCCCGACCGTACCGAGTGTTACAGTCGAGATGATGTAGTGGTTGTGAGCCTTTTCTTCTTAGGGACAAACCCACCTTGTGGGGAGGTATTACTGGTGGTCGATGAACCTTTTGATTGACGAGGATGCTTTCTTATAAAGGACTGGCCATCAAAAATATGGTCCAAGATATCAAAAGTTTATTCGGCACGCTAGTTGATTAGCAGGACCACCCTCTCCTAAGCTGGTGCACATAACACAACACTTGTAGGGCATAATCTGGGGAAATGATGTCTTTTTGAGTTCAGTGCCTGTAAGTCCAAAAATTGGCTAGTTGAGCAACTCTATCTATGAAAAGATATAAATTACTAAAAGATAAGAATCTGGGGTTATTTTGGGCATAATAAGGCTATAATGACACAAAACCATGAATAAATGCTGAGCACAAATGCCTAAATTTGGGTGTTATCCATTAGACGTGTGGTCTGTTTCCAAGAGGTCTCAGGTTTGATCCCTGACCATGAGATGAATAGAATGGCTACCTTTTAAAAGAAGGCTGACCAATAAAAAGAAAAGTATATTGTGTGTAGTATATGAAATGGAATAATAATTGGGGTTTCCATGTAAATGGATAGGAATAATGTGCCAATATATAAGTTAATGTTGATATTATTGGACTTAATGGGTAACATAACCTAATTTGTGCATACTACTATGAAATAAACCTTTTGATAGCAATGTGAAGTTAATAGGACTCAATTTAGTCAATGTTGATGACAATGATGTAATAATTTAATAAATATAAGGACAATGAGCCTAAACCTATTTTTATTAGAACTCATAAAAAGGAATTTCCAAAAGTGAAATCTAATCTTAAAATCGTGTTCCCTGGGTCGAGTTAGCTAAGATACCAAGTTCGAGATTAATTGGGTAATGCTAGATATTCTAATTCAACTAGGAACAAAGATACACTTCAAATATTCAATTTTCTAATCATTTAACTTGTATTTACTAATTCCTATATTTTCTTGGATTTGTTTGCCACGTAGTTGATTTTCCAGAATTCCTTAAATCACAGATTATGTGTTGTGATGCCAATGTTATCATGAACTGCATCCTTTCCGTATGCATCATTAATGATAACCTTCAAATTCCTATAATGTGGTTGATAACCTATCTTCAACCTCATTCAATTTTTGGTAGGTTGGGCTATTTCTATGCAACATCGGTGCTTAACTTTCCCTTGCATTTTCTCCTATATTCCTCCACCTTTTACCAAGATTTCTTTGCCATTATGATGCTCATCCAATTCTGAATGCAACAATCTCTAGATGGAATCCTAAATCTTACTATTTAAGAAACCCTTATATCCACCTTGTAGGCCATCTATTGCATAAGTTACAGACTCGCCATAGTTGTCTTCTCTGTATAACCCTTTACCCCAAAACCTCCATAGAAGTTCTAGAAATTGGCCACCACCCTCAATTGAGCCTTACTCTCCCTATTTCACCGCTCAGAATCCCAAGTTTGTTGTCGGTCACTCTATGAGAACCTAAGCCATTTCAGCAACCTCTTTGCAAATACATCCATGGTAAGCTTCCTTTCATCCTAGTCTTTATTTTCCTCAACATAGGGAGCCATGTGGGTAACTCAATTTCACTACCCTTGAGCCGCTTTCCCTGTCGCCAATGACATCCACCTGGTCGTTGCCATATCACAGAAATGATTTACCTTCTTTTTTATTTCTCAAATCTACCAATGAGCTCTTTCATTTGTTTCTCCCTCAATCTGTTGAAGTCCTCATTTTGGTTCTTCCTCTTTGAATTTATTGATTCTTGCAAGCCACATGTTGTTTTTGAGTCTTGTTTTAGCTTTTTACTACCATGGGCTTCATTGTGTCTCTCTAGACTTGACTAAAAATGAAAGAAAATATGTTTTGGAATCATGAGATTTTTCTCTACAAGTTGGTATGAGTTTTATGACCTAATTCTAATATACTAAATATGAGATTTTCTAAGAATCTTCCTAATCGAGAGATTGTAAAGTTCATATCTGATACTCTATAAGTCAGAATTGTTCTATTTAATATATGTAGACGAGGAAGATGATTGTTTGATGTTGTACGTTTTTTCCCTTCTTGATTTTTATTTTTCTATGCCATGATGGAAAAAATTGTCTTTACGCCACTTCTTTTGTTATACTGCGTTGAGTTGTGCACCTGTCATGCTGTAGGGCTGGGCCAAATGGATAAATTTGATTGAGTCATCTCATTTTGTGTTTTAAGACGAATAAATATTATATACGTACCTTTAAGGAATTTTTAATCGATCGATGCTTCTAGAGTTCATAGTAAACTATCTATAGACTAGAAAAATGAAAGAAAAAATATTTTAGAATCATGTGATTTTTATCTACAAATCGATATGAGTTTTATGACTAAGTTCTAATATACAAAATATGAGATTTTGTAAAGATCTTCCTAATCGATGAGAGATTATAAATTCATATCTAATACTCTATAAGTTAAAAAAAGGTAAAATATGTTACGAGATCAGTAAACTATAATCTATAAGATGTTATAATTTTTATAACCCAATTTATGATTATAGAGTTTATGTGAACTTTAATAGTGATTATCAATAACTATTGCTAGATATACCAATAACCTTATGGATGTCTTAGCCAAACTACATCCAGAAAACTTCAATAGTGATTATCATCATAGTCAACCTCAAAGTTTCTCGGAAGGCTTTTATCTTTTGGACAAAAGTTGATGGTAGTAATACTACCTCGTTTAGTTCAGCATGTTCTAATGCAGTTGTTAATTATTTAAGAATTTGACCCACGCGAGGAGAGTGAAACGAATAATAAAGTTTCATGGCTTTTCTAAGAAAGAAAGAATGGACCAACGGCCATTGAATATATCTTTCCTTTGCACTCAAATGGCGTGCCTAGACTTGACGGTCAATTTGTCATTGAGATTTACTTTTTATTGCATCTATTTAATATATGATATCTTAACACTATTTGTTCAATGTCAAACAAAGCACTGCTTTGAAAACCATTTTACGTTTTACTTTTAGACGTAAGGAATTACGCAATTTTGACTTCTAAGAAGTTATGAGAAGTTATGAGATCTAAATGGATATTCATGGGTTGTGAACTGCTACCCGCACAAACCCCATAATATCAGAGTACACACTCCAACCCCTCCCATCCTGGCGCTCACCGGTGATTAACATGGGGGCAGTGCTGATGTGGTAGAAAAGCCCACTTAAGAAATAAAAAAGGACTAAAAGAAGAGTGAGAAAGCGATTTTGCTCATAATTTTCAATTCCGATCATCATCATCATCATCATCATCATCAAGCTTCAATCCCAACTATGTTGGGGTCGGCTACATGGATCCTTCATTTCCATTCAGCTCTATCATGGGCCATATTCTGATTGAGATGTAGAGATTCAAAATCTCTCTTTATAAGCTCATCCCATGTTAATTTAGGCATTTCTCTTCTTCTATTTATAGTGGTTGGCTCAATAGTATTGCTTCGTATATGCGCACTAGTAGGTCTGCATTGCACATGTCCGTACCATCTGAGTCGGCCCTCGCACAACTTGTCCTCAATGCTCGCCACCCCCACTTTATTCCTGATATAGTCATTTCTCAAGCGATCTTTTCTTGTCTTCCCACACATCCATCTCATCATACACATTTCAGCCATGCTCATCTTGTTGAGACCTTGTTTCTTCACTGCCCAACATTCACCCCCATAGAGCATCGCTGGTCGTATAGTTGTTCTATAAAACTTACTTTTTAACCTGAGAGAGATCTTCTGATCGCATAATACTCCAACTGCACTCCTCCATTTCAACCGTCCTGCAGTGATCCTGTGACAAACATCATTTTGGACATCCCCATCTATTTGAATAATAGAACCCAAGTAACGGAATTTATCTCATTTTGGTATATCTACTCCGTCCAACTTGGCTCCATCATTCACACTGCGAGATTGGCTGAAATTGCAATGCATATACTCAGTTTTGCTCCTGCTAATCATCAATCCATTTGATTCCAATGCCTTTCTCCAACGTTCAACTTTATCATTCAATCCATCTTAGTTTCGTCAATCAAAACAATATCATCAGCAAATAACATACACCAAGGAATATCATGCTGAACATTCTTTGTCAACTCATCCATAACAAGAACGAAGGATCCATGTCATAGAAAGAGTGACAGAGTTTTTATAGGCTGGCTGTCAACCTACCACCAACCCTCCTCCTTTACCGGGGCTTGGGACCGACTACATTTACACAAAATATGAAAACATAGGCGGAGTTTGAAAACATAGGTGGAGTTTAAAATAAAAATATTAGATTCCTTATGAAAATACTTTCTAGTTAGATCAATGTTGACATATTTTGGAGAAAAAATATTATGAGAGAAATATAATATTCAGATTTCAAAGTATACTACTTATGAACTGGTACCTGTTTATTGGGTATAGTACGTCATCATCAAACATTCGTACTGTACCTCCAAAATGAGAGTAACGTAATGCATAACGAGTACTGTACACCCAGGTATAACAACCATATTTTTGGGGTGTAATATTCATATTTTAGGATAAATTACTCCCGATTTGGAAAAACAATACCAATGTCTAATTGTTGTTTTGAGGTACATATCTTAGGTACAGTACGTCAGTACGTTATCAACAAATATTCATATTGTATCCTCTAAAATGGGAGTATTGTACTCCAAAAGCAGTACTGTACACTCTGTACAAACAAGTATTATGCATATTTTCTAAAGTATGCCAAAAGTAGCGTTGTTAGAAAGCTTATTTAGTAGAGAATCTAAAGATTTTTATCTCATTAAAAAATTCATTATGGATTAAAAATTATGAAAAATATTGTATCTAAAATATGTGTATTGTACCGAAAGTATGGAAGTATCATATTTTTTGTATTATCTTTTATTATGAAATATGTCAATATTAGTCTTGTTGAAAAGTACTTTTTATAACGAATCGAGTGTTTTTTGCTTCATCAAAAAAATTATAACTTGAAAACTTAAAAGTAATATAATTTTTTCTTTCTTCTTACTTCTCTCATATTTAAAATAAAAAAATTTGACTCCATATAGGAAACTATGTGGAAAAGAATTTAAATAAAAGGTTCCTCCTTCCATTCCATTTGTCATGTGACTGTGGCCATTCCACCTTATAGCTGGGTAACTGGGTTATGCCGTTATAGCAACCTTGGAGATGGCGTCGATGATGTACACGAGGCCATCCCAGTCCACCTTCGCGGTGCTGTTCCGTATCTCTTCCCGCCTCCATGCTGCCGCCCCGTCGCCTTCTCTTTCTCCCGCCGCGAGGCTGCGCCACTTTTCGGCCGCCTCCCGGGCCGTCGTGAACCCTTTCTTGCCGTCTATCCGCCCCCTTGCCCGGAGAGCGGCTGGAGGAAGTTCCGTCCCGCTGGGCAGGAGATTGGGTGGCGTTCGCTCAGCTCAGGTTAACGAGCCGGGCTCGATAGATTCTTCCATGATGCAGGGAATGGCGAAGAAGGTTCGCGCCTGTCACTTTCCATTGTTTACATATCTTCTGCCGGTCTTATGGCTGCTGTACGTTTCTTTTGACCATCGCCGTGAAACAATGAAAGTTAGCCCTAAAATACCGGTATGGGTTCAAAACTGGCTTTATTTTCCAAAAAGAAAGGGACTTTACACATTGAAACAGAAGCTCTGGGAAGCAAATATGATTTTTCATTGTCACAATGCTTCCTAAAAGTTCGCTCTGAATCTGCTTGTGATTAAGCTTGAATTAAACTCAAGCTAACCATTTAGTCGATTTTTTGTTTGCATTCTATCCTGGCACCTGGGAATTTTTTCAATTGCAAAGAAGGGCTACTACTGTTATGGTTCTCATTGAGAAAATAGTTCTGGTTGCAGCGTGCTATCTGCAGAAAGAGATAACAATAACGGGAGTCATCAATGCGTCTGACAATTAGTTTATTATATGGATGCCTCAATGGTACTGACAATCGGATTATTACCAATTTCGATCAGGCTCATATTGGGGTACTGATATTTGCATATGCTGGAGACCGGCATGGTATTAGTTGTAAATATTGTTTATTTGAAGTTTTCGTATTAAATCTGTGCATATGAAACAATGAAGTGATTCTACATGTACAAATTCATACAATTTGTATTTTATAATTTAATTTACTATATTGATTTATCCCATTTATCTTACCTACACCTTGATTTTTTCTATTTATCACACCCTGATTCTGAAGAAGGAATTTTTTTTGTTGTCTAAATTTTATGTGAAGAATTTCTTGCGCTAATTTTTCCTCTTATTCATCAACAGATAAAAGACCAACTAAATGCTGATTCTGCCATTGTTAAGGATGCCTATGGAGATGGGCGTCATGTCAGGTCTTACAATGCCATTTTATTCTGTCAATGAATTGATGAATATATGTCAAACCCTTTTTTAATCCAAGTGAAAGTGCTTTTTTTTAAATTCCTTGCATCCGATACTTAGATGCTCAAAGTTATGTGTGTAGTTTGAGGCCATTCTCTTAGTGATATTGTAGTATTAATCTCAACTATAGTATTTCAAGATACAAAAAATAGGAGACCTATCTATAGACATTATCGTTCCTTCAATAAAATCAAGCCCGTCAATATGAAATTCCAAGTTTTTGAAATTGTGCTTATATCTCATTATCATCATTATTTAAGCTCAATACCAACCACATAAGGGTCGACTACATGGATCTTTTTTCTGTATTCAACTTGTGGGCCTTCTTTTCCATTTCGTTCAATTATGAGTTTTATTCTCATCAGTATTTAGAAATTCCTAGCTTTTTCCAAGTTAATTTAGGTTTGCTGCTTTCCCATTTGACTATGCTTGACCCTATTGCGAATCTTTAAATGGGTGCCTTTAGCTGTTTACGTTGCACGTCTAAATTATATGAGGTGACTCTCACATAGCTTTTCTTTTGGAGTGCATCTGGAAGGAAGAACATCTAAGCATGGAATCTGAATGCTACAACAAAAATGTGCTACTTTGGAGCAGACGATCATCAATACCATGACTACGCCATCTTCATTGGAATACGTACTTAACGTGGCACGAACACGTATCTCCAATGACAATGTAGCAGTAGTGGAATCTCCAAAGCGTCTGACAATCGTGCATAACGTGGCACGAACACGAACGAACGATGTGCTGATGATATGAAGCAAGTACCATAACTCTGGCGCATGAACCTTTGGGGCTTGACGGAAAAGGAGATCATCCATCAATGATAGTCCCAAGTAGATCATCAGAAGGTGATGCTAAAACAACAGATGCGACTCGAAGAAGACGTGATGAAAGCAGCTCGGTGAAAATAAAACTGGATGAACTATCAACCTTGCAGATGTAGACTTGGCAGGCTTGAAATTGTTGAGCTTCTGAGAAGTCTGAAGAAGCGCCCATCCGTCTTTCAAGAATGCAACAAGAGTGATCAACTGAACCACCATTAACACCGAAGGAAGAGGAAACAAGAGGGTTGAAATATGCGTAGCAAACTCTTGTCCTGACGTACATAATGCGGTACGAACGCGAGAAGCTCGGTGTCGATGCTGCAATGGAGATCCTTCAATGTTGTCTGGAAGTGGAGAACAAATGTGCTGCACAATACGAAGCTCCATAACGATAGTAGCCTGGAATATATCCCATCATTCTCATCTCTCTCTCATACTCTCACTCATACTCTCCCTCTTACTCTTCTCATGCTCTCTCTCTTCTCATACTCTTCCTCTCCTCTCTATCCCCCCTGCACATCAAATACGACGTGAGTGCGTATATGGTGTGGAGGAAAGGATATAGGACCCCCCACCCCCCGACGCGTGGAAAAGGGGATACACACATGATGGGTGGAAGGGTGGGAAATGAATTGGTGAAGAAGAGAGGAATATGTGAAACTGAGATGTACAATATGTAGAGAATGGAAATCGATAATCGGAGAGGAGATGTTAAATGGATCAATGTAAGATATGAGAAAATTAAATGGATCTAATCCTGACCCAAAACGACATTTGTCCGACCAAAATTTTTTGACCATGAAATTTTGGAGGATGTCAGGAACTTGGGAGAAGATAGAACAATTGGGGGTGACAACATGGTTGAATATGGTGGAGTGATGAAGAACAATAGCTTGTGGGATCAAGGTGGCAATAATAGAACTTGGCAACAACAAGGATGACGACCAAGGAAGACATACGACGACGTTGGGGCAGCAGAGCACGATATAGCAGAAGATGGTTGGATTATGCCGCTCGACTGATGTAGCACTTGGCCGCAACGGAGGATATGATAACGGTCTCTTGCACGACTTTGGAGATATTGCATGCCATGAGGCTGCATGCGGAGTTGAGTGTGGAGCCTCTCCATAAGTGGTGGCGTAGACTAGTGATGAGGACGTCATGGCGTTGTGATTGCTGGGCGGCAACAAGGATTGGCGACGGTTGTGGTTGGTGGCACGTGATGCGGCAACGACGTTGATGGTTGTCGTTGGCTGCGGTTGTCGCTGTTAATTGGCGACATCATTTGCTGTGCGGTGGGATGGCAACGACGGCGGTTGCTCTTCACTGCTGCTCCTGATGATAGGTGGCTGCTACTATTGGGAATGATAGAGGCAGGCGACGGTGGCGCTGCTTGTTGCTGGCCACGGTGGCTGCTGCTACTGCTGGTCGACTGCTGTCCTGGTCGACAACGGCTGTGGCTAGCAGGGGCTGTTGCTTGGCCGACAACAACTTGATGATGGCGGCTGGTAGATTGGTCGCCGAAAAGAACAATAGCGGCGAATGGAATTGAAGATAGTCGAGAAGGATGATTGTCAGCGTATAGAAAGATCATTATGAATTGAGAATAGAGATGACCATGGAGGTCGGGATACGCCTAGCGGGCGGCCGACCCCTAAACCACGGCTACCCGCCGCCCGCAGGCGGAGGCGGAGCCCCTGTTGCTCTCTCTCGGAGAGAGGAGAGGCGACAAGGACTTCTGTTTGTGGCGACTAGGAGAGAAGAGGGAAGCGACATTGGCGGCTAGGTATGAACTTGCTTTGATACCATGTGAGAAATAATAATGAATGTATTGAATTGATTCGATGAATAAAAGACATACAACCCTGTCCTATATATATGAGCAAGGGAGAAACCATGAGACTTGGGGCACAAGTAATCTAAACGGGCCGAGACACTAAAGGCCCGCCAACTAATTAACCTATTAACGAAATAGGCTAATATATACTCTCTAACACAATTTTATGTGATTCGGTCTCAACAGTCACAGGAAGAGGGGCATCAACTAGCAAATTCGTAGATATAGTAGAACCCGTTTCAGAGAAAGTAAGGTGTATCTTCAAAAACACCAATTCCAGACTCACAAACCATTTCTTTGTCATCGGGTCATAACATCTGTACCCTTTCTGAGTTCTGGAGTATCCCAAAAAGATAATTTTGGTACACCTTTGGTTAATCCACATTGAAGATTTCGGACAAAGTAGGTACTTCCAAAAATTCTAGGAGGAACAAAAAATAGTCTCAAGGTACAAAATACTATAAGGGACTTTGTTATTCAAAACAGAGGAGGGCATCTGGTTTATCAGAAAGCCGACAATAGAAACATCACCCCCAAAAATCTTAGGAACATGATAGTGAAACAGAATCGCCTGAGCAACTTGAAGAAGATTACAATTCTCCTTTCGACAATGCCATTTTGATGGGGCTGAAGGTGGGAAGGTATGACTGGGGATGTTGTTGGCGGTGGTGGCTATTGGTTTGGAGGTAGGAAGGGATTTGGCACAGGTCAGGCTGGGGGGTGTTGGTGGCGAGTCTGTGGAGGGTGGGAGCGACAGGAGGGGCTGGTGGCAGGAGGGCTCATGACAGGTGGGCATGGGACTTGCAACGAGAGGGTTGGAGGTGGGGGGAGGTTTGGATAGGCGGGGGGGGAGCTATCGCTTGAAGGGGGGTAGGGAGGTTGGTGGTGGGAGAAGGGAGTGGCGACGAGGGCAGGGAGAGGAAGAGGAATGGGAGAAGAGGGCGGTGGGGAGAAGAGGGTGGTAGGGAGAAGAAGAGTATCAGTGATGACGGGTTGGGTTGAGGAGGGTGACAAAGAGAGGGGTGAAGGGAAGGGGAAAGGAAGTGGGGGCGGTGGCTAGGGGATAGGGGAAGAATAGGGTTAAGGAGGGGAAAGCATTAGGCTTAGGAGGGAACTTAGGGAGGATCATGGCTATGATACCATGTGAATGCCATAGTGACAAGTTTGGGATTCGACAATCTTTTGGCTGGCTGAAAAAAATCGGAATTCGGAAAAAATCAAGAAAAGTTGTCAAAAGATCGATAAATTTCGGTCAAAGTTCGGTCAACTATTCGGAAATAATCGAGAAGAAGTCGGCTATATAAGTATATATACATATATATGCATGTACATATACATATACATATAGATAAATATATGTATGTATGAGTATATATGCATACATATAAGTATTAAGGTCACACGACATACAATCTTAGTGAGTAAAAAAGTAGGAAAAGAAATAAAAATAGTTGAGCAATAACAATGAACTGTCCAGAGGAGTGGGGGTTGGAGGTTTAGTGTATATCAGAAGTTTTGTTCACATGGTTTGGTATAAAAAGAGCAAGCGACTTAAAACAAATACGTCGTGAAAAAATCGTGAAAAGTCATGAAGAATCATGGATAATCGTATAAATCACGAAAAAGCGGGATAAATTGTGAAAGGTCGTGAAAAATCGGGACTGGCTTATTAATCATGAAGAACATTTGGGAACCTATAACATCATGACAAATCGCTGATTTTTCATAAAATTCAGAGACTTTTGTTACTATGGTGAACACTAAAAATGTTTGTATCTGATGATTAAAGCAAGCACATACCGTCTCCTTACATAGGATATGAGAGGTCAATTATTAGATTTCACCAACATGGGACAAAATACAAGATAATAAAAGATAAAGTAAGAACAAAATACTAAATATATTACAACATCAATGTCAACATCCTTAGATGTTTCATCAAAAGACTCAACTTCTTTTCTCTTCCACTCTTGTTTCACTTCCTTCTTTTGTGTTGGGCTTTCTATGCATTCCTCATGGCCATGGCCAAAGGCCTAGCTGAAACACAAAGACTAGTTATTGTTTCTCAAATTATCTCGACCGACGCTTCTTCTTTATCAGCAAGTACACATGAATCTCCTTCAGTGGTTCCACAGTTATATCAACCTAGGCTCGTTCTTCTCTGAGCAAAGTTGGGCTTAGAGTTGACAAATCAATACCTAATACCCTTTCAACTCCCCTCACCACCACTCCAACAACTTCCTTGGATTGGTTCATTGCCAAGCTTGGCAGCCAAATCTATATCTAAAATGACACCACAAGTCCTTCGCTTTGTCATCTTTCTATTCCAATCCTTCATGATAATGAATTGGTTGTCAAACCAACAAGCCCCTTGGTGAATTGTGCTTCGCTTTACATCTACATTGAACAACCTTAATAAGAAAAAACAATTTGGTTTGGAGCACGACTTGAATTTGCCGTTTGGTTTCATGTCCTCTTGATCCATGCACTTGTGGATAGTACGATCTTCGTGCTATCACATGGTTCATCATCATGTGATACCAAGAGCGACTCATCCATTCATATAAATCGTCTTTCATTTGGACATATCATTCTCCATCTTGAATCATAGATGCTTGAAAATTTCCTTCTCAACCATAGAAATTCTATATTCATCCCCACATAGCATTGACACCCAAGACTCCTTATCCAATCCTTGTGGATTATCCTCTATGAGAGGTTGAGCCCACAACCTTCCTTTCTCTAAGATTATATAGAGCAGATGTTGCAATAAACAATTTCAAATTATAATCAAATTGCTCATTGTTAGGAGCGCGTCACATTTTTGTGGAACAATCAACACACTTTCATCTCAGTGTGCAACATTGAATCGTCCACCCTAAAAGGGCTTCTTTCCCGAGCTCAAACCCCCCAAAAGGGGCTTCTTTGTCCTGAGTCGTGTTGATAACATTGGATCACCTGTATCTCTCAGCGTTGTGGAGACTTGCATGAAGCCTCCTTCCATCTCCCAATGTTGATGCATGATTGAAGAATTTTGGATATGTATCGTAGGGGTAATGTATAAGTAATTTCGGCATACCCGTCCCTCCCTTTCACGTTGCAAGCACTGTGGAGGGCCTCATTGAGGGTAAGACAATATCCTAATTTGTCTCCATAGCACGTAGAACCTTGGACACGTTGTATTATCTTTGTATAAGTTCAAGAGAGAAAGATTTCCCCCCCTATCCCATGCCTTTGGTGGTTGGGCGCTCGGGAGGGTGGTAAACAGAAGTGGCAATTAGGATTCAAAATCGGGTTGCTTTGTTAGGGGACACCGTGCTTCGACCAATTGAGCCACTCCTTGTCGACATTATCTTTGTATGTATGCACATGGCTTGTAGAATTTTATGGCTTATTCCTCAAGTGCATTGAAGTTTATGCCTCATCTTGAGACGATGAAAACATGTTCCATTACACCTCATGTTCTTTAGGGCCTTGATAATGGACTTCACATCACCACTATCTATCAACTTCTTAATGTCCTTTTCTACACATGTTGGCCAATCTTCCTAGATGAATGATGATTTATGTGAAGGTTGATAATCTTCCCTGGTAACCTCCTGTGTCATTGACTTTGTAGATAGTAAAGGAGTTGTTTATTCAGTGAGTAAAAAGGTTTACATGGTACTCTCTTATATAGCTACAGAGAGTTGAGACACATATACAAGCGAGCAATATGGGACTAATACAATAAAGCAGTAGGAGGAAAAACACAACAGAATAAGAAAATAACACATTATTCTATACTCCCCCTCAAGCTGGAGCGTAGATGTCGAATAAGCCCAGCTTGTCAATCAGAGTCTGGAAGCGAGCTTTAGGAAGAACTTTGGTGAAGATGTCTGCAAGTTGCTTCTCAGTGCTGGGATATGGAGTGCAGATATGTCCAGACAGAACTTTCTCCCTGACGAAGTGGCAATCAACCTCAATATGTTTTGTTCTTTCATGAAAGGTGGGGTTGCTCGCAATGAAAATGGAAGCCTTATTGTCGCAGAACATAGGAATGGGGCTAGAAGAGGTGATATCAAACTCATTCAGAAGACCACGGACCCACAGGAGCTCACATGCAGTATGAGCCATGGCTCTGTATTCTGCCTCTGCACTAGATTGGGCAACAACTGTTTGCTTTTTGCTGCGCCATGTAACCAGATTTCCTCCTACAAAGGTGCAATATCCAGATGTAGATTTCTTATCAGATCGACTTCCTGCATAGTCAGAATCAGAGAATCCAGATAAATTGCAATGACCATGCTTTTTGTACAGAAGACCTTTCCCTGGAGAGCTTTTGAGATATCGTAAGATGTGACAAATAGCATCCCAGTGGCATTGTCGGGGTTTATCAAGATACCGACTTATGAATCCTACAACAGCAACCAAGTCAGCTCTAGTAACAGTCAAATAGATAAGTTTGCCAACCAGTCTCCTGAACTGTTGATGATCAGCATAAGGAGGAGAAGTATCATTATCCCAATCCATATTGGGATCCAGAGGAGTGTTGGCTGGCTTGCAACCCAACATGCCTGTCCCTCGCAAAAGGTCAAGAACATATTTCCTCTGTGACAGGCATAGTCCTGCAGAAGATCTAGCAACTTCAATGCCTAGAAAATATCGTAGTTTCCCTAGGTCTTTGGTGATGAAGTGTTGTGTTAAATACTTTTTGGTTGCCTGTATCCCTGCACTATCACTGCCTAATAGGACAATATCATCAACATATACAATAAGGATGGCCGGTGGGGCGTAGCTCAGGTGGTGCGGCTCGCAAGGCCTCTGCGAGAGGTCACGGGTTCGACTCCTGGCTATGCCCCAAAAGTGAATTTGTCGCAGCGTCGGCCGGCCAACGATGCTACTATTTGGGAACCCATTCATGCGGCTGGGTGGGCCCCCGGGTTTACCCTTCCATGGGGGTCACAAAGTGGCGCTTTCTAAGGGGGGGTTCCCGGTCATCAAAAAAAAGGATGACCAGCCCTGCTGCAGTTTTACGAATAAATACAGAATGATCAGATTGTGAACGCCGAAAGCTAAAGGTAATTAAGATCTGACTAAGCTTGTCAAACCATGCACGTGGGCTTTGTTTCAGACCATAGATTGCCTTTCTTAGTTTACAGATTTTAGAAGCAGACTCCCCCTGAGCAACAAATCCCGGAGGTTGCTCCATGTAGACCTCCTCCTGTAGATCTCCATATAGAAAGGCGTTTTTGACATCAAGTTGAAACAGAGGCCAGTCTTTATTCACAGCAATAGATATCAGAATATGAACAGAATTTAAGCGTGCGACTGGAGAAAAAGTTTCAAAATAATCAACTCCATATGTTTGAGTATATCCTTTCGCAACCAATCGGGCTTTCATGTGTTCAATGGTACCATCCAGTTGATATTTAATAGTAAAAAACCAGCGGCATCCAACAGTATGGCATGAAGAGGGACGATCAACCAGATGCCATGTCTGTTGATCACACAGTGCATGCATGTCCTGTTCCATAGCATGTTTCCAGGTAGGATGGCGAAGTGCCTCTTCGGCTGATTTAGGAATTGTCACAGTAGACAAAACAGAAGTGAAACAAGCAAAGCTACCACAGAGATTGTCAGATGAACAAAAATTACTGATAGGATGCTGAGTACATGAGCGAACACCTTTCCTTAAACTTATAGGAAGATCCAGGTCAGAAAATACCTCAGTGGATGGTGGATCAACCGCAGACGCATGATTTGGTTCGGCCGGGGCTTCAGAAGCATTGATGTTCTTTGACCGGTGCCGATAGACTTGCAATGGACGTTTTTGAGGCACATCAAGAGCTGGTAATTCTTCAACAACAAATGGTAATGGTGTGGTAGCCATAATATCAGCCGACAATTTGTCACCATCAGTAGAATAGTAAGGCATATGCTAAAAAAAGGTCACATCCGCACTAGCAAACCACTGTTTTTTAACATGATCAAAACAACGGTAGCCTTTCTGAGTACGGGAATATCCCAGAAACACACATTTGACTGAGCGAGCATCAAGTTTTTTGAGGCCAGGACGAAGATGCTTTACAAAACAAGTACTCCCAAAAATGCGAGGCAGAGAAAATAAGGGTTTATCAGGAAACAAAATGGCGTACGAGACCTGATTTTTCAAAACAGAAGAAGGCATGCGATTGATAAGATAGCATGCCGTAGAGACAGCTTCAGGCCAGAAGTGATGGAGTACTTTGTAGTGTATGAGAAGGGTGCGAGCAACCTCAAGAAGGTGACGGTTTTTTCTTTCAGCGACGCCATTTTGTTGAGGGGTGTAAGGGCAAGTGGACTGATGTATGGTTCCTTGGGCAGCACAAAAGGATGTAACAGATTGTTGCATGAATTCCAGAGCATTATTAGTACGAAAAATTTTAATAGGTCGATTAAATTGAGTGTGAATTTCAGCAAAGAAGGTGCGAATAGTATCTAACACAGTATCCCGACCTTTAAGCAAAAACAACCATGTGGTGCGAGAATAATCATTAATAAAGGTCATAAAATATTTCACACCCGAGTGACTGGATACAGAGCACGGTCCCCAAATATCAGCATGAACCAGGTCAAAAATTTCTTTAGAAGCAATAACTTTCTTAGCAGGAAAAATAGACCGAGTATGTTTGCCCAAAACACAAGTTTTACAGGAAAAAATTATTCTAAGATAAAGTAGGAAATAAATGCTTTAATTTGGCAGCAGATGGATGGCCCAGGCGAAAGTGCCACTGTAATCCCCTCACTGAAGTAGATAACATAGCCGCAGTAGGAGGTCCATCCAGATAATACAGCCCATCTGGTCCTTCACGGCCCGAACCAATCCTCGTCTTCGTGCGGAGATCCTTCAAAATACAACTAGAAGGATCAAATTTAATAGAGCACTTGAGTTGTTTAATCATCTTACTGACGGACAATAAATTAACAGGAAACTTTGGAATATATAGAACAGAATTCAAGTGCAATTTTGGTGAAAGCGGAACCGTGCCAGTGCCATGAACAACAATTTTGGAACCATTTGCAACAGTAACAGATGATATAGTAGTTTTATGGAGACTCAAAAAAAGATGAAGATCACCAACCATATGAGTGGATGCACCTGAGTCAATGCACCACTGTTTGTTACCAGATGATGGAGAGGCAAGCATGGCAGAGGCTCCTGGTGTAGACGAGGATGGCATCTGTGCGAGTCGTTCCTGGAACATCTTCTCGAACTCCGAACGTAACTAGTCTGTGTTAGTTGGAGCAGCAGGTGTGTCAGGGGTAGATTCGGCAGCAGTTTCTGTAGCAGCCTGGTTAGCCCAAACTGGCTTGCCGTGCTTAATCCAGCAACGATCTTCAGTATGATTGTCCCGGCCACACCAGTTGCAGTAGCGAGGGCCGGGAGCAGGACCACGTCCAGGAGTAGATGTGCCTCGACCTCCTGAAGCTGGAGGGCGACCACCACGGCCACGACCGCGACCACGACCATGACCAGAATCAGCAGAGCGAGCAATAAGCGTAGGAAGCTCAACAACAGGTGTAGGTGTCATGGACGGCAGGCGTTGGACACGTTTCAGAACATCGCGAAGGGTTGGCAGCGGGTCACTTGACAGGATCTGGTCAACCACTCCAGAAAAAGAGGCAGGAAGTGCAGCCAAAAATTGCACCAGTTGCAGTTCGTTGCGCTGCTTCTGAGCAATTTTGATGTCCGCCGTCAAAGGGTGGTAGAGTTCAAACTCATTCCATAGAGCCGAGCATTGATTGTAGAAGTCATCAATGGAAGTATTAGTAGAGAACTCCTTCGCCAGAGTCTTGAAAATTTCAAATACACGTTTGGGATTCTCTTGATGAGAATAGACATGGGACAGCTGATCCCACATAGCCTTAGCATCATGAAGGCAGAGAAGAGATTGGCTGATGCGAGGCTCGGTACTATTGAGGATCCAAGACATGACGCCGGAATCATCCTTGGACCATTGGGCATAGCTTTGTCTGGTTTTGTCATCCGAATCAGCAGTAGGAATAGCAGGAGGCTCCGCCGTAAGGTGGTGATACCGTCCTTGTGCTTTGACATATAGAACAAAGGACGTCGACTAGAGATGGTAGTTTGAGCTGCCGTCGAGCTTCACCGTGGTGACACACAGGGAGCGCAGAGGCTCAGGGAAGGCCATAGTAGAGGCAGGAGTTGGTGCAGTAGCAGAGTAGAGACCCACAAAGGGCAGATAGCAGCAGCAGGGATCTGACGCGTCAGATCAGAAAACCCGTATCGGGCAGAATATGCATAGAGAAACCTACGCCGTCATGAGGAAAACTCAACGTTCCTTCATGAGGCGCAGGCAGATAGAATGGAGAGACGAAATGACTCTCAACTTAGCCGACCAGTGGATGTCCGAACGTAGATCCGAAGAGCACCCAGACTTAGATGGAGACGAGAGGTAAAAACCAGTGGCAGCCGGCCGAAAGGCTAGAAGCCTGGAGGAGGATGTTGCGGGTGGAGTGGGTTGTTGAGGCGACAGTGGGAGGGAGGGAGGACGGAGGAGGGCGGCGGCTGTGGGGGTGGAAGGAGGAGGGAGGGGCGGCGGCGGCCGGGGGGGTGGCGGGCAGGAGGAGATCGGCGGGGGGGGGTTGTTGTCGGCGGGGGGGGGATGCTCACGTCATGGGTGGGAAAAAGGAGAACCTGCTCTTGATACCATGTAGATAGTAAATGAGTTGTTTATTCAGTGAGTAAAAAGGTTTACAGGGTACTCTCTTATATAGCTACAGAGAGTTGAGACACATATACAAGCGAGCAATATGTGACTAATACAATAAAGCAGTAGGAGGAAAAACACTACAGAATAAGAAAATAACACATTATTCTATAGACTTATCATAAAGAAATCAGTAGCATGCTCCAAGACTGAAGATGGATATAAAGCACTTGTGTTTTTAACAACAAGGTAGATTGGATACAGTTCTTGCTTGAGCTTGGTCTCTTCCTTCCGCTGTCAACATTTGTGCAAACTACCTCACAACCTAGTGTTTTGCTATACAAGTAGAATGAAGTACTTGGAAGTCGGCTTCCCTTATGGGTCAATGTTGGTAGAAAGAATCTTCTTGTCATATTTGGAAGCACCAATGACTAGTTAGCATGTTTTCTCGAAAAGGTTGTATTCGGAAACACCTTTCAACATTTTAGATTGAAATTGAAGGTAACATCCTGATGGGGACCCAATTCCCGAAACTCAAATTCAATAATAGAAACTATAATTGCCTAGATAAATACTCCAGGTATGGTATTTATAGCAAGCTAATGGAAACTCTACCGATTGACAATTGGGACTAATCGTCCAAGTAGTGACCAAATTAATTAAAAACCTTGAAAAAAATCAAACGCGGAAGTCCATATTAAGTCTGCAAAATAACAAATAAGTGCCTAAACTAACTAAATCAATATGTAAATGAACTAAAATATTAAAACTGGTTAACAACAAATTAGACCTAATCACACTCTCTAGAGAGCTTGTGTGTCCTAAATCAACTTTCCCCGTCCTTCAAACAACAAGATTTCGATGAGTGTAGTGGGTGTACCACACCTGGGTCCATGTCATAGTAGTGGTTCTTGAATGTCATACACCTGAACGGGAGTTAGGAACATGATATTTAAAAACACAACTCCAAGCGCTAGAAGCGTATGCCTTAGGCGAGGTGGTCTGCGGTACTCCTCGAGGCAAAACCTTAGTCTGCCTTGGCGAGGCGTGTGCCTCAATGTATATGCATGTGTGTATATATATAAGTAGGTTTGTATGTATACCTTTAAATCTATATATGTGTTTTTATTCGTAATAGTGTGTGTGTGTATATATGTATGTGTGTGTGTATATATATATATATAGCGAGAGAGAGAGAGAGAGCGAGCGCGCGAGAGAGAGAGAGTCCGGTTAGAATACACTCGAGTGTAGCGGAGACAAAATACATCAACTCGTTTTGTGCCTTATAAGCATTATATTAAAAATCTAAACGATTGATCTTCTTAAATATCTTATAAATAGCCTACAGAAAAAAATTGAGTTCATTTGGACAGTAATAGGCCATGCATCTAAAGACAACAAAAATGCACTTGAAAAACTTTGTGCGTCGATTTTGTTGTACTTGGTTGAGTGCCTTACCAACATCCCAATGAGCTCAAATTTTGTGTATAGACTATATTTATCATACTAATGAAAGATCAATGATTTGGATTTTCGCAAAAAATGTTGTTTGATGTACAAACCACACTTGAGTGTAACACATGATCTGTACACTCGAGTGTATTGTAGCATGACTCTGATAGATAGATAGAGAGAGAGAGTGTCATGCTAGAATACACTCAACTGTATCAGAGACACATTCCACTGAAGTTGTTTGCCATCATGTAACTTTTTTTTTGAAAATCCAAACTATGGATCTTCTTAAATATCTTATGAATACACCATATATCAAATTTGAGCTCGTTTGGACACTTATAGATTATGCATCTAAAGACAAAAAATCATGCACTTGAAATTAGTTATCTACATTGACTTGTTCTTAGTCGAGTGACCCATAAGCATCCAAATGAGATCAAATTATTTGCATGTAGCCTATATTTTGTTACAACAATGCGTCAGAATATAGCTTCTTTATTTAAATACCTTTTTACTATTTCCTTTTCATGTTGGCTCTATTATGTAAATGTTCTCACCTTATATAATAAAGGATAACCCACTCTGGTTGGGTATTGCATTGACCTAAATCCACTCACATGGTATCAGAGCATATTCTGCTGTTGTAACCCTAGCCGCCATTCTCCTACCATCCGCCGTCCTCTCTCTCCTCTCCGTTAGCACTGACCATCACTGCCGTCCTCGGTGTCGGTTCTCACCGCACTAGTCTTCCTCCATCTCCACCAGAGCACAGTGGCTGCTTGAAGGAGAGGAGGAGAAAACCCTCGTTCTATCCCGTAGAGAGGAGCAACTCCCTTCTCATCTTCTTTTCTCTCCATGTAGTCCCTTTATGTGAATGAGTGCCTAAGTCTTTAGGGACTATTGATGCATTAGATTCACATCCTCAATTGACAAGTGATATTGCTAATTCCTATCACCCTTGACGTGTCTTCCTAGGGTCATCTTTCTCTCTGGTGCGTCTTCTCAGAGTTCTTTATCTCCTTTACAGAGTTAATTTCCGTCCAGATCTACATCAGCCGCCACCAAACACGACATGCTCGTTAAGGGACACAACGTGTTGCAATTTGGATTTTGTTATGACAACGCTATTTTTCACTCTGATCGCATGCTAAGGCTCCGATTGGTTCAATGTAAGTATATTAAGAAAATAAGGAACTCAACTTCCGAAACATGTTTTAAATGATTGATTTTCCGTAACTCTAGAAAACTACTTCCATAGAATTTTTCGGTCTTCTATATGTATAAATATGGTTTACACCCTGAGGTCCAAGAAAATCAGGGGTGAAAACGAGTTCCATCTTGACTTTTGCTCTGCCCGGCGGCTCCGTGCACGATCAGAATCATCACTAGCACCCCGCTCCAACTTGATAACTGGTGCCTTTCTCCCGTTCCTTTCTCGACAACGTCAAGTATACTTAATCTATTCACTGATGCCTTTCTTATATTTGTTTCTCTACAACGTCAATACATGTTTTAATCTATTCACCGTGCGGAACGACAAAGAAGACTAACCTTTGAATGACAGACTAATCACGTCAGCGACTTGTTTCTGCACGGAGTCAAGGGACAATTTCTCTATTCAAGGCTACAACTAGTGTACAAAAGCCAATTCTATCTATTGCTTCTTACTTTTCTCTTGACAAACTGTTGTAAAGGTGAGGTTTTCTCAAGGCCATAATATTTAGATGGAAGTAAGACAACTGAAGAACTGGAGAAGTTGAAGGATTTTGGACCATTTGACGATGATGATATATAATGGAGGCCCTAACACATCTATGTGGTACCAAGTTGATGCCAAGGTCTTCATGAGTTGCAAGCCTAACATGCGTGTGAAATGACTTCACAAGTTTGTCCGAAAGATACAAGATATCGGTGTTGAAGAAGATCTACATGATAACAACTATCTTCTACAGATTTTATGGATCGTTGACAAAGATTTTATTATTTTTTTATTGTCATTCAACTCGAGGATAGTAAAATTTAGTATTTTTAGTCAAGTTTTAGTACTTTCCAGTCTTAAACAATGTTGTCTATGAATTTTTTTTGATTAATATTTTGCTACTTTATTGGTTATGAAGCTTTATTTAATACATCTATGATTCAGTTGACAAGTGTTATAATGTTATGAAAATTTGTGATATGTGTGTTTTTTTACTTTTTTAAATTTGTAGCCAAAATTACAACAAATCAATCACACGAAAGTCATTTTTCTGGAAAAACTTAAATATTAAACCAATCATTTGAACTCACTTTCCAGGAACTGCACTTCAGTTCCTGGAAAAGGACTTCTAGAAAAACTCTAGTTACATCAAACCAATAGGAGCCTAAACGGCATGTTCCTAAGTGAAACAATTTTTCGTCGACTACCAAACTTTACGCCTCTGACAAAGTACACAGTGTGTCCCATCAGTGACACGTCATGTTGACTGCTCCTGGTGTTTATGCCTCCGACAAAGTACACGAAATGTCTACTTCTTATACATTGTGTGGAAGAGTTATAGAGAATCTGTCTTCTATTTTCACCATCTGACACAGCGTGTCTAGTATTTAGCACAACGTGTCGATGATATTCAGAAAGTCTATCTTCCAACGTCACCAGATAACACGACATGCCCTATATTCAACATGACGTATAGTTGTCATACACGCCGTGTCAAGTGTTCTACATGGCGTGTTTCTTGCCTGTTTTGTGCCATTTTCTTGATCCAATCCCAATATGGGAGACGAAAAGCCAGTTGCTTCCGCTACAATCGTCTACAACGATGAGTCTCAGATAACTTCTGTGAATCTCAACTCACATAATTATATTCTCTGGATGAATGCTATTTATACTTTCCTTGAATCACAGGAGGCGGACCTTATTGAACCTTAACCTCCTGATGAAAGTAGCAAAGACTATTCTTCCTGACAGAAAAACAATGAGCTGGTGAAGTCCTGGTTACGAAATAGTATGAAGCCTCAAATTGCTTCCAGATTTATGTTTTACTCTATAGCCAAACAAACTTGGGAAGCTGCAAAGAAAATTTCTCTCACGAGAAGAATGCTCTTAGTCTTTATACTATTTATGGCCGTCACTTTGCAGAAAGACAAAATAGTCGCCCTCTACAGGATTATTTTAGTACTATACAATCCATTTCTCAAGAACGTAGCTTCTACCAACTGCTGAAGACTAATGATCACATGAAAGAGTGAGATGATCTAGTAACGACAAGGTTTTTATCCGGCTTAAATCCTGTTTACGCTTCAATCATGAGTGTTATTCTTGCCACAAACTACCAAGCCTTGAAGAAGCTTTTTTGAGGATTCAACAGTCTTCTTTTGAGTCTATTTTTGCTACTCTAGGAGAACAACATTCTGACAATCATGCCTTTGTTGTTGTTGCTACCAAAGGAATGGGATGAGGTGCTGGTCGGGGATGAGGAAATCGTCTGAGAGACAAATGTACATTGTGTGGGAAACTGGGACATACAAAAGAAAAATGCTACTCTAAGCATGGTTGACCCCCTATTGGTGCTGCAGATTATACGACTACTTTGTCAGGAGCGTATGCATCTGGAGCCTCTAAGCAAGTACAATCAAATGTTACAATATCCAAGGAGTATGATCGTCTTCAGGCTACCCAACAAGCTTCCCTTGGGTCCTCTGTCAATCTGGTTTCAGACGCAGATAACCAGGGGACTTCGCTTGTTTCCTGTCATCCATCTTCTACATGGGAAGTGGATTCCGGGGCCTCTCAACATATGACATGTATACGATCTATGCTTCTCTCATCCCACATTCTTCTGTGATACTTGTCGATGGTTCTATCCAATGAGTCTAGGCATGTGCCACCATACAAGCATCATTTGATTTGACCTTATAGTCTGTACATTATGTATCATACTTTCCGTTTAACTTTGTGTATGTTGCTCAGCTAGTTGATTATTGAAATGCTTGATAATTTGTGGAGACTCTTTCTTTGTGTTACATGATCCTAACAGTTGGAAGATGATTGGTGGGAGATCTAGGAAAGGTGATCTCTACTTCTTTAAAGGTGGCCGCCCAGCTCGCTAGATTCCTTCTATCGCATCTACCGTTTTCAGCTGCTCTCCGTTGTAATGGCATTGTCGCTATGGGCATCCCTCCTTGCAGAGTCTTCAAAAGCTTGTTCCAGGGTTAACATCCATAAAGTCGTTAGAGTGTCATTCATGTCAATTGGGCAAGCATCATCACATTTCTTTTTTGAGTCACTATGAAACGCTCTAAGCATCCTTTTGACCTTATTCACAGTGATCTTTGGGGATATTTTCTGTCTTTCATTGATGATTTCTTCAACATGACTTGGGTATATTTAAGTCTCAGGATGGAGTTTTATATGTCATTCTAACTTTTCATCAGTTAGTAAAAATTCAATTTGATGTACATATAAAGATTCTTCGCACTGATAATGCTCTAGAGTATATTCAAAAGGCTATCTCCATTTTTTGTAACTCTGTTGGCATGATTCACGAAACGACTTGTCCTCATACACCTCAACAAAATGGGGTTGCTGTGCACAAAATCCGCCATCTACTTGATGTAACACGTACACTACATTTTCAGATGTCTGTGTCAAAGAAATATTGGTCTAATGCTTTTCTCACTGCGTGCTTTTTGATTAATTGTCAACCATCTTCTGTCTTACACGGGGCTTCCCCCTTATCTGTTTTATGACCCGACGAGCAACCTTTTACAGTCCCTCTTCGTGTGTTTAGTTGCACTGCGTTTGTTCATGTGTTTGACCCACACACAATTCACACGATCTTTTTGGGATACTCTCCCACACAGAAGGGATACAAATGTTATGCCCTTCGTCTTTGTTGTCTTTTTGTGTCGGTTGACGTTACTTTTCATGAGTCTATTCCATTCTTTAGTGACTCTGTTTAGCGTGAGGGGGAGCACAATCTTGAGAGTGACTACATCTTTGAGCGTGAGAGAGGCACCACTTCTAGTGTCATGTGATGAGAGTTGTCTAGATACCACCCACACTTTACCACCACCACTATGGACACCTCCACCGATTCAACCTTTTGCACTGATTTGCACCAGGCGAGCAAGGCATCACCAAGATGATGTAGCGTCACCAGTCCAACAAATTGCCTCCTCGTCGTCAGACACTCCTGAGGTAACTGTTCCTACTGAGAGTTCTCTTGATGCTTCAGTTTTAGATTTACACCTTTCAGTTCTAACTCGCTAAGGTGTTCGATATTGCACTATACGTCGTCCACTGTCGAATGTTTGTTTCTTATCTCATCTATCCCCAACAACCCGCATGCTTGCTCTTCAGCTTGACTGTGCGGCTGTTCCTCGTTCCTATACATAATCAGCCTACCATGATGGACAAATCCAACCTATGGACAGTGAGATGGCAACTCGTCATGAAAACTCCACTTGAGAATTGGTGGATCTTCCTCCTGGCTAGTCTGTTGTAGGCTGTAGTTCGGTTTATATTGTGAAACAGATGTCAGATAGTTCTATTGATCGCTTGAAGGCTCGTTTGGTGGCCAAGAGTTACACTCAGACACATGGCGTAGACTTCTTTAAGACTTTCTCCCAGTTGCTAGGCTCAATTCTGTGCGGATCCTTATCTATGTTGCTACTCATTTTGACTGGCCTCTTCTACAGCTGGACATCAAAAATGATTTTCTTCATGGTGATCTGCTTGAGGAAGTATACATGGAGCAACATCCTCAGTATGTTGCTTAGGGGGAGCGTCAGAAGGTATGCAAGTTGAAGAAATCCTTGTATGGTCTGAAGCAGTCACCATAACATGGTTTGATAAATTTAGTGCTACACTTATACAATTTGGGTTCACCTGGTCCTCTACCGATCACTCTTTATTTGTGTATAAGTCTTTGAGTGCTACTATTATTCTAGTTGTTTCTGTAGATGATATTGTCATCACAAGTGATGGTTGCACTGGCATTTTACAGCTAAAGAAATGGCTGCAAACACAATTTCAGACAAAAGCTTTGGGTAATCTCTGCTATTTCCTTGGCATAGAAGTTCTATGTCCCAAGAATGGCACAAACCTCTCTTAGCGGAAATATGTTCTTGATCTTCTTGCAGATACATGCATGCCACAGTGCAAACCCGTGTTCATGCCTATGAATTATCATAGTATCATACCAAAACGTCTATTGCAATGATTTTTTTGATCCAACAAAGTATAGAAGGATTGTATTTAAATGATTTACTTGCCAGTTACTCGTCTTGATATCTCTTATGCTGTGGGAGTTGTTGGCCAGTTCATGAGTACGCCCAAGCTGTCGTATCGGATGACAGTCACCTGGATTCTACGTTATGTTATGATCGCCAAGGAAGGGTCTTACTTTACAGGAAAAATCTCGCACATACATCCTTGAAGATTACTGGATTTACTAACGCTGATTGGGGAGGTGATGCTGGAGATAGACAATCTATTTCTCGCTATTGTGTGTTTCTTGGGTCACTTGGTGACTTGGAGGAGCGAGAAACAAAATGTGGTAGCACGGTCCAGCACAGAAGCTGAATATCGAGCTACGACACATGCCTGTTGTTACCTACAATGTCTGGAATGAGAGTCTTTGCTAAGATACCGATCTCTCTCATGTGTGATAACTAGGCATGCATCCATATTGCTAGCACTCTGGTGTTCCATGAGTGGACCAAGCACATTGAAGTGGACTTTCACTTTGTTTGTGATTTAGTGCTCTCCTAGAAAATTCAAACTCATATTTGGATTGGACAACAAGTGGCAGATATCTCCTCCAAGCCACTTCTGTCTTCAACTTTAAAATATATGAATTCCAAGCCAGGCATGCATGATATATATGCTCCAGCTTGAGGGGACGTGTTAGAAAATAGTTTCTTTATTTATGTACCTCCTACTATTTTTGTTCTTGTTGGGTATATTATGTAAATGTTCTCACCTTATATAATAAAGGAGAACCCACTCTTGTTGGGTATCGCTTTGACCTATATCCACTCACACAATGAATATGAACGGTTTGGATTTCCAAAAAAAAAAAAGGACTTTGTATGTAGAAGACACTTGAGTGTATGGTGTCATCTGTACACTCAAGTGTATATGTAGCCTCTCTTTCTCTCTCTATATATATGTGAAAAAATGTGTTTTTGTTTTTATATATGTATATATGACTATATGCACGTGTCTATATAACACTCTCTCACACACACACACACACACACACACACACACACACATATATATATATTTGTAAATCTGTATTAATAACTATATGTATGTACATTTATGTACATCTATTCATGTATGTGTATATATACATACTTACATATATATTTAATATACACACAAACAAATATGTATACAAACACAAACACACACATATGTATGTATGTACACATACTTAAACACACATTCTTTCTCTCTCTCACACATATATTTCTTTATATGTGTACCTGTACAATCTGAGGCTTACACCTTGCGTTATTGAGATGAAATCACCTTGATAAGCCTCTCACACTCTAATCCGTTGGCTAGTTGATGCGTTTTGCCAAGAGTACAGGCAAAAACTGTGTCATGCCCCTCCTTGCCAACTTGGAGGAATTCCACAACTCTTCAATGTTAACGTTTGCATCAACTATGATTATTGGTTCATGACTATTGTTGCATGGTGTGATCAATGTAGAGTGTTAGAGGTGGTGACTTTGGTCTGAAAACATGCTCAAATGGTAGATCATGAGGTGTTGATGTGGAGATGTCTGCTTGTGGCACATAACATGACATGCTCCATTTATCTAAGAGGTTGTGCAATTTTTGCTGGTCCAACATTGTAGTCCAAAATTTGAGGTTGTCCTCATCTGGAATCTTGATTTTGTGGTTTTTGTCTTGATGTTGGTGTTGTATGCTTCATTACGCTCCATGGTGTATGTAATATTCAATATTCGGGTTTGTAGGTATGCACAAAGTGAGTGGTAGTCGATGCGGTCTTTGAAATCACATAAATGTTCTATCCGACCTTGGGTGCCTTGGATGAAGCTTGAGGAGGGAAGAAAGCCACCTAATAAAATCAATTCGCCAGAAAAAAAAACTCAATTGCTGTTGCTGCTTTAGTTAAGTCAAATTGGGTTGTTTATTATGGAGCTTGCTGCTTCATTGTCGAGCTGCAATTGCTCTTGGAATCTTCATGGCTATTGGAGGGGAGTGTGACACATACATAGGTGCTATCCCTGAGGTGCAAAACTCCCTAGTGTCTGATTGAGGTGTACTGTGTACACACATGGGTGCTATCCCCAAGGCCAAAATTCCTTAGTGTCTGATTGAGGTATGCCATCCTATGATAGTCGGCCAACCCTTGCACAGTGGAGAGGAGACAGGGTCTCCACACATCTCTTTATAGTCTTGCTCCCCAACTTCTCCTTTGAGGGACTACGATGGCCTCAAGGTAGTGATTTGGGGTGGGGAGGAGTCTATGGTAGCCATCCTTATCCTCTAGTAGTGCCAATAGTCATCATGGTAATACTTTTCTTGTCGGGAGTTTTTTTTGAATTGAATCAACCTAGGTTTTAGATAAATGGTTAGTGTTGGCCATTGGGGTTGATATCTAGGTTTTGAAATGAATCAAGCGACATATAGGGGTATCTAGGACCTACACCTACAATTGAGGTTTTGAGCTTTCACACACCAATAGGAAACAAATCTTTGAATCTCAAATTAAATAATCAAAATCCTAACTGCCTGGCCAACTACCATAGCGGCGACATTTATATAAACTAACAAAAACTTAATGATAGACAGTTACGATTAATTGCCCAACTAGTGACCAAAGAAAATAACCAACCCAAAATAAGTTAACAAAAATAAAATTTTCGATTGAAATCTTGTTCCATGAGTGAGGCTTCGTAGTAAGTCTACAATTTGTTCTTTAGATCTTGTAAACAAAGTGATGATAATCTTGGCGCGTATAGCTTCCCGCTCAAAATGACAGTTGACTTCAATGTGCTTTGTTTGCTCATGGAAGACTAAATTATCTGCAATGAAGATAACAACAACACCGTCAGAATGCACGTGCATAGGTTTGCAAGGGGTAAGACCTATTTATAAAAAACATTTTATGGCCCAAATAATCTCATATGCTGCATGAGCCGTTGCCGTGTATTCGACTTCTGCACTAGATCGAGCTACTGTGTCCTATTTCTTGCTGCTTCATGTAACCAGATTACCACCAACAAAGGTGCAAAAGTCGGATGTAGATTTTCTATCATGCTTACTGCCAACATAATCTGAATTGGTGAAACCAATCATGTTACAATGGCCATTATTCCTATAATACAACTCTTTGCCAGGACATGTCTTGAGATATTGCTGAATATGACACTGCATTCTAGTGACATTCCCTAGGTTTCTCAACGTACATACTAACAAATCTCACAACTACAGTACTATGGGGATGTCACATCAAGTTTAAGTTTACCCATAGTCTTTTGGTACCTCTAGTTATCTGAGAACGTAGGTGAGGATTCATCATCTCAGGGAATATTAGCATACAAAGGTAAAGGTGGCTGTCGGTCTAGCATTTAGTTATCATGTGTCACTTAGAAGGTCTAATACACACTTTCTCTGAGATAGACTAGCAATAGAAACTGTTAATGTATTTTTATTTATTTATTTATTTTGTGCTCTCTTTAGTGTCTTGCCTTTCGTCCCATATTGGCGAACTCTGTTTTGAGTGACTCCTCCAACCCTTTATAAGGAGGGTGCTTATGCTTGTATTGTTATCTCATTACTACAATCCTATTATATTTACTTGCTATCAGAGCGGTTTGATCCTCCCAAAAACTACTGCTCCCCCCCCTGTCCACCTAGCTGCTGCCCCTTGCCTTTTTTTCTTGTTGCGGTCCAGCCCTCCCTCCCCTTCACCTCTACCCGCCGCCCAACTCTTCTCCCTGTCGTCAAACCTTCTTGCTTCATGATCCATGCCACCTGTTTTCTCCCTGATTTGCCATCCACCTGATAGCCATCCCGCCCCAGCCGCCAACCTACCTGCTGCTGAAAACCTCCAGCTGCCCTCCCGCAACCCACTGCAAACCCGCCTGTCTTGCTTCCTGGTCCTCCACCTCCAGCAAGCCACTTGTTGCCAATCCCGCCTATCCCCACGCCACCCAGCACCTACTGTCAAGACCCCTGCTGCAAAACGCCTGCCACCTGCAAACCCACGACTCCCTAGTCCTCCACCTCCAGTCAACCTGCCACCAACCGAACCGCACCAGCCTGCTACCAACCAAGCCCGCCACTAACCACACTAAGCAGCCGCCTCCCGCAAGCCAAGCCGCCAAACATTCCTCACCCTACCTCCTTCATCCTTTCCCACTACACGACAATAGCATCTCTCCACCTCCGCTTGCATAAGCCCAACCACATATCTCTCTTATATTCCATTTTATCTTCTCGTTGAAATGGCCCAGGATCTAGAACTCGTCTTCTCGGTTCTACTTCAGCATAGGGAGGGACTTGCTCCTTCTCATCAACCTTCATCACCATGTCATTCTAAATTGACAATGTGGCGTTGGTGTTTACTAATTAAAACAGTCTTAAATGCCCATTCTTTGGGTCTCTGAACCTGTGTTGTACAGGCGGGCGCCCAGGCGGCCCAGGTGGCCCAAGCCCCGCCCCAATCATGGCGCCCAGAAGTAATACACGTAACTAAGCTTTTAATTTTACTGATTTCGATCAACTGATTATTTACTTATCTACTGGTTTGTATTTACTTATCTACTGATTTGTATATTTGTATTTATTTATCTACTGATTTGAATTTACTTATCTACTGATTTGAATTTATGTATCTACTGATTTGTATTTACTTATCTACTGATTTGAATTTACGTATCTACTGATTTGTATTTATGTATCTACTGATTTGTATTTACTTATCTACTGATTTGTATTTTTATTCATCTACTGATTTGTTCATCTACTGATTTTTGATTCATCACATTATTTAAATTTAGGGCTTTGTATTTGTTCATCTACTTTTAAAAAACTATTTAATCATCTACTGGTTTATATTTGTTTATCAACTGAGTTGTATTTTTTTATCGAATGATTTATATTTGTTTATCTACTGATTAGTATTTATTTATCTAATGCTTTAAGTTTACTTATCTAACACTTTGAATTTTTTTATCTATTGATTTGTATTAGTTATCTAATGCTTTGTATTTATTTATGTACTAACTTTTATTTACTTATCTAATGTTTTGACTTTTTATCTACTGATTTGTATTTACTTATCTACTGATTTGTATTTATTTATCTACTGATTTGTATTTACTTATCTACTGGTTTGTATTTATTATCTACTGTTTTTATTTATTTATCTACTGATTAGATTAATGTACTGTTTTAACTTGTCTACTATTTGACTTTATTAATCTACTGTTTTGTTTTATAAATGTACTGCTTAATGAATAGAAATACAAATATAGTTAACATTTCTGATTTTTATTTATGAGTAATCAATTTGTGATTAACTCAAATCAGCTTTACAAAAACCCAATAAAGGAAAATGGAAAATATCTCCTAAAAAGTAATACAAATTCAGGTTTTTGAATGTACTATTATATATGCAATTTAGATATATCTACCAATATATATATATATGTGTGTGTGTGTGTGTGTGTGTGTGTGTGTGTGTGTGTGTCTATATATATATAGGAAAATGATCTAGTGAAAAACATATCTTCTAACCAAATTTTTTTTTTAACTGACCAAAAAAAAAACATATCTTGGTGAGAGCATGAGAGGCATTTGAATAACTTTTCACAATGATCAAATTTTCATAATCTAACCGTATGGATTGGAAATATACCCTATTAGTCACGTTCCCACAAAATCTCATCATCATAGGACTTGTATTGTACGCACAACAAGCAAATACTTTTCAACGCTCAATATTGAGTTTTAGGCTGACCGTTGAATGTAAAATGTGTATATTGTATATATGGAGATGTAAACGATATCCGATTGTGATGATTTTTTGTGTGAAGGTAAATGTAATGATGTTCTTCCCATCCATAAGGTTGGATATTGAAAATAAGCTACAACTTTATAGTTATTCAAATGCCTCTCATGCTCTCACTGTAGAATGTTTCTCACTAGATCGCTACCCTATATATATATATATATATATATATATATAGAGAGAGAGAGAGAGAGAGAGAGTCAAGCTAGAATACACTTGAGTGTACAGATCACACGAATACACTCAAGTGTGTTTGCATATCAAGACTATTTTTTGCAAAATGTAAACCATTGATCTTCACCGTCATACTATAACTAGGCTACATACCAATTTTGAGCCCATTTGGATGAGTGTAAGTCACTCATCCAAGGGCAACAAAATCGACGCACGAAACTAATTTGAAATGCATAATTTTTGCGGTCTTTATAACATGACCTATAAATGTCCAAATGTGCTCAAATTTTGTGTATGAGCTATTCACAAGATGTTTAAGAAGATCAACGGATTAGATTTTTGAAAAAAATATTGTATATATATATATATATATATATATATATATATATAGTCAGGCTAGAATACACTCGAGTGTATTCGGAGCTGAATACACTCAAGTAGTTTTTCATGATGCAATATTTTTTTTCAAAAATCTAATCCGTCGATCTTCTTAAACATCTTGTGAATAGCTCATACGCAAAATTTGAGCACATTTGGACATTTATAGGCCATGTTATAAAGATCGCAAAAATTATGCATTTCAAATTAGTTTCGTGCGTCGATTTTGTTGCCCTTGGATGAGTGACTTACACTCATCCAAATGGGTTCAAAATTTGTATGTAGCCTAGTTATAGTATGACGGTGAAGATCAATGGTTTACATTTTGCAAAAAATAGTCTTGATATGCAAACACACTTGAGTGTATTCGTGCGATATGTACACCCGAGTGTATTTTAGCCTGACTCTCTCTCTCTCTCTCTATATATATATATATATATATATATATATATATATATATATATATAGGCGTCCATATGGAATGCTTAGTCGCCTATACAACCATGCTTATATATATATATATATATATATATATATATATAGAGTCAGGCTAGAGTACACTCGAGTGTATAGATTACGCCGTACACCTCAATGGTGTTTGCCTATTCAGACCTTGTCTTTCCAAAATCCAATCCATTGACCTTCATGGTTACATGCCAAATACAAAATTTGATCTCATTTGGATGAGTGTAAGTCACTCATCCAAGGACAACAAAATCAACTCACAAAACTAATTTGAAATGCATGATTCTTGCCTCCTTTAGATGCACGACCTATAAGTATCCAAATAAGCTAAAATTTATTATATAGTATGTTCTTAAGATATTTAAGAAGATCAGCGGTTTAGAATTTTCAAAAAGTTATTGCATCTTTAAAAACGACTGAGGTGTATGGTGCCTCCGGTACACTCGAGTGTACACTAGCCTGACTCTCTCTCTCTCTCTCTCTATATATATATATATATATATATATAGAGAGAGAGAGAGAGAGAGAGAGAGAGACTGTTACTCTGAGACTGCTGACGAGACAACTAAGCATGCCTATGACATGTGGGTTAAAGATGACTCTGGAGTAATGACTTGGATGGTCAACAATATCGAACAAAAATAAGTTAGTCCCTTTTATGACTTAGAATGGCAAAAGCCATGTGGGATTAGTTATCACATGTTTACTCTCACCAACAAAACCCTAAAAAGGTGTTTGAAATCTTTAAAAATCTGGCTAAAAAGAATTCTCTAAAGATATATATGTGAAGATAATTATAATCAATGTTGTGCTTTGTGGGATGAATTTGAATTCTACTATCCTCTGACTTTTAATATCTCTGAAGTTCAAAGATAGCGACATGAACTTTAGTTTGTACAATTCCTTGCTGGATTACCTGCCTCTTTTGCAGGAGTCGTGGATCAGAGTCTGTCTAGTGATCCACTCCCTAAGCTGCAAGATGTCCTAAAAAGGGTCATGCGCATGCAATATGTATCTTCTTCTCCTACTGGTCTGCTGAGGCATTTGCTTTTGCAGTTTGATCTGGCAACTCTGGCCGTGGTAGAGGATGTGGTCGTTTTGACCCGTCAGGATTGGGACGTGGCCAATCCCCTATTGGACGGGACGTGGCCAACCCTTCGTTGGACCGAGCAACGCCCCTCCTATTGTACCTTGTCATTGCAACTTCTGTTGTCGTAACAATCACAATGAGGATCGCTGTTGGGAGAAACATGGCTACCCCAACACATGGGCCAATCATGCTTCTACTGACTACATTGAGGATGAAACGACCCAAATCTCCACCACTTCTACGGATTGGGTCCGAGTTGAATTTGAAAAGCTTTTCTAAGAACGACCTTAGACTCCAATTTTGGCTCTACGTTCGAATGGTGACTCTGCCTTTTTAGCATTCTCGACTCCTTATGGTAAAAACACATGGTTTGTAACTCTGGTGCTTCTACCCATATTTCTGGAAATTCAAAACTATGCTATAATTAATTGCTTCTTCTTCTATTCCGCCTGTGATTATTGTTAGTGGTATTCAAGCCCCAGTTCATGGGGTTGGCTTTATTCGAACTACAAATAATTTCTTACTCAGATCGACTTTATATGTTCCACGCTTCCCTGCGAATCTTCTTTCTAGTAAATCTGTCAAACAACTTAAGTGTTCTGTTATGTTTGACTCGAATGGATTTGTCTTTCAAGATCTCCGCACGAGGGTGAGGATTGTTTTGGGCCATGAGGGACCAAACGAGTTATACTACCTTGATGCTCTACAGATTACTGCTCTTCTATCTTTGACTGTTTTGGGACCTCAATGGCACTACAGATGGGTACATCCATCCACATCCAAGCTCAAGCATTTGATTACTAATGTATTTGAAACCGTGTTTAAATGTGAATCATGCCAATTAGGAAAGCAAACTCGATGTAGTTTTTCTAGAAAAACCATTCTAACCTCAAAATCTGTTTTTGATGTTGTCCATGCTGCTATTTGGGGACCTTGTTATGTCATAAGTGTGTCTGGATTTTGATACTTTATGACGTATATCGATGACTTCTCTAGTGCTAGTTGGTTGTTTTTATGTAAAGACAAGGCACATCTTCTTGATACTATTATTGCATTCTTTGCTGAGATCAAGATCAATTTCATAAGCCCATAAAAATTTTAAGAACTGACAATCCCTTGAATTTATGCAACAATCTGTCAGCATTTTTTGTAAAAACCTTGACACTATACATCAAACCTCTTGTTCTTATACTCCTTAACAAAATGGGATTGCCGAACGCAAGAATCACCATCTGCTTGAAGTAGCTTGAACCCTTAAGGGCCGTTTGGATGTGGTAATTAGACGCGAAATTGTATTTATATGTTGTATTCCAAATACCAACTATTTCCTAGTTGTCATTTGGGTAATTAGTAGAGTATTTGACAATTTCATGTATTTATGTGGCTGTATTTTAGCCTGTGTGAAAATGGTCTTCCAAAATCATGCCAATAGGCGTGATTACAAAAACTGTGACATCTCTCCCACTCTCCCGATTTCTCGGCCCCACTCCTTTACTTGTTCCATCTCTCTCCTCACGTCGGGCGCATGTTTTCCTTTGTCTCCTTCTCGTATCTGTTGCCACCGCCTCCTTTTCTCTGTTGCCACTGGCCACCTACTCTTCTCCATTGTCGTTCACTCCTCTTATCCGCTGCCACCAACCACCTCATCTTCTCCGTTACGCCGCCTCCTCTTTGCTACTGTCGCCAGCCGCCTCCTCTTCGCTGCTGCCGCTGGCGGCCTCCTCTGATCCCCACCGCCGCCGCCTCTGTCTCCTCGTCTCTGTAGCAACCAACCGTCTCCTCTTCTCTGCTACTGTCGCCTACTCTCTCCTCCCATCCGTTAGACCTTTCTCTACATTGCCACTCTTTCCTCTGCCACCTTCTTGCTTGACATCTCTCATCCCTCTTTGCTCCAACATTCCTACGATGGGTCCTCTTCCTTCCTCAGTCGTATTCCTATCTACTCTTCCTCCATCGTCACCCCCACCCTCTCAGCCACAACATCCATCTCCTTCCTCCGCCATAACATTGTATCTTCTTTTTTCTCAGACCACATGGTAGGTAATGTATCTGAAGATGGACTGGAATTTGAGTGGTCGTTCTCTAGCTGGGCTACATGCAACTGTTATCCTAACCATTTGTTTCTAAATAGCAGGATTTGTGTTGGTTGCAAATAGAATCCCAAAATTGATGAATACATATGTATTTGCAAGTATTGCACCCAAACATGGCCTTATGTTTCACTACCATGTGTCAAACTTTTTGGGCTGGTGCTATCTCCACTGCCTATTTTCTGATCAATAGAATGCCCTTGTTTGTCTTATATAACCAAGTCCCTTATAATGTGTTGTATCTCGGAACTCCACTTTTCTCTCTACGACCTAGCGTTTTTGGTAGTATTTGTTTTGTATGGAATCTTGAGACTGGCTTAAGCAAACTTGATCCTGGATCCACTAAGTGCATCTTCATGGGATACTCACAAACTCAAAAGGTACAAAAGTTATGATCGATTGCTAAGAAATGGTATGTTAGTGTGGATGTTTTCTTTGAGGATACACCATACTTTTCTGTTATGGGTTCGACTCTATCTACGGACTTGCTTGTGGATACACACTTCCTGTTACTGTTGAGCTAGACTCCTCAAACTCTTTTGTTCTATCTACTGAGGTTCCTTTCATGACTGACCAAAGACGCCGCAAGACTCCCAACTCCTTCTATGGCCTCTCCCTCAGCCAATCTCTCATCTTTATCGGTAGATCATGAGACCAATCGTGTATACTATGATTTGAATACTCCGTTTAACATAAGATAAGGGCACGTTCTTGTACACCTCACGGAAATGTTGCTCTTGGGGAGTGTTATAAAGTCTTTCATCTTAGGAAAGCAATTTATGGACTCAAACAGAGCCCAAGAGTGGTTTGATAAATTAAGTTAGATTTGTACTAAATTTGACTTTTGGTGCTAGTATTTTGATCACTCTGTTTTTGTTAAACTTGTTATTCTAACTATGTATGTGGACAATATCATCCTTTCTGGGAGTAGTGATCATAAGGGTATCTAGGATATCGAGGAATATTTAAGAAAACATTTCATTACTAAGATTTGGGAAACTTGTGCTTTTTTTTGGAGATTGAAGTATCACATTCTTTGTCTGGAGTATGTTTATCTCAACACAAGTATGTACTTGCTCTACTACAAGAGATTGGCAAGTTGGGTGCCAAGCCAGTCAGCACACCTCTAGATCCAATACCAATTGGGATAATGATTCTTCTCCTTCTTACCCTGAGAACAAGCAATATAGAAAACTTGGGGGCAAACTCTTTTATCTGACGGTTACACTAGCAAATATCACTTCCTCCATTAGACTTGTCAGTAGGTATCTTGATAAACCTCGACAATGTCATTGGGTGGCCGTGTGTCACATTCTCAAATACTTAAAAAGCTCACCTAGATAGGGTCTTCTATATAGGAACAATGGGCACTGTAAGATTTCTGGTTTCTTTAACTCAGACTATGTTGGCAACATGGTTGATCGTAAATCTACTACAGGTTACTACACCTTTGTAGGTGGTAGCTTTGTCACTTGGAGAAGCAAATCAAGCTATAGTGGCTAGATCCAGTGCTGAAACTGAATATTGTGCCATGGCACATACCACTTGTGAGTTGATGTGGGTTCAAGGGCTATTGAAGGAATTTAGAGTCTATGATTCTGTGCTCATTCCTATGTACTATAATAATAAAGCATCTACCTTCATTGCAAGTAATCCAACATTTCATGAGCGTTCCAAACATATTGAGGTAGGCTATCACTTTGTCAGAGAGTCCATTTTATCCAAGCGCATAGCCACTCCATACATCAAAACCGAGGATCAACTCGCTGACATCTTTACAAAATCACTGCCAAAGACAAGATTTTATTCTAGGGTGAACAAGCTGGGCATGCATGATATCCACGCCCCAGCTTGAGGGGGAGTGTTAATATATTTATGTTTATTTATTTATTTTGTACTCTCTTTGGTGTCTTGTCTTTTGTCCCATATTGGTGAACTTTGTATTGAGCGACTCCTATCCTATATAAGGAGGGTGCCTATGCTTGTATTTGTTATCTCATTACTACAATCCTATTCTATTCACAGAGATAATTTGAGCAACTTTAATTCCCAGGAGGCGTAGTATTTTTCTTAGAACCTTATTTTCAAAGTGATTGCATATGTATCATTTGGTTGCTTGAATACAATCAAAGTCACTTCTAGAAAGAACAATGTTGTCGGGCTGCACAAGAAGAGCTACAACGACAAAGTTATTTCTTCAACAAAGAGAGTGGTCGGAGTGAGAGCAAAAAAATCCAGTCTTGAGTAGAATCTGACTCGAAATTTTGAACTATGCCCACAAACTTTATTGAGTCCATAGATAGCTTTATGTAATTGATACACCTCGTGAGACTCCCCTGAGCAACAAATCCGGTGGTTGCTCTATGTAGACCCATACTTGTTAAGGTGGCAAGGCGCACACCTTGTCGCCTCATCGCCTAGGTAACTTTAAAAAATTCTAAGTTAGTTTATTTTTCCTATAGATATACATATGTTATGTGATTATTGTAGAATATTAACCTCGTGTAAATATACTTTATGGTTATGTATGTTTAGGTATATGCATATATTTGTGGTAAATTCCTTTATTTGCATATATTCTATAATATTAAAACCTAAGCCCCTTCCATTTCTAATACATTTAATCAAAATTAATACCAAAACAAAAAGATATGATAATGAATAAATTAAGAGAAAAAATAAACGAACAAATTCAGATTTATCATGGATCTTAGTCTTAAGCAAAGTAACAATTATTGTTCATATTATAGCCCTGGAAATAGAATCTGAAGTGAAGGCACATAATAAGACATAGGAAAATGTGAATTACAAGTATTAAACCCAATGATAAATGATGTTTGACACTTAATATTGACAATGACATTTAAGTTCAACATTAGGATAACAAAGAGAAATATTGAATCCATATCTTTGCCCTAAATCCCCAAAAGGTAGCTGGTTCTCCCATAAACGCGTTGAGGCGCCACAATTGACTGGACATCTAGGGGTAAAGCACTGTTGGGTGAACTCAGGTGACATAAACAAGGTGCATCCCCCTATTGGGCCGCCTAGGCACGCCCAACCGTGTGCCTTAACAAGCATGTGTAGACCGTTTCCTCCCAATCTCCATATAGAAAAGCATTCTTGACATCCGACTGCAAGAGTGGTCAGTTAAAATTGACAACTACATAGATAAGTATCTGGGCAAGATTCAGATGAGCTACATGGGAGAAGGTTTCAAATTTATCAATACCATATGTTTGAGTGTATTCTTTCGCAACCAATCAAGCTTTCACATATTGCGTTGAGGCATCAAGATGATATTTCACAGTAAAAACCCAACAACATCCAACCCGTTGACAACCGAAGGGAGGATGTTGGGGGTGGTGGCAGGCTGAAGGGGTGGACGAGGTGGCGACAAGAAGGGAGGGGGCGGCGGCAGCATGCTGAGAGGGCAGGGGGGAAGGGGGCGGTGGGGTCAGGCTGGACAAGGGGAGGGGGGCGCAGAGAGTAGCAGCGCCAAGAGGGGGTGGCTTTACGCTAGGGAGAGGGGGTGGGGAGGCATGGAAAAAACGGAGGAGAAAGTACTCCCTGCTCTGATACCATGTAGAATAGGAACTGTGTTGTATTTGATTGTTTGTATGGTGATAACATAGCATGATAATATAGGAGTTTAGACATAGCATGTTAATATAGGAGTTTAGACTCTTACCAAAAATAATTGATAAGTTTGGTAGGATTTCTTCTAGGAACGGAAACTACTACAACAATCCCTAGACCTGGTAGCCTGAATGAAATGTTGTCTTTCTTCAGCACTTGGGACATTTTGTGGAGCAGGACTGACTTCATCTCTTGCTTGCTGGCTAATTGGCTTTGTGGATTTGGAGACGGTGACATGATACTGGGGCAGACTTTCCAGCAAGACTTGTACAAAGTTCGATGATGATGATGAACTTCTTGACCACCTGGAAACAAGCGATGTCCGTCTCTTATCCACATCTACAATATCACTGAGTGATGCTGCGTGGTTAGCAGGTTTAGGGGCAGAATCTCTGTTTTAAAAGTTCCATGGTGTGAGGAGACAGCTATGTCTTTAATATTTTGGCCTTCTACAGAAAGTTTAGGGTTGAGGTCCTCAATGAGGGAGTGCTTCCTAGGTAGCTGTTGACGGATTTCTCTGGTCCTGGGGGAGTGCTCTGAAACGCCACTGTTGCCTGGCTTGATGATCTTCAGCATTGGCAGGTGTTTGAGTTGTTCAGGATGCCACATGGACCCTGTTCTATTTCTTTGCGTTTGGGTGTTTTAGGGCATAAGTTTAGGATTTTTGGCTCCAAGCAATCGGAAACGTGCCATGCAAGCTAGACCTGGTCCGTGAGCACTGCCTCTGAGGTGAGGCGTGGCCACGTGACCACGTCCACATCAGGGAAGTGTCATACTGTCATTTTTCCCATTACTGCATCTTCTCTACTTATACATTGTTGTCTTTATCAGAAGTTTCATTATTATAATATTCAATGTAATAGTGACTTTTTTTGCATTTTCCCCTTTCAGCATTTATGTCGTATCAGCTGCATTTGAGGGCCAGTCTGCAGTGAACAGGCAGAGAATGGTCTATAAAGCTATCTGGGAGGAACTGCAGAGCACTGTTCATGCTGTTGATCAAATGGTCACCAAAACTCCTGCTGAAGAAGGAATTTAAAATCTGGGTAGAAGTTTGAGGTGTATTCCATTGAGAAGTTCTTATTTATACAATTTCTACATTTATAAGAATTCTACTAGTCATAAAACCAACACCATTTGTTGGGTACAATTTGGCATCAGACTTTGGGAGAAATCCGTGATTACTTGTAAACAGTGGTCTGCTGGTCTTTTTGCTTTGTTGAGAGCGAAACATTTTCAGCTAACTCTTTACTTGCAGAGTTAGTTGCTGACTAAAGAACAATATCAACTCATTTCACCTTGATCCTTGTGGATAGTTGTCCTAGTTTCATATGATATCTTATGCTTTTGAATTTTGTCTCTCGAGAGTCTCTTGTCATACGGATACTCCAAAGAGATACATGCATCTGCGATCTGACATTTTCCATGCCTGTATCTGTTCTGGATAAGACTCGCATTGATTGTGATTTATAAATGTCTACCTGCTTACTGTGACATATATAACTAAGAATAATGCTACATGGACATCATTTTGGAACCCAAAGTGAAACCAAAGTCATTCTCCACACAAAAGAAAGGGTATAACAAATAAAATGTTATTTTATTTAGATATCCTTTGTTTTGTTGTGGAGAATGACTCGTGTTCTATATTGGGTTCCAAAATGTGTCCACATAGCAAATCCCTATAACTAATGTGATGAATGCATACATAATTTGTTTAATGTAAGACATTCTATCTATTGCTAATTAGTGGGAGCTCTATCTCACAATAAGTCGTGTAGTTTAACCACATGTAATCTCCTTTCTGATGTGATTGATGGTCGTCACCTCTATCCTACTTGGCTGTATAACCGAACATTGATCCTTATCTCACCGTTCACCTCCCCTTTCAACTACATATATACCTACTCAATGTAAACTACCCTCTTGCGATGAAAACTTGACCCTACACCACCTTATTAAGCTTGCTTCTGCGACCTGGTAGCCACGTTGCCAAGTCACTTTGTGTTGGCTCATGTCGACGTTCCACCAGATTGTGACAATTATACTTGCTTAGGTGGAGCAAGATAACCACACTGGAAGGTGAATGCAGACACGAGACACGGCAGCTGTAGTATTTTTTTTTCTCCACCTACTGTGATCTCTCGATCCCTATCAGGTGGCTTCAATGTTTTTGTTCATGCCTCTATTGTGGCAATGTTGCCCTGGTGCTACGGCCATCACATCCTTCCCTACTCTTCTCACACCCTTCCCTACTCTTCTTGTTATTTCGATTGTAGCATCTCCACCTGCTATCATTGCCTCCAGTTGTGATTATAAGGCCCATCTTCACAGCCACATTTCCAAACTGCGCCCTATGTGACTGCCACATCCTTGCTACTAGCTTTGATTGATTTTTACGTAGCTTCGTGCTGCTATGGCTTCCAAGTAGGCATCCTGCTTCACTATGGTGTTGCTTCGCTACGGCTGTCGCCACACTGGTCATGCCACAATTCGTTGTATTCTGCCAATGAATTTGACATGTAGTTTTAGTCTAGCTTGTATCTGGCGCCACAGATTTACAATTCTATGCGCTAACCATTTAGAGAGTTAATGTATTTTTCTTAGGAAACTCAACGAGGAATTCTATTCATCCCATTCTAGGCAGATAAAAAATCAAGAATATTACAAGTTGTGTAATTTGGACTCTCAAAGTCGGTTCAACCACAATTGAGACAAGACTTCACACTCAGGGCTCGTTTGGTTCTGTTAAGTTGCAGAGCACGTTTTCTAACTGCACAGTGTTTACCAACTAATTTTATGCGTGGCCGTTCCGCAGCATGTACAGATTTGAAAGTAAACCGTGCCCTAAAGGGGCGCTGTTCATTTTCATCAGGTGGTTGTTGCGCTCTCATTGGCTGGAGCTACGTACTCCACGGCTGATCCATGCATGAGACAGAGTTTAATAGCTTAAACCGCACACTACCAAATCGTACGGCGAACCAACTAGGCGAATTCCATTTACGTCCTACCTAATGTGTAGTCAAATTCTCACTAAAACCATCCCGTAAACAATTGCTTGTCCTGTAGTTCCTTGCCTTGACTTTGCACATCTCCAATGTTGAGTTTGGAAAACGAAGTCGGGTGCTTTAACCATCTGACCACAAGACATTCAAAACCCCCTATTGCGGTTCCTGAATGGAACCAAATTTTAGTCCGTGTATTTGCTGTGTCATGTAAAAACTGAAACTGATGTATGGTACAATACGTTTCGTAATTAACACGTTGTTTTTGTACTTTGGTTGGAAGAAACAAGATGAAATGGAAGATACGTTGGCAATGATGGGAGATGTTAAAAAGTCTAAATCCAAAAAGGAGGTTTGGATTTTCGGGATCTGAAGGTTTTTATTCAAACACTTTTGTAAAAGCGAAAATGGAGGATTATGAAGAATCCAGACTCAATGGTAAGGAAGATTTTGACATCCAGCCACTATAGGAACAATGATATTCGAGATAAAAGTAGAAGATACGATCCAAGCTTTACTTGAAGGAGCAGGGGGGGGGGGGTTGGTTGGTGGGGGGGGGGGTTATGTTGTTAAAACTTAGAAGGATTAAGGTGGAGGGTGGTGATGGGAAGAAAGTTATGGTGTGGGAGGATAGATGACTACCAGGGGGAGACGGGAGATGCAAGGGAGATGAGAGTGGGCAAGTAAGACAGTCCGTTATGCAAGAGTTAATACACTGGGAAACAAGTTGGTGGGGATACACATAAGCTGGAGGTTATATTTGAAGCAGAGACCAGGGAAGCGATACTGTCTACTCCCATCAGCGGTAGACAAACATAAGAAACATTGTACTGACATGTGAGCAACGATGGTGAGTACATTGTAAAGTCAGGCTACTGGTTAGGAAGCTGGCAACCAAGGCCCATAGCAGGTGAAGTTTGACGAGGAGGGGGATAGGAAACAGACCTGGAACATGAAGATACCGCCAAAGATCAAGCACTTCATGTGGAGTGTGACGATCAACTGCTCAGAAAAAAAAAACATGTACTAGAATAGGATTGCCGAGGACAGCACCTGCGACGCCTGTGGTACAAGAGAGGAATCTATCGTCCACATCATGTTCTTGTCTAAATGCAACATTACTAGAGAGATATAGGAAGAAAATAAATTGAACACACTCATTTATGACATGTCGCTGATCAATTTAATTGAAGCCATTTAATGGTTAAGAGGAAATGTCGACGAAGTAGAGATGGAGGAAATTTGCATGAGATGCATGACATGCTAGATCTGCGAAAACACAAAGATATAAGGTCAAAGATTTAATCAGTATATTTTTTCTATTCTTATTACTAATATAACATGGTTTGCATTTTCATTCTCAAAATGTCATGTTTTTGAGAAAATGTATTTCTAAAGAGGACACATTGCCCCCAAGAAAGCAATGCGTCATCCACTAGGACACAATATCTCAAGTGGGACCAATGCGTCATGACAGAGGGCACATTGCTTCCAGAGGAGAGCAATGTGTCTTCATACATGATGCATTGTCTCCAATAGAAGCAATGTGCCTCAATGTAGGGCACACTGTACCAATTTTCATTTTTTTTTAAAAATAGGGGTTGTTTATTATTTATGTGTAAAATAACAATATATTTTGTATTTGTTCATTATTGGCTTGTATTTTTGTTATAAGTCTGTTCATTTGAATTTAGCTCCAAACACATCTAAGAATCAGAGAGGTCTTATTGTAACAAATATATCATGATAGATGGTCTTATTAGATAAGAAGGCCATAATTCAAAAAAAATATTAAGTATCAATTAATATTAAATTTACAATATGAACTACATGAAAAGAAAATAATACCATATGTTATTGAAGAAAGGAGTGAGAGAAATATATGTGTAAAAATACAAAGAAGAGGGGGGGTTCTCATAGAAGAACTAGAGAGGGAGATGTGTAAAGAATGATCTGCGAAAAAATTATATCCATTACAAAAGCCACAACAAGAGTATACCTAAAAGGTTATATCAGTTAGAAAATTATGTCTATTAGAAAATTATATCTACTGCACAAAGTCTTATTTGTATTTTCGTTAAACAAGGGATCCATTTCGGCTTTATCCTTGACATGGGCTAGTATAGTATGGTGTGGGGACAATGTTCAAATCCAATTGTTTTAGTTGACTTATATTTAATACAACAAATATTAATTTTTCAAACAATTTTGTAATTTCTAAATCACAAAAACATACTCATCATCATGATCGAAGTATATAAACTATACATGATGGACATATGTGATAGATATAAATGTAAAATAATATACAAAACTGTACAACATGTACAACAATTAACTAAGCACATCCTCCTTATCCACATCATCCTCTCCCATATCCCTATACCTTTGACTCCTAAGTAGGGTCTCATCTAGAAATAATAGAATGGGTGTCCACTATGTGGCAAAAGATTGCCGAGGTCCAATATAGAAATAGAAAGGTGGAGGTGGGGTGAGGGGTCTATGGAAACTAGGATGTATACCCTGATACAGGAATAAAAAATTGGATTTCAAATAGAGTCAATGAATATGTAAAATAAATGCCAGTTTGCTCTCGTGGATAACTGGTTGTGGGATTGGGGTGTATGGAAGAAAAGAAGAAGAACCTACTCCATAGTAGTGCACTGTTTGTGGAGGTGATGGCATGGTGTATGAAATAGAACTACCACCTACTGAAAAGTAATATTTAGTCTGCCCCCATCCCATTAACTAAGGACTCATAGGGGTATGAGTAGGAATGCGAACAAAGCAGTAATAGATGTATGAGTGGGAATGAGATCAGGAGCAGTGGTATAGGTATGAGTGAAAATGAGATCAAGAGTAGTGGTAGAGGTATGAGCGGATGACTCTACCTAATATGGACATGCATATTAAGGAAGACTCTCAAAGTAGGTCCCTAGGATGCTGTAGACATCATCTCTAGTATGTACAGGGACATACTACACAGGTGCTTGAATCCACACATGTGATTCGATCTTTTAATACAATTATGCATATAAAAAATAACAAATGCTAGATATATATGCAATCAATTAATAAATATAAAATGCAGTATAATTGTTATAACCTAATTTTTATGCTTTTAAATGTACTTGGGTGCAATTAATATATTGATAAAGCTATATGAGAAAAATTGAGTGTTCTATGCTTTATTTGATAAGTTTGGTTTATGAACACAATTTCTCCATTGAAAAGGGATTTCATGTGTTTTACTATTTTCAATAATCTGATAATAGTTATTGGCTAAAGAAAAAATTGAAAATTCAATAGTAAACGAATATGCAAAAATTAATGGAGAATTAGTAATTAAATAAGGAATTGTTTAGAGAAATCTAGTAAAGGCATGTTGTATACAACCAATAGGTATATTTCGATCCTAACTTGCATCCAAAGGAAGAATATACCAAGATAGTATTGGTTGTCAACTTTGGATAAGAAAAAAAGTTATTATATGCCTTAAATAAATCAAATAAAGCAATTTCTTAGGAGGCAAGAAAAGTACTTTTAATATTTGTATTTTGCCCCAAAATTTGCCCAGATTGAGATTTAGTTATCAAAAGGTTTCCCTTAAAATTTGATATTTATTGGATGAAGGAGGAGAGAGATATGTAATTATGTAGTTTCCCTAAATTGGAAGGATTCATCAAAATAAATGTAAATTTTCACACTTTAATTCAGACTTGGAAACTAGGGCCCGACCCCTTTGATGTCACACGCACCTGGTGACCCTTGGATCTTGGATAACCAGTGCATGCATCATCTTCTTCCTATGATCAGAATAGGAAACCCACTATAGTGATTATGATCTCTCCTTTCACACTTCTCTCCCTCCCTGATCAGTGTAAATGCTTTAACTTCCACATTGAACTTGGAAAGGGATTTCAGGTTTGCCCATCCCTGGTTTTTCCCACTTTGGAAAACCATAAAGGTTTTCCCCAATTGCAAACTCAATAAGTGGCTAACCCCTCGAAACTGGGTAAACACCCCCTGTGAGAATACAATTCCCTCAGCGAGACCCTTCATGATTCAAGGCTCCTTACCCTACCCTCAATTGCATCTCTAACCCAATTCTCTCTTTATCCTTTCTACTTTGAGAAACATATAAGACTTCCCTCTCCTTCCTCCTTGTCTATGCCTCCTCTGAGCAATAAAAGATGCCAACTAGTTCAACATAGCAGAGCAAAAGGATCAGTGCGGCTACTTGCCGCTCAAGACCCTAAAAACCCAAACTTAGCCATTGAGTAGAATTTCTCAAGGTGTTGTTCATGAGTAGAGGAAAAGGGTTGAGGTTGAAGACAAGCATGAGCGAATTTACTAGTCTTCCCTCATCCCTCTTCTGAAAGGTAAGGGCCTTTCTCGCCTTTTCATGTTCTTTCCTCACCTTAGCCACGTGAGCACAGTCTGCCACCTAGCCACGAGCCCATTGGAACAGTAATGGCCCGCGACATGCCCCTTTACCTAGTCAACCACCTACATGGCATGGTCTAATTGGTTCAAAATGTTTTAACTTGCAATAATTATAGAAAATAATTGGTAGATCCAAATATTAGCATGTATATGATTTTGATCAGAAAAATATAAGGAATCCAATAGAACTAGTTTCATGATATACTTCTATTCGGAATTCCAAAAGTACTTAAAGATGCAAACTTTAGTAGTTTTAATGCATATATACCCTAATTTCATGGAATAGATGGTCATAACTTGATTAATTGATAATAATGGATGAAGTCTAATATTTTGATAAAAGAGTACATCTTGGAGTTAATTTAGAATAAAGGATTCATATGTAACCAAAATAGGTTTTCCTAAGATGAAATCCTTAAAATATGATAGTTAGGGATTGGGAATCCGAACCCTAATGAAACCCTAATTTAACTCCAAAATCCTATCTTGGAGCCCACGTCAGTTTTGATGGATATTTTGTGAACACAATAATAATACTTGGGTATTACACATTAATTATAGGTTGATTGCTTGATTGGTTGCATCTAATCTTGTTTACTTGGACATTAAGTAATATATGAGGAAAGGTACGTGATTACACCTATGAATACACACCTATCACCTTCCATGGTTTTTTGAGGTTTTTGAATGGATTTCAATTAAACTGCTTGGTTGATTATTTATTTCCTACAATATATAAGGCCCATACGAGTATCACTTATTATGTTCAAAACTTTCTCAACTAAGGATGCTATCTCTGGTAGGTTAAGCATATACGTGGGATGTAAGAAAGTCATTGTGATGACAGGTGATCAAGCTGAGAAAGGTAGATCACTAATAGACCAAGTCAAGGTAGGAAGGTTGTTATTAAGCCAGGCTGAGAAAGGAAGGCCGCCCAAGAAAGGGAAGGTTATGAGAAGTCCATTGCAGGGACAACACCCTAGTGAGAGGGTACCCCAAAAAAGTGACCCAGTGAGTTGGCATACCACAGATATGAGTGATTAACGGTTGATAAGTTAAAATGAGAATATGCAAGTTTGATTATATAATGATAAATGCTACTATGGTTGTTTATGTTGTTACCCCGACATGTGTATATTTTGTTCCCCCACATACTTAGTATATTTTGATATGCTGACCACATTTTTGTTTCATTCTATTTTATGGTAAATTTCAATTAACGCATCAAGGATAAACATCTAGAGAAGAAGGCACCAAAAGAAATATGCTTAAAGTCTATTGGAGTATTATAGATAGTTAGAGTTACTTTATGTTGCAAACATTAGTTTTCCGTTGCATGTAACTCCCTAGAGGATATTCTATCTTCATATTGTTATCAAACTCTTTTTCATTCAATGAAATTTCTAACTCTTATTGGTTACTTACTAAACCTTGATCCTATAATTATGAGAATAGCCCTTTCCCTCACGGTCCGCCTTAGTTGGGGATAACAAGGGGAGGGGTTCGTTACAATAATAGTTAAAGAGATGTAGAAAATAATAATTATACTAACAAATTCTTGTTCTTGGTAATTGGTTGGTTAGTATGTTGTTGGAGGCTGAGGTGGAGGGTGTACTAAGTAATGTGGATGATACCATATGTAGTGCACCTATGGACTGAAGATATCTCTACTAATTGAGGGGTAACTAGATGCTCACGTATGTTGTTCCAAAATTGCACCTCCTGCTATAGTGATACATGCAATCCTTAGTAGCATGACCTTACCCATCTATCCTATTGAGCTATGGCAAAGGCAGTAGTACGTTGTACCTCAACAAATCTGAACCTCCAAGCACTCTATTTTGAAGGTACCACTCTATTACAATGTAGTAGACTAGAGGCACTCAGACCAACTAAATACCATGACCTTCTTGACATAGTTGTGGAAGCATTTATAGAATCTCCTCAGTGTAATGAATTAATTGTATTTGTAAAAACAAATGGAATACTATAATTATCATATAAAATAGGCCATAATAAGCAATATTAGAGTAAATTAAATCATTAAAACTAAATGACACATGAGGGTACAACATAGGGTTAAAGGTTGCATCATAATAAAGTATATAGCCACTCATTGTCTCAATTTTTTGGATAAAACTAGTCTACCTATTGAGACAATGAAGTTAGATAAATAAGAATTATTAAAAACAAGACGTCATATAATGATATATTGCATTAATTTAGAAAATTGTGTTTATTCTTTACCTAAAAGCCAATGGAACATCCCGTGGCCACTCCTCCGATTTCATATCCAATGATCCCATGCTTCCAATTCCTATCCTCTCCATACACAACATATGAAATAGACATAAACACCCAAACAAGTGGGTCTTTGACTTGGAATGGGTACTAGCCATGTACAACTCCTTATATAAGCATGCTAGAGTTGCAACACCCCAAGATAATGTACTACAATTCATAAAGTCAGCCACAAGGGGGAGGAATTGTACGTAAACTTGGTCTCATGTACTATCTAGAATAAGGTAACAACCCAAGAAGTAAAGGAGATATGCTCTAGTATTCAAAATCCTCATTTATGCCCAATGCTCTTCATTTCCCACGGTGAAATTTGTCCCCAAAAAGTTTGTCATGCAACCATGTAATAGGAATGTTCCCTATAGACATCCATCACATATACTCTCAAGTAATTCTCACAAAGGTGATACCATGTAGCAAAAGATCCCTTATTTCATCCTATATGATTTGTACCTATAACTGGTTTCCCATCTATCCTAAGACCTAGAAGGACTATACCTCTTGAAGCGTGACAATCATCTCAAAACATAGGATACATTATATCTTATTAACAACACCAAAAAATGCTAAAAGCGTTGCTAATCTTCCATCTTGTCTTTGGTCCTCTACTTTCATGAAAAGATGGTCAATACCTATTGTTAGGAACACCATGAAATTGAACTCGGTTATTAAAAGAATTATGTTTCAAATATTCTCTCATTAGTTCATCATAGTCAAAATTGATAGACACATCAACTTTGCATGATAACATGGTATATACCACTGTTGACAATAACACAACTGCATTCACTAGAACCAAATGGTCATAATTTTACTAGAAATTTATTTCCATCCATGTCATCAACCCTGCCACTCATCATTGTTTGCATGTGTAATTCTCATATTTCCTACGTCCTGATTGACTTAAAAAAAGTGTATCATGAAGGCATCTAGGAAATTTGTGTCCCTTATATGCACGTTATGTCATTTCATTATGCCTCATAAATGATGTCACAACATAATGATAGTATGCAGAAACATTTACAACATGTATTGGTACACATCTAGAACCTTTTAAGACCTCATTTGTAGCTTCTGCATGATTGCTAGTCAATGACCCATTTATATTACTTATTTCGAATGTTAAAGACCACAATACATGGCTTGCCAATATCAAATACTGCTTAACAACTAGATCGAATGTTTTTATATTAGCCATTAGACTACCATATTCAAGTTTATATATTGTAGAGCCCAAAATCCGCACGAGTTTCCTTAAAATCTTGTGATTTGAACTTTTTGTGGAAGTTCTTACAAAGATGTTAAAGACAATATCAATGTTGGGCCCACTTAAAACTTGCTTTTAATATATGGAAAAATTTCACTCATCCTATTAGAAATTATACACCAATCTATGCAACATGGAACAAATGAAATTAATGTTTATAGAGAACCAAAGAACCAATCCCATGAATCCTTATGATCTGATTCCACAATTGAAAAAGCAAGTGGAAATACACCATTATCAACATCTATGCCACATGCAATAATAAGAGTGACATTCTATTTTCTGATAAGGAGTGTGCCATCAATAGCAACAATAGGCCTATAATGTACCCATCCTACAACAACAAGGTTGAATCCATAAAACACCTATTTAAATCTAAGAGTGGCTTGTGTTTATAGAGTATAATCATCCACAAGGTGGGGTATATAATATCCCTAGGATATATAGTGATAGAGATATCAAGAACAAAAATGATATTGCTATAGGATGCTTTCCAATGTCCAAATATTTTACAAACGACCTTCCTCCTTGCTAGAAATGTCTTCTTATATAAGATGTGCATATATAGTTCAACATTCACCTTGTCACAGATTTCTTGTGTGGACATATCCAATTTGAAACAAGGATTTGAATGATCATACAAGCAATACTAGATGATATGCATTGGTATCATTCTTCATTCATAACCGTTAGCAGACAATGTGGTTTTCACTACAATGCTTTTTTCTGCACACCAACTGGTCTTTTGGATTAACAAGCATCCAAACTCCAAGGACATTATTGATCATGGATACAAAAAAGTCTGATAAAGTGACATTGTTTTATATGGATCATTTTTGAATCTTCTCAATCGTGACTATTTTGGAGAAGCAAAAAACTTTCACAGATTTTATTGTTAGAAGGGATGTAATTGAGATGAACTTCATGGAAAAAAATCAAACCCATTCATCATATTATGAAGCTACGTAGTTATCAACTATAGTGTTCTCTATCCAATCATTGAAAAATACCTCCCAGACAGAATTCAAGGAAATAATGGTGTCAGGGATTAGATATTGATACCCATATAAATCAAGATCATTCATGTGGTGATGTTTATCAGTTCCAATTTCTGAGTCACCTTCGTATTCAATGTTTCATTCCTCCCCCTCAACCTCTTGAACACAATCTTCATTCTCGATATGAGGATTTTGACAAAATCTAGGTGGTTAATTGGATATGCAAGTCATGTTAGTGTTGATTGTTTGAAATTGATTCAACATATTCATGTAGTTAGAACTAGAATTCTGGTCGATAGGTGCTTTATCAAGAAAAACATCAATATAAGAATTAGATGAAACTAAGGACAAAGTTCTAATGCATCATAATAGTTAACTTGTATGAGAAAATGATGTTTTCAAGAAAAAGATATGATATAACAAGAAGTATTCTGATCAAAGTAACCACACAAGAATAGTAATTATAACAAGATTTTAATTTTTTGATTTTATTAAGATTATGATAATCAAAAACTCAGATTAAAATTTCAAATTTATCAAAAGATGGAAACACTAGGGTGAGTGGGTTTCACCTTGCTACATATCATTCACCCTCTAACTTATTCACAAATAAGCATGGATATATAACACTGAGGCCAAACAAATCCATCATTTTAAAGTTAGGATTAAAAATGGATAGACAATAATCTAAGCTTGTTATTATATCACCTAGACACCATATACCTATTGCCCCCAAAAACATCTATCTAAAGTTCTCATTAAGGATTTAACATGAATCTAATCGATATATTTGGATTTGGGTTTTTAGTTCTCTACACACAAGTCCAATGAACATGCATAATATCAACAAAACACATTAGCTAGATAAGAAACGATAGATTTAAAATATATCAATGTTCATAAAAATAGGGATGCAATATAAAAGAGTAAAATGGATAGCATGGATACTCCCTACACACTAGTTAGAGGAATACTCACTATTTGCAACAATAATAAGAGTATCAAGAAAAGAGAAAAAGAAAGCCAATAAGGAAAATAGAGGAAGAAAGCCATCATCACTTTAGAAGATAGAGGAACAACCATGGTGTGCGGATGCTTATCTTAAAGCTTGAAATGATGGTGGCCAATTGACAAAATATATGATTCCTTGACATTCTTTGGTGGTGGCCTTAAAGGCATCATCTTCTACCTCTGCATACTTGTATGTCAATGTGAAGTAGTAGATGGCCAATGATGTTGGAGGCTGTCTTCGATGGTGAAGGGGCATCATCAGTCATGTTGCTTTCAAGGTAAAAACCATAGATCCTTAGTGGAGGTGGAGTGTTGTCAGTTACTGTGGTTGTAACAACCCTAATTTAGAATTATGAGCAAAAATTTTCTTGAAACCCTAGTTTGAAAAATTCGAATATGATTTTACCTATGTAAGATCCAAATGTACTAATTGGATAATATGTGACGCTAATAAATTATTAATCATCTCAATTACATATTTAAAGTTATTTTGCATAAAATTCAAAAAAATCATAGTTATTATCAATTCATTTGTAATGTAATTTTAGAAACTATAGTCCGTATATAAATAAGTAACAAGTGAGGGTCATATTGAAATTGACTCATTTAACATGCATATTATGGATCAATAAAATATATACAAGTTCATTACAATGGTAATGGGCTTTCTTTAAAATATGTTTCCTAGATGGTTTTTAGATAACCATAGAGTATTAAATAAATGTTTTACTAAAAAAGGAAATAACATGTTGTTGTGACCCTCAAAATTAGAAAACAAGTTGAAATTTGGATTCCCCACCCTAAACATAGGTAAGATGCAAATTTTGATCTCTTTTAGATGACCCTAGAGTCATAAATTTGATTTAGACAGAAGCTACATAATTATAAACCCTAATCAATCAATAATTTATTTAATCCACTACATTAGGCTAAAGTCTCGCAATTCTTTCTATTATGTAGACCAGAACCCAAGTCTATATCAAACTCTGTTGGGCGGAGCCATTCACAAGTCAGAGTCTGTGTCTATTTTCCCTATGTTTAGATTCCACATGATTCTACAGATGTAGTTCCTCCTCGGCCAAGCAAACAACTCCAAAATCTTTGTCACATCCTGCTAAGGTGAACAATCACAGATTCATTAGGGTTCCTTTCTCAAGAGACTCCTAACAATTCCTTGACACCATGTCATCCCCTCATTCAGTCGTCGTGGGATACCCATGTTCATATAGACCCCCATATATATATAGAACCTCTTCATTTTCACAAATGGACATCTGGGGACACAAATCTAATGCCATTATTGCTTAGTTTTCTTCCCCAACATAGTACCAGACTTGACATTGCTTTCGCCCCTACCGGTGGTTTTTAAAAGTGTTATAGGCTATCACAACAACAAGAAAGGAACCCAAATCCTCCTGGACACACTGACGCATATCTAATAGTCTATAGCCTTTTTTTCTATTATCATCAATCAAATTTGTACGTAGTCAAATTTCCCTTTTTCTACACCTATTTCTGGACCTTCACAATGAACCATAACCTATCCACATTTTTGGTAGCACTGTTGTTCCTTTAGTTTTTTGTTCTGATGAAAGTCAGATGCAAACCTCAATTTTGTATTGATTGATTGATCGGTGGCTCACAACTTCAGGTCTAGATTTGCTCAAGCTACTCCATCTCCCCTAATCCTCCCATGCTTCTCCATGGAGAAGGGTCATTCTTTATCTTCTGGCCACCATGGTATGCACAACCTAGATCACCAGGTCCTTATGGGGTTGAGGAAGGTGCCCAACACTTTGGTTATTGATGATGAGGTGTGTAATCAAGTTTCAAATCTCTAGGATCATCCCAAGTTTCCACTGTGCTCCTTCACATCCAACTTGGTTTGGTGTCTGATCATTACAAGTGTGTGTTCATGATTTTTCCACACATCTGTGATATTTTTGTCACGCTTAGCCATGGACAAGGTCATCCTTTCAGCCTATGTTTTAAATGCCATTGCAAATAGCTGTAATTTTTATCTCTGGACACTATGGAAGACCACAGTTGGTCTAACTGAGCTGAGTGTCTATGGTTTTGGATAAGAAATAACAACATCAATTTAACACTATTTTTTGATTGGCTCAGAATAAGGAAATTCACACAATTTAAAAGGATGGTCAGAAAAACAAGTTTAAGTATCCATTGGAAATGATTTTGATAAGGAAGACGATTTTCTAGTTTTTAAGACCCAATTCAATCACTATATAATGTTTTTCTATTAGACCTAGATTAGAGTTACATTTAATTAAGATGGAAGTTAATAAAACTTATATTAATTTCAAGACTTTAGGGTTTCTACAAACTTCAGGAGAACTTAGAGGAAACTCCCCTCTTTTGGACATGCAGTCTAAGTTAACAAGTATGGGATAACAAGGGTTATTATATGGTTATATATATTAGATTTTTTTTGATGACATCTAAGTTATTTTTTGATAAATGCTTTCAAGATAATTGCTCATGAATCAAATTATGTTTTTCATTATGTATTTCTCATATATTGCCAAAAATAGAACATATACATGAATTTTGAGTCAAATATATATCTTTAAGACATTATTCTTAAGATCAATGTTAAATATATGATGGATGAATTATGTTTGTTATTATAAATATTAATTCTCCTTTGGTCACAAGCTCCATGTAAATTTGGATGCATAAGCTCTGTGTGAGAAATGAGATCTTGGGAGAACATCTAAAGATGAAGGAAAACATATACATCCTAAGAAAATCATGTCAATGATTAAGATAAATAAAGATGAAGTTATATGAAATGACAATAATCCAATATTTATCATGTTCAAGTTCATGTCCTCTCAAAAGTATATTTATATTTTAGTTCATATAATGTTACTCAATGCCACATACTCTACAGTATTTTCCATTTTACTTTACATGATTGGGGCTGCAATTGAAAAACCACTAGGGGGGTGAATAGGGTTTTATGATTATTTTAATAATAATTTAACTCAAAGCAAGCAACCAAAAAAATATTGGACAAGGATACAAGGATTTAGAGTGGTTCCAACCTTAGCAAATACTAAGGCAGTCAATCCACTACCCGGTTGCTTACCCAACCAGGATTTTGAAAGAATTAAATTTTATTACCTCGCAAGGATATTATAGAAAATTACAATTCTTTCACCAAACCCTTTGGACAGCCTTCACCTAGAAGTAGTCTCACCAACCTTGAAGCAGCCTTCCTTGAAGTAACCTCAAGCTCCCCCTTGAAGTAGCCTTCCTCTTGAAGTAGCTTCCCGTTGAGACAACCTTCTTGAAGTAGTCCAAAGTCCACATTCTCCTCCTGAGAAGTCAAACCCTCTCCAATCTGCAGCCTCCAACCCTAGGAGTAGCAAGGAGAGTACAAAGGATAAAAAGGAACAAGAAGGAAAAATAGAAATTACAATACCGTAGTAGCACAAGGCTTGATTTCCTATATCAAGCATTTTGATCTCCTAACCAATATGTATGGAAGTGTAAGTGTAGTGGATAGGCGATGCTAGCCTATAGGGCACGAATTTAGAGCAATGGAAATGTATAGCCAATGTTGGAATTGCTCAATTGCTCACAAGAATGAATTGCCAATTTGCAAGTATGAATGCTCAAGTGTAGCACAAGTGTACTTTGGGTGTCCTATGGCTTGTCCTATTTATAGGAATGGCCTATGGATGCTTAAGGAAATTCTAGACACTTTCTAGGGGGTTCTTAGTGCTTAACTAGCCGTTAGGTAACCATTAGTTGCTTTAACAACGACTAGTTAATTAACTCTGAAAAGTGCAGACAGAACTCTTCTCGGTCGACAAATTGTCGATCGAGAGTCCTTCTCGACCGAGGATTTGTCGATCGAGGGACGTCCTGGAGCAAGTGTTTACAATGTTCATTTCCAACTCCCAACCACCTTGTCTGCTGGGTCTAACGGCTACTTGGGTCAATCTCAGTCGAGGAATTTGTCGACCGAGAGTGTCTCGATCAGGAGTTTGTCGACCGAGAATGACCCTGTTTCAATGTTTTGAACTAGATACTAAGTGTGTGTATGAGTGTGCAGTTGTGACACTATTGTAGGGGATGACCTATCTAAGTGTTGTGATTGACTAGGGAAGATCTAACGCTTGATTTACATGATGTCTAAGTACTTGTACATTATATATCTTGTACAAGTGTTTACATTTGATTACAATCATGATATTAAGGCATTTTGAAGCACATAGATCTTCCAAAGGGTTGTCATCCACCTTGTTCCCGCAACACTCAAGTAGCACGTTAGATCCACAAGAATGAAATGTTTGTCATCATCAAAACAAAGAGAAAATAATAATGTCCAATTTAGCCAACAATCTCCCTCCTTTTGAAGATGACAAACATTTCCTAAATATAAAATAAGGAAATATAAATCATATGAGTTTCATACCTAAAGTTTACCTTTTTTAGCCATTCTCTTGTTTTGCAAGTGTGTACTGGCCCGAGTTTTATGAAACTCATTTTACTTTATGTTTTCAGTTTATATTATTTCCCCCCCTTTGTCATCTCAAAAAGATATCCAAGAAAATCATTTTGTATGACTTTTATTTCTCCCCCTTAATTTTATGGTATGCTCCCCCTAACTAAGATATTCAATTTTAAAAATAGGGATTAATATAAATGTAAACCATTTATTGTCGAATTTAGCCACAATTTGTTTCTCAATCATTTACAAAGGATGTTAAGCCTTGAAATGATATGATATCCTTTTAGATCTATGGCATATGTATTTTGATTTCTCATCCATTTTACACGGGATGTTAAGCCCCCAAAATGACATGAGAACCTTTTAAGCTTATAGTAGAGTACATGAAAAGTATCTCTAACCAAATGCACGGGATGTTAAGCCCTGATTTGTTTAGAGAATTCCATTAAGAACAAGATATATCACATTCATGAAATTTATATTCCTTTATTTTCATAACCAAGATTAAAAATACTAAGGTCATAACATGTTTCATCTTTTCTTTATGGCGTTCTCAAAAATTTTGTAAGCTCCTTCTTAATCTTATAGTCAAGATAGTTTTTGTGAGCTCCCCCTTAATCTTATAATCAAGATGTTTTAAGGATTCTAAGGTCACAATTAATTATTAGATCATAATAAGTTGACCTTTTATGAGAGTTATGCACTAAAATTATGTTTTCAATATGATAAACACATTTTGAATCAAGATACTAAGATTAAGTGCACTAAAATGATGTACAAATATGCATTTTATCAAGCTTATTTTAGGTCGACCTTGACTTCGACCATAGCGCCCCTTAGTCAAACTTGATTTCAACCAAGAGGCAATTTCTACAGATTTTCAAATTAAAATGTATTTGTGCCATGAAATTTTACTATTTATGCAAAATGGCATCTTCATATGAGCTGAATCACAATGATCAAAAATAATATCCATTCATGATTTATATATATATGGATCAAAGATTATTTTAGACAAACCAACGAAACACAATGATCATGGCACAATGATTATGATAGAACAGTAGAAACATATCCATAATGCAATGATCAAGATTAAAGCATATAAATATAATGATTATGATTATTTTAAATTAGAATTCAATATACATGGTTCCTATATAGATAGACCAAGGAATACTTAAGAAAAACCATGTGGATTATGATAAAAATAGTAATTTCCTTGATTAAACTAATCATGGTTCATATTTTCAATTTTAATCCAAACCATGTAGAGAATAAACCAAAATAATCTCATTCAGGTTCATAAGTTTTCAATCTTAAGACAAACCATGTAAATGAACATGCTTAATAAACTTTTTCAATCAATGAGTAAGGTTTGTTCAAAATCAGTCTTCATATAACACTTTTGCAATATGTTTAAGGATTTCATATTCATAATGTTATATCTTAATTCATGATGCAAAAAGATCAATATGTCTTGTTTCAAAGATGGTCTCCAAGATCCATGCATATTAAATCAATCATTAACAACACATTGATAGCAAACTAGATTAATTGAAAACAGGTTCAGCAGAACTTGATTCGGTCAAACTGTTTGTCGACCGATTTTATCTCGGTCGAAGTTTTTCTCGACCGAGAATGCTGCTGTTTGTACAAGTTTTGTCAGATTTATTGCAAACTTGAAAATAGTAACCTGCTCGGTCGACTAATTCTCGACTGACAATGTTCTCGGTCGAACAGTGTCTCGATTGAGATTGTTTCTGTACTGTTTTTCAGTAATTTGTTTTATAAGTAAAACATAGATCACTTTCAATTCAATTATGTGATTTTAAAAATCAGTTTAGTTGAGATAAAACATATAAATATCAAAGTAATATGTAGATCAAATCTCAACTAATCATATTTAAATCTTTAGGTTTTGAGAACCCAAATTAAGACAAATTTCTAAAGATGTGTCTCTGCAGATTTATATAAAATGTGTATTTTCAAGTTAGAGATTTGAATCAATTTGTTATCTTATTATTTTAAGTTGAGATAGACATGGAGATATACAACTTAGAGTTTTTGGTCATATCTCAACTTAATTATATTCATTTAGTTTGGGGGTTTTGGAACCCATACTAACTCAACATCCTTTTTCTTATATGGACACGAGAAGGAATAATGTCTAAGGCGTAAACAATAATGGCAACATATAGAATCAACTTCATATCTCTTTCTATGATTTTGTTCTAGGTTGTTCTTGGGTACATATGTATATTTTCCTTTAGGTACATATATAGATTGATTTTCTAGCACCTGTGTCTGTCCCCAACTAGGTTTTTGATAAGATTTTCCTTTAGGATTATAACCTAGTCCTCTCCTTCCAATTTGATGATAAGAATTATTTAAATTTTTATTAAGGGTATCATTGTTATTCAAACTACTAATTTTTTGTTGTAGCTTGACAATCTCATCCATTCTCTTATTGATGTATAGCTTTGCTTGATCTAGATTAGATAATAAGGAATCTCTTTCTTTCACAATAATATCATAATCTAGATGTGTACACAAAACAGGTTGTTTTTGAAGATCATTTACTTGAGTTTGCAAGTTTAACTTTTCTAGGGAAAGAAGATTGCAATTTTCTTCAACGGATTTCAGTTTAATATCATGATCTTCAATAACCTTTTTAAGATCCTCATTTTCAGATGTGAGAGCAAGAAGTTTAGCATGTAACTCATAATTTTCCTTATTAGATTTCTTTAATTTCTTCTTGCACTCAATATACTTATTATGTGTCTCTTCAAGACTAGCAATTAACTCTTCTTTAGGCAGATCAAAAAGACTTACCTCTTCTTCTTCTTCTTCACTTATTGTAGCAATTAGGCATTCTTTATGCACTTCTTCCTTCTTTGACTTCCATGGACAGCTAGGTGTAGTGCGCCTTGTTCCTAAGCACCAATTGCAACTTGTTGAAGATTGGTGCATGCTTTTCTTTTGCTTGCAGTTGTAGACACCACCGCCCTTCATTCTTCAAGACTCAATTAGAGCTCCTTGAAGCCTGCTCTGATACCAATTGAAAAACCACTAGAGGGGGGTGAATAGGGTTTTATGATTATTTTAATAATAATTTAACTCAAAGCAAGCAACCACAAAAATATTGGACAAGGGGACAAGGATTTAGAGTGGTTCCAACCTTAGCAAATACTAAGGCAGTCAATCCACTACCTGGTTGCTTACCCAACTGGGATTTTGAAAGAATTACATTTTATTACCTCGCAAGGATATTACATAAAATTACAATTCTTTCACCAAACCCTTCAGACAGCCTTCACCTAGAAGTAGTCTCACCAACCTTGAAGCAGCCTTCCTTGAAGTAACCTCAAGCTCCCCCTTGAAGTAGCCTTCCTCTTGAAGTAGCTTCCCGTTGAGACATCCTTCTTGAAGTAGTCCAAAGTCCACCTTCTCCTCCTGAGAAGTCAAACCCTCTCCAATCTGCAGCCTCCAACCCTAGGAGTAGTGACGTGTATTTTACTACGTGCTAAAAACGCAAGTGTACGCGTCGAGTAATATAGGCCTTTGTGAGGCCCGAGTCGAACACAGGGATACGTTGAATTATTGGAGACTTCTACTAACTATTTACGATCAGCTAATCCGGATAACAAAGTAGGGTTTGTTGTCGAAATTACAAGAAAATAAAAATAAAACAAAGCAAACAATCGATTAAAGGTTAATTTAATCAATTCAAAAGGATATCTTTAGGATTTCGGTTTCACCGCGGGTCAACATTGCATTAGGTTTCATATAACTCCTCAATCTTCTCTCTCTTTCCGGGTAGTGGCCTGAAAATAGAATTACCCACTGTCGTGGTGTAATTCACTACTTAGGTTTAGGTTGATTCCACCGTCGTAGTAATCATTCCCCTAAACTAAGCGCATTACGAACGATCTCTTAGTTTCCACCATTAATTTTACACCTCCTTTGTCAAGGGATTTATCGATTAATGTAGGTTTCGTCTCTTTTCAACCGTTAATCCTTCTGTCAAAGTGATTAAGGGCATTAAATTATTATTATGGGGATCAAGCATAACAATATATGGAGAAAACGAAACTATACCATGGATTTAAGAGAGAAAATATGAATTATTAATATAAAACTATCATACAATGCATTCCCGGGCTACTCCCGGTCCTAAAGATGGAGGGGATTAGCCCCGCATGTTCATCTTGCACAAATACATGGTAGAAATAGGGGAAATCATATGAAAAACGTGAATCAAATGGGAAAACCCCTGAACGGAGGAGAACCGGTGGATCCTTTGCGTAGAACACAAGCTTTCCCGCCTCTCGGTGGTGAAATTCGTCTTCGGCAGCGTCCGGATCGACAGGGATGAACTTCTGGCCTCCGTTCTCCTTTCTCTCGCTCCTCGACACTTGTGCAATGACAAATTCGATGATGATCTCGTCTGGGCGGCCGTCATTAGGTATAAGTCCCTAATTAGGTCGTCAATTAACTCCAGCCGTCCGATTGAGATCGAAATGAATCCAACGCATATCTTCCGGCGTCGATACCATCGACCCTCCCTTTTTGGTGTTGGTTCTGTCATTAAGCGACACTGTAACCTCCATGTGTCGATGGTATTGACTTGGTGTCGATACTATCGACTGCTCCTTCGCCAGCAATCTGAAGATGTCTCGATACCATCGACATCAGCGTCGATGGTATCGACTCTTTGCTGCTCCTTTCGGCTGGCAACCTGCGGTCAAGTCGATGGTATCAACTCCCATCGATGGTATCGACGGAAGCAGATACTTGTTTTTCCTGAAATTTAAAGACCAGATCAAATAAATCCACACAAATTATGATAATGTGATAAATAATGCTCGAAATGATAAAACTAAGGGGATTTGACATAAAATGATGGCAAAGACCGAAATGAGTGAATTATGCAATATTATCCATAAAAATGACTAATAAGAGAACAAACCACATATAAAACAGGTCTATAAATGCGACTCAAAATCATCGCATCAAACTCCCCTAAGCTTGAACGTTGCTTGCCCTCGAGCAACTAATCCTTAGAATAGAATTGCAAATGTCAACTGAAAAACAACACACCAACCCAACATCCTATGTGACTCCCACTGAACATTCTCAAACCGTCCTTCTCTAACCACAGAACAGCAATTACCCTAAAGGCGAAAATAATCATCAATAAAAGAAATTTACCTCCAAACCGATGAACACTATCACATAAGGAAGTTAACATAATAAAATTCGCCGATTCAGCATTGGTGCATCTTGTGATCACCTATACTACATTGCTCGCCCTAACAACCATCTACATGGAAGCAGTTCTCCTGATAATCATTAGTGAGGAGAATTTCACGGTGGCCTACCAATCCGAGCAACGGGTGGATGGAATGGGTGGTTCATGGAAGAACTTGGAAGTATTATACAATTTCAACATGCATAAAACAAAAATGTCCTAAATGATGCCAATGCACATTGAAAATACCCTAATGCCTAAAATTGGGTGAAGTGATGCATGCACTAACCTTCCACCTCCAAATGAGATGGAAGTCTAATTAAGCCACATCATGTACTCAATTTTCCTGTAATGCGAGTGATATCATGTTCCTTTCTCCCTCTTATTCCACTTTCTTCTAAATTCTTTTTTTTTTCTATTTTAGATTTTCAGAATTTTTTTCTTTAGCCCACATATCCATAATTGCTTAGAGATAAGTTTATTGGGCTATTTTCTTCATGCTCCGAAATTCTTGCAATATTTAGAAGGTATGGACAGTTTAATTCACCTTTGAGGAAAAATTGAGATACATGGTGTATTTTATGCGTGAATAACATGAGTGCAACTACATGGCATGCACCTAAAGGTAATGTGCATGAATCCCTATATTTTTTTCTTTTTATGCACAAGTATGGAAAAATATTAATGCAAGTCCTATCTAAATGTTATGCACACAAGAAGGAATTAAAACTGCACTTTACTTCCAATTCTTAGGTGGATTATGGAAAAATGAAGTGGAATGATCACAAGATTAAATGACTGAACCTTAGAAAGATATTATGTGTCCCTCCTTACTGACCTGTGTAGTGGTTTAGAAGGTTCTCTCTCTTACATCCAATTAAAGTCCCATTACCATTTGGTTAGGTTAGGCTCAACAACCATTACTGTCCACTTTGCATGAATCCATAGGAGTACATGTGTGAAATGTTGTTTTAAAGTTGACATAATCAATCATTTTCGTAGGATGTGTTCCCCAAGGTCAACCAAAGCAAGCTATCCAAAGACACAAAACTTTTTAAATTTCCCTTAAATTTCCCATGAACAAACAGCAAGATGACAAACTTTTACGACATCCACAGTTACACTAGATAGCATGTGGATCCTACAAAAACTAAAAATGCAAGAAATAAATAACACTGCTAAAAACTAAAAACAATAAAAGAAAAGATAGAGCTGTTCCAACTACCCCCCTAAGTCTGAATTCGACTATGGCCTCATAGTCAAAAACAAACTTAAGAGTGGAACAGAGATACCCGATCAGTCTTGTGGAGGCGGAGGTGGGTACTGTGGGGCCGTAGGATCCCAAGAAGGATACTCCCCCTGGAAGCTCAGATCGTAATGGGTCCTCGGCGGAGGCTGTGGATAGCCTCCAAAGTAGCTCTGACTCCAGTAGTGGTCGTAGAAGGGCTCCTATTGCATCTCCATCCATTGCAACCGATTGTGTATCTGCTGTTGGTTGTCGAGGAGGAGACGTTCATTCTCGAACATCACCCTTTAGTTGTCAAGTAACCGGTTTGTAGTATCCTGAATACCGGTATACATCTCTAGATGCTGCTGCTGTGTCTGATGGATGTCCTGTAGCATCGTGTACATGCCTTGCATTGAGTAGACATCCTCGCTCGGCTGCGAGGGCTGTGGTGATGGCGGCGGGGGCTGTGATGATGAAGACGCACCCGGATGCATCCGAGGATGCTTCCGGGGTGCTACCCGTGCACGAAGAGGTGTGTATGCCTCCTCTTCCTCCCCAGCCTTGCCTTCTTGTCCGTCGTTGCCGCCTTCATTGCCGCCTCTTCCTCATCGGAGTCGATGGATATGATCGGCCATCTGAAATGTTGTGCGCCCTCGATGTTGAAGACGGGATCCGGCAGTGCGCACTCCTGGTACGCTTGATTCACATGGCAATGTGCAAATGCCGCGCCATCCCGAAGAAGAATTAAGTTGGCCCGGTGAAGATGTTGCAAGTTGACCTTGCTTCTTGTAGAAAGAGGAGTGAGGGATTGTAAATTCAGTCCCAAGTACGATGCCAGTTTGGTGATGAGCCCACCGAAATGAGTCGGCGCTTTCCTCGTACTCCTCTTTACATCCATCACGCGCTGCAAAAAGAATGCACCCCAATTGCATTCTTGTCTCTTCAGAAGCTTGTATAGAAAGAAGAGATCGGAGCCTTGAAATTTGCTAAGGGCCAGATCACCCGCGCAAAAATAGTAGAACTCAACATCCGATGCAAAACCCGGATGAAGGGGTGCTCGAAGTCGGCGACCGCTACGTTGTGGTAGCTAACCGACCTCCCTTGTGGCACTGTCACCAACTCGGAGAAGATCATGTTGTAATCGGTGCGGTGGTCCGGCCTCCGGTGGTCATACTGGGAATGATTCCAGTTGAAAATTTTGTTGAACTGCCGCAGCATGAGGACGTAGTCGTGGTTGTACAACCGGAAAGATACCCGGCCTTGAATCCACTCTCGGTCAGTAGCATTGATGTCGTTGGGATAGATGCAGACGTCCAACGACGCCATGAACTCGGCTACCAACTCTTTGTATGTCGGCCATTCATTAAAGAACGGCTGGCCATCTTGATGACGCTCCAGTTCGCCAGACCTTATGCGAGTGTTACGGGCCTGGCCGTTAAGAACATAGGCCAAGTTGGCCTCGAATCCCAGATCGCGCACCATCTCCCGGTCCACATAACGGGTGGGCTCGATCTTCCTCCTCATTATCTCCTCGTAGATCTTTCGAATCTCTGGGGAAGGATGGATGAGTCGGGGACGAGAAACTGATGCCGTTGGTGGTGGGATGAATTCCGTCAGAGTGGCGTGTGAGGACGATTCTCCGGCTGTATGCACCATGGTGGCGACGAGAAAGGGTTTGAAGAAGAAGAGCTCGGGGAAGATGGAGAAGTGATTCTCTGCTCGGTGAAGATCCTTGCTCGATGTTGCTGCTCTTCGATCTTGGAGGGCTCAGGGGAGTGCTCGGCGCAAAGGAGGAAGTTTGCTCTGAAGGTGTGACGTCAAATGACGTTGCAATTCTCCTTATATAGACTTGGCCGGCGCTACTGTAGACCCGTCGATACCATCGACGCGGGTCGATGATATCGACACATCTCGATGCTATCCGCCTCCCTCGCGAGTATCGACGGCTGACGATTGCTGGATCGTGAAACCCGAATTGCTGACCTGTCGATACCATCGACGCGAGTCGATAGTATCAACGCAACACCCGGATCGCTGACGTGGACTTCGCGATCGCCGTTGATGTCTTTGCGCGGATCGGTGACATGGATGTCGATACCATCGACGGGTGTCGATGGTATCAACTGGACTTCATTGCGACACCGCCACTTTTTCACTTCAACCTGTGACCATGTCGATACCATCGACGAGGCCGTCGATGGTATCGAGTTGACTGAGACAAATCGTTCTGAACTTCTCCAGAGATCTCGATGGTATCGACTGGCATGTCGATACCATCGACAATTATTGTGCAACCTGCCTGTAGGTATGTCGATACCATCGACGGGACCATCGATAGTATCGACTCAGAGCGATTTTTGCAGCTGTCAACCTGAACCTATGTCGATACCATCGACCAGTGTGTCGATGGTATCGACCCTGCCTGTGCCTGCACATTGAACAAACGGATCAAGGTATCTTCTTTACACTAGAATTTGAACGAAATGAAAGCAATCTATGACTATAATTAAACTATCCTAATGTACCAATGGTTGGGTTGCCTCCCAACAAGCGCCCTTATTTAACGTCTTAGGCTAGACGGCTTCCCAACATGTCATTCGTCCACAAATGTAATGAGTTTGACCTCATTCACTTTTTTCTTGTAATTTTCACCAAAATACAGCTTTAACCTCTGTCCATTCACCAAGAACGTGGCATCTCCATCACGCACCAGAATTGCACCGTGCGGTTTAACCTCTTCCACCACGAATGGTCCACTCCACCGGGACTTCAGCTTCCCGGGATGCAACTTGAGTCGGGAGTTAAACAACAGAACACTATCTCCCTTCTTGAACGTGCGCAGCTCGATATGGCGATCGTGGATCAGTTTTGTGCGCTCCTTGTATATGCGGGCATTCTCAAATGCCATCATGCACAACTCATCTAGTTCATTCAACTCGAACATCCTCTTTCTCCCAGCTTCATCATAACTCAAATTCAGCCTTCTAAGCACCCAATGGGCCTTGTGCTCTAGCTCCACCGGAAGGTGACAAGCCCGGCCGTACACCAACCTAAAAGGCGTGGTGCCAATAGGTGTTTTGTACGCCGTTCTATATGCCCAAAGTGCGTCCGGTAGTAAGGCACTCCAAGTTTTCCTTGTGGATGCCACTGTCCGTTCTAGAATCTTCTTGATTTCCCGATTTGAGACCTCCACTTGGCCTTGTGTCTGTGGATGATATGGGGTACCGATGTTGTGCTTGACCCCATATTTCTTCAAAAGTATCGAAAATTTCTGATTCCGGAAGTGTGTGCCCCCATCACTTATTATCATTCGGGGTATCCCAAACCTGCAGAATATATTTTCCTTCACAAACCTGCACACTACATTTGAATCATTAGTCCTTGTGGGGATTGCTTCCACCCACTTCGACACATAGTCAACAGCTAGCAAGATATATAAATTTGAATTCGAGGACACAAAGGGTCCCATGAAGTCTATGCCCCACAAGTCAAATACCTCAACTTCCTGAAATACATTCAGGGGCATTTCTTGTCTCCTTGAAATGTTACCTGTTCGCTGACACGGGTCACATTGCCTCACAAAATCGTAGGCATCCCGAAACAAAGTTGGCCAATAAAGGCCGCTTTCCAACACTTTGGCTGCTGTCCGCGAACTAGCATGGTGCCCTCCCCTAGGCGACACATGGCAATGGTGGAGAACACTTTCGTACTCCACCTCCGGCACACACCTGCGTAGAATACCATCCCTGCACTGCTTCAAAAGAATTGGGTCATCCCAAAAATAATATCTCAAAGAATGAAAGAATTTATTTTTCTCTTGATAAGACCAGTCTTCCGGGATGATCCCGCAAGCCAAATAGTTAACAATTTTAGCAAACCACAGTTCTTTAGAATTAATTTTTAAAAGCTGTTCATCGGGAAACGTCTCGGTTATGGGTATGTGTAAATCTTTTTCATCTACCCTGTCTAACCTAGACAAATGATCAGCCACCACATTTTCAATTCCGGACTTGTCCTTGATTTCAATATCAAATTCTTGTAAAAGCAAAATCCACCTAATGAGTCTAGGCTTTGCATCCTTTTTCTCCATCAAATATTTTACCGCAGCATGATCGGTCCATACAACTACTTTGGATCCCACTAAATACTGCCGAATTTTTTCAAAAGCAAACACAACGGCAAGTAATTCTTTTTCTGTAGTTGTATAGTTCAATTGAGCATCATTAAGCGTTTTGGAAGCGTAGAAAATCACAACAGGCTTATTATCTACCCTTTGCCCCAAAACGGCTCCTACTGCATAATCTGAAGCGTCACACATCAATTCGAATGGTTTTGTCCAATCCGGCGTTTGAACAACCGGAGCCGAAATCAATTTTTCTTTCAAAACTTCGAATGCGTGAAGACACTTATCGTTGAAATAAAAAACCGCATCTTTTTCCAACAATTCGGATAAAGGTTTTGCAATTTTAGAAAAATCCTTAATGAATCGCCGATAAAACCCGGCGTGTCCCCAAAAGCTTCTCACCCCTTTTACAGAATTTGGTGGGGGTAGCTTGGAAATCACTTCAATTTTCACTGGGTCTACCTCAAGACCCTTGCTAGACACCTTGTGTCCTAGCACTATTCCCTCCGTCACCATCATGTGACATTTCTCCCAATTGAGGACCAAGTGTGTGTCCTCACAACGCTGTAGCACCTTGTCCAAGTTATATAGACACTCATCAAAAGACACCCCATAAACCGAGAAGTCATCCATGAAAACCTCAAGACAACGCTCCACCATGTCAGAGAATATGGCGAGCATGCAGCGTTGAAACGTCGCCGGTGCATTACATAATCCAAACGGCATACGTCGGTAAGCAAAAGTCCCATAGGGACATGTGAACGTAGATTTCTCTTGGTCCAAAGGATCAATCGAAATCTGGTTATACCCCGAATACCCATCCAGAAAACAAAAATGCGACCGACCGGCAAGACGTTCCAAAATATGATCGATAAATGGCAAAGGAAAATGATCTTTAAGAGTGGCGGCATTCAGTCGGCGGTAATCAATGCAAACTCACCACCCGGTTACCAATCGGGTGGTGACAGGTTCATTCAATAGATTTTTAGTAACAGTAATTCCCCCCTTCTTAGGGACTACCTGTGTGGGACTCACCCACGTCGAGTCTGATATGGCATATATAATACCTGCAGTGAGAAGTTTTATGACTTCCTTCTTCACAACCTCCATCATGCTTGGATTTAGATGTCTTTGAGGCTGAATGACTGGCTTGGCTCCCTCCTCGAGCCGAATCTTATGCTGGCAAAGTGTAGGGGAGATCCCCTTGATGTCTGCAACAGACCACCCAAAAGCTCCACGGTGGTTCTTGAGCACTATCAGTAGTTGCTCCTCCTCATCCGCACTCAAGTAGGCAGATACAATCACCGGTAACTTGTCCTTCTCAGCTAGAAAGACGTACTTAAGATGCGGGGGCAGCGGCTTCAGTTCCAACTCAGGCGGGCAAAGAAGAGATGATTGCAACGGTGGGGGAAGTGTACCTAAATCTTCATAGTGCCTCGTGTAGAAACATGGAAGCATATGAAGCATTTTGGCACACTTTTTAAGTGATTTACTCCGCATTCAATCATAGGTGACATTCAACAAACACGCCTCCAACGGCAATTCCGGATATGCATCAACAACTGAAGTAGTAATCGCATCATCCTCCCAAGAAGGTGGAATGTCCTCATTCTCATCATCCGGAAACCCAACAGCTTTGCATAAAGAGACAACTTTAGTTTGCTCCATGATGTCCACAGCTAAGGTTCCATTATCCATCTTGCTCATCACATGAGCCATGTCCAAGAATGGTTTCCCAAGGCAAAGTGAGATGTTGTGATCCACATGTTTCACCATGTTACAATGTTCTTTTGCTTTAGTAGACACAATGCTAGTGGGAATGACCATCTCAAAGCGATCATCTGCTATTCCCAAGGTCAAGCGACCTCTACCCATCTCCAAGATCATGTTGGCTGTAGCTTGGAATGGACGTCCAAGTAGCAGCTCATTACCATGCTCATCCTGCATTTCCATAACCACAAAATCAGCCGGAAAAACAAATCGGTCCACCTTTACCAAGACATCTTCACAGATTACATAAGGTTTCACCACAGAATTATCGGCCAATTGGATAGTCATATTGCTCGGCCTTGACGCCTTTAATCCCAACTTTTTAAATGTAGAAAGGGGCATCAAATTGATGCTTGCCCCAGAATCACACAATGCCTCTCCGAATTTGCACTTCCCGATAAAACAAGAAATGTTGAAACACCTGGGATCCTGTCTCTTTGGCGGTAGAGTGCCCATGATGAAAGCACTCACTTGCTCCTTCAACACCACGACCTCCGTGTCTGGTATTTTCCTCTTCTTGGTGATGACATCTTTTAGAAACTTCCCGTATGACGGGATCTGCTCAATCTCTTCCAACAACGGAATATTGACCGAAAGCTTTCTAAAGCTGTCCAAGAATTTCTTGAATTGTGCATCTACCTTCCTTGCCTTTGTGCTATTCGAATAGGGGACCGGAACGGAATGTGCCCTTTGATGAGGTGGCACATAAGGCGTCAATTTCTGCGGTTCCTCCTCAGCAGCTTGTTCTTCACTACCATCCCCAGCTATATCTTCAGCTTGCCCTGTGACAGGTGTGGGCTGCTCCTTAGTGGTTGCATCTTCAACTTTATCCTGCGGTGTGCTTGTGTCATCCGTTCTTGGATTCAACACCTTCTTACCGCTTCTCAGTAAGATGGCCTTGGCCTGCTGGTTTCCCCCGGGAACATTGGTGTTCCCCGGAAAACCCGGATGCGCTGGCTTCTTCAAACTAGCAATTTCAGCTGCCATCTGCGCCATGGAAGTCTCTATGGTCCTCATTTGAGCCCCATGGCTCTGCAATGTCTGCCCAAATTGATTCATAAATTCACCCTGTTGCTTGATTTGCTGCCCGAATGTGTTCATTAACTCCTGGTTTTGCTTGATGACCTGATTTAGCAACTCCGTGCTCTTGTCCTCTGTGGCTGGTGCAGGCTTGGCGTCCGGATCCTGCAGAAAATTGTTCGGATCCTTCCATGAGAACTTTTTGTCCTTACGCCATGAGTAGTCATTGTTCCTATACCCTTGTTGTTGTCTCATGTACTTGACTTGAGCCTCATCCTCGGACTCATTTTCTTCTTTTTGCAGTAACTTCTTTGCGAGAAGATCCATCTTCTCATTCAACTCTCTCATTGCCTTTGATTCGCTAGCGACTCGTGCTTGCTCAACTGGACCTCTCTCTCTTCCCCCCAGGACTGCTTTCTCGCCATGTTCTTGAGTATTTCCCAGCATCTAGTGTCAGTGTTATTTAGGAAAAATCCCGACCCGGCTGAGTCCAAATTACTCCTATCATGCTCGGAGAGAGCAAAAGAGAAGATTTTTACCTGTGTCTCTTTGTCCAAACCATGATGCAGACATCTCCTCAACATAACCTGAAATCGCTCCCAGGTCTCAGAATATGTTTCACCCGCCTGTTGGGTGAAATTGTGAATCTTCCTAATCATGTCGTTGGTCTTCTCAGGAGGGAAAAACCTCTCGAAGAAAACCTCTACCATATGATCCCAAGACTCTACAAATTCGTCATCGAGGTTATGTAGCCACTCTCTTGCTGCTCTTGCCAAGGAACTCGGGAACAGCTTGAGGTACAAAGCATCTTGTGGAAACCTGTCTATCTTCACCATGTCACAGTTTTCGACGAACTGGCTGATATGTGCAACAGGATCCTCGTTCTTCAACCCATGAAATGCATTTGATTTTACCAAGTTAATCAACGCTGGATCGATCTTGTATGTCGGTATGTTGATCGCCTGCTTTTTTATAGGCCCCTTTGAAGCTGAAGAGGAAGAAGCTTTGATCTTCTCCCATATAGTCTGTGGCTCGGCCATGTCTTCTGCTTCAGATTCAGAGTCTATCTCTTCTTGGTACTCGTGCTCAGAATGCTCCTCGTCTCCAGGTCCCGGAAACGGAACCTCGGGTGTGCGATTGTCGTAGTCTGTACTACGTGTATGCACCATACACAGTACCTGAAATAGGAAAATTCGAGTTCAGTATAGTGCTTTGACGAGTATAAAAATGAACGAACAATAGAAAGAAAATATTTGAAGTTGAATGAAAATTATAAAAAAATGTGGCCTAGAGTGGCCGCTCGTAGCACTCGAAGTGCCAACAATTCACCGTATCCCCGACAACGGCGCCAAAAACTTGACGTGTATTTTACTACGTGCTAAAAATGCAAGTGTACGCGTCGAGTAATATAGGCCTTTGTGAGGCCTGAGTCGAACACATGGATACGTTGAATTATTGGAGACTTCTACTAACTATTTGCAATCAGCTAAGCCGGATAACAAAGTAGGGTTTGTTGTCGAAATTACTATAAAATAAAAATAAAACAAAGCAAACAATCGATTAAAGGTTAATTTAATCAATTCATAAGGATATCTTTAGGATTTCGGTTTCACCGCGGGTCAACATTGCATTAGGTTTCATATAACTCCTCAATCTTCTCTCTCTTTCCGGATAGTGGCCTGAAAATAGAATTACCCACTATCGTGGTGTAATTCACTACTTAGGTTTAGGTTGATTCCACCGTCGTAGTAATCATTCCCCTAAACTAAGTGCATTACGAACGATCTCTCCGTTTCCACCATTAATTTTACACCTCCTTTGTCAAGGGATTTATCGATTAATGTAGGTTTCGTCTCTTTTCAACCGTTAATCCTTCTGTCGAAGTGATTAAGGGAATTAAGTTATTATTATGGTGATCAAGCATAACAATATATGGAGAAAACGAAACTATACCACAGATTTAAGAGAGAAAATATGAATTATTAATATAAAACTGTCATACAATGCATTCCCGGGCTACTCCCGGTCCTAAATATGGAGGGGATTAGCCCCGCATGTTCATCTTGCACAAATACATGGTAGAAATAGGGGAAATCATATGAAAAACGTGAATCAAATGGGAAAACCCCTGAACGGAGGAGAACCGGTGGATCCTTTGCGTAGAACACGAGCTTTCCCGCCTCTCGGTGGTGAAATTCGTCTGCGGCAGCGTCCGGATCGACATGGATGAACTTCTGGCCTTCGTTCTCCTTTCTCTCGCTCCTCGGCACTTGTGCAATGAAAAATTCGATGATGATCTCGTCTGGGCGGCCGTCATTAGGTATAAGTCCCTAATTAGGTCGTCAATTAACTCCAGCCGTCCGATTGAGATCGAAATGAATCCAACGCATATCTGCCGGCGTCGATACCATCGACGCGGGTCGATGGTATCGACCCTCCCTTTTTGGCGTCGGTTCCGTCATTAAGCGACGCTGTAACCTCCATGTGTCGATGGTATCGACTTGGTGTCGATACTATCGACTGCTCCTTCGCCAACAATCTGAAGACGTCTCGATACCATCGACATCAGCGTCGATGGTATCGACTCTTTGCTGCTCCTTTCGGCTGGCAACCTGCGGTCAAGTCGATGGTATCGACTCCCGTCGATGGTATCGATGGAAGCAGATACTTGTTTTTCCTGAAATTTAAAGACCAGATCAAATAAATCCACACAAATTATGATAATGTGATAAATAATGCTCGAAATGATAAAACTAAGGGGATTTGACATAAAATGATGGCAAAGACCGAAATGAGTGAATTATGCAATATTATCCATAAAAATGACTAATAAGAGCACAAACCACATATAAAACAGGTCTATAAATGCGACTCAAAATCATCGCATCAAGTAGCAATGAGAGTACAAAGGATAAAAAGGAACAACAAGGAAAAATAGAAATTACAATACCGTTGTAGCACAAGGCTTGATTTCCTATATAAAGCATTTTGATCTCCTAACCAATATATATGGAAGTGTAAGTGTAGTGGGTAGGAGATGCTAGCCTATATGACACAAATTTAGAGCAATGGAAATGTATAGCCAATGTTGGAATTGCTCAATTGCTCACAAGAATGAATTGCCAATTTGCAAGTATGAATGCTCAAGTGTAGCTCAAGTGTACTTTGGGTGTCCTATGGCTTGTCCTATTTATAGGAATGGCCTATGGATGTTCTAGACACTTTCTAGGGGGTTCTTAGTACTTAACTAGCCGTTAGGTAACCATTAGTTGCTTTAACAACAACTAGTTAATTAACTCTGAAAAGTGCAGATAGAACTCTTCTCGGTCGACAAATTGTCGATCGAGAGTCCTTCTCGGTCAAGGATTTGTCGACCGAGGGACGTCCTGGAGCAAGTGTTTACAACGTTCATTTCCAACTCCCAACCACCTTGTCTTCTGGGTCTAACGGCTACTTGGGTCAATCTCGGTCGAGGAATTTGTCGACCGAGAGTGTCTCGGTCGAGGAGTTTGTCGACCGATGTCGACCGAGAATGACCCTGTTTCAATGTTTGAACTAGATACTAAGTGTGTGTATGAGTGTGCAGTTGTGACACTATTGTAGAGGATGACCTATCTAAGTGTTGTGATTGACTAGGGAAGATCTAACACTTGATTTACATGATGTCTAAGTACTTGTACATTATATATCTTGTACAAGTGTTTACATTTGATTACAATCATGATATTAAGGCATTTCGAAGCATATAGATCTTCCAAAGGGTTGTCATCCACCTTGTTCCTGCAACACTCAAGTAGCACGTTAGATCCACAAGAATGAAATGTTTGTCATCATCAAAACAAAGGGAAAATAATAATGTCCAATTTAGCCAACAATAATGTCCTTAGGAGGGAAGGATAAGAAAGAATAGACAAGGAGTATATAACTCAAGAAGAAAGGTAGGGGTCTAAAACTGGTGGGATGCCAACTATAATACAATAATTAATTTATTTTTCTTTCTAAGTTAAAAGAACCATGTATCTGTTTAAAGTGTGAGTGTTATGTTGAGGACTTGATTATGGGAACTATAATCTTTATCCTCTGTTGGTTTATATAGGAACTCTATTTTTATGAAATGATTATCATGTTTGTGACACTCCCAATGGGAATAAGAGCTAAAAATTGGGGTGTTACAATGTGGTATAAGAGCTAAAAATATAGTTGAAAATTGGGGTGTTACAATGTGGTATAAGACCTTCTGCTCAATAAATTATATGTTTTTGAAAATTGGGGTGTTACAATGTGGTATAAGAGCTAAAAATATAGTTGGCCACTAGAATTTTCTCATTACCTCATGTGGTTCATGACCTATTTCACAGATGCCACCTAAAATGAGAGGATATAATGACAATATTCCCATGGGTGGGCAAGAGGATGATTCTCTCAACATTGGAGACTATTGAAAATCTCCACATCTAGTAACTCCCATGGTTCCCGTTAATGTCTTGTTCATGGAACTAGCCACTTCCATGGGAAGAGGAGAGGACCAATTAGGAAACCCTAGGGTCAACCTTAAGTTTTCCCTAGTTGACTTTTTGAATATTAAACCTGATTCATATGTTGGAGAGAAAGAGCAGGATGTGGTAGGCAAAGTTCAAAGTTGGATGTAGAACATGGAACATTGCTTCCATGATCTAGATTTCCCTAACCCATCCTATGTTTGTTTTGGGGCTTACATGCTCAAAGGTGCAACTAGAACTTGGTGAAAGAACATGCTAGGATCCCATGAAGCTGATGCTCCTCTGCTCACATGGGAGGAATTCTCAGAGGCCTTTCAAGACCATTACATGTCTGAGGTTATGGTTGAGAAGAAAGAAGAGGAGTTATGCAACATTCATCAACATGGGGATATGATAGTCAGATAGTATGCAATGGAGTTCAGAATCTTGCATAAGTGTGTATATGATTATGATGAATGATGTAAGATGAAGAAGTTCATTATGGACCTCAAGGAAGACCTTAGCTTTGCTATCTCTAGACAAAGACACCACACCCTACAAGGTTCCCTAGATGCTGCCCTAGAACTAGAATACCACCGAGGAAGAACATGGAAGGACAATCACTCCAAAAACTCCAACAACCACAATGACAAGAAGAGAAAATCCCTTAAAGAGCCACACACCAAGAAGCCTTGCCCAAGTTGCAGTAGGATGCATGGTGGAGTATGCAGGTTTGGCACAAGAGTTTTCTACTGTTGTAGGGACCCAAATCACAAGAAGGAAAAATGATCCAAGCTCAAAGCAAGGAATGATGCAATACAAAACCCTAAACCACAACAAAGAGAAAAGAAATAAGCAGGAATCTTTGCAATAATTGATGATGAGAAAAAAGGTATGATATAGTTTAACCCTAGTTCCTATTAGATCGAAATACATGTTTAGTATTACAAAGTAGGAATAAGTAAAACTCTAATCAAGGGTAGTGCAAAATAAATTTGAGGAAAAAGTTTCTATAAGGTGGGTAGGATTGTGACAACCCTAATTTTGAATTATGAGCAAAAATTATCTTGAAAACCTAGTTTGAAAAATTCAAATATAATTTTACCTATGTAAGAACTAACTATTTTAATTGGATAACATATGAATATAATCAACCATTAATCATCTCAATTTCACACTTGAAGTTATTTCCATAAAATTCAACAAGGGCCTGATTAAGATCAATTCATTTATAATGTAATTTCAAAAACTATAGTCCATATTTATAACTAAGTAACACGTGTGGGTCATATTGAAATTGACCTATTTAAGGTGCATATAATAGAGCAATAAAATGTAAACATGTTCATTACCATAGTAATTGGCCTTCTTTGCAATATGAGTCCCAAATGATTTTTAGACAACCATATATAATTTAATAAAGTTTTTACTCAAAAGGAAATAACATGTTGTTGTGACCCTAAAAATTGTAAAACAAGTTGAAATTTAGATTCCTCACCCTAAACTTAGGTAGAATGCAAATTTTGGTCTCTTTTATATTACCCTAGATCCCTCAATTTGATTTAGATAGAAGCTAAATAATTAGAAACCCTAATTAATTAGTAATTTATTTAATACACTACATTAGCCTAAAATCTCACAACTCTTTCTCTCATGCAGACCAGGACCTGAATCTGGGTCAGACTTTGCTAGGCAGAGCCATCCACAAGTTGGGAGTCCGTCTCCCTCTCCTGATGTCCAGAGCCAACAAGACTCAACAAACACAATTCTTTCTCATCTCCAAATCTCTATACACCAAATCACAGGCCAAACAAACCACTCTAAAATTTTCATCACATCCTCCTAAGGTGAACAACCATTGATTCTTTCAGGTTCCTTTCTCCAGTGACTCCTAGCAACACCTTAAAATTGTGCCGTCCCTCTTACTCAGTCTTGGTGGGATACCCATGTTCATCTAGACCTCCATCTATACGTAGAACCTATCTATTTTCACCAACAGACATCCAGGGACACAAATCCACTGCCAGTTGTGGCAACCCAACACATTACATGAGATTACTCAAAAACCAAAAAACCAATCAAATGATAATTAATCACATTACTAAAATGATACAAAACTAAAACTAGGTAAACTTTCCAACATGCTAGAGAACATATAAAAAGGTCCACTTTCACACACACACACAAACACACACACACACACACACACACACACACACACACACACACACACACACACACACACACACACACACACACACATATATATATATATATATATATATATATATATATATATATATATATATATATATATATATGCAACCATACCAGGTGCCTTTACATTCAATCTATGACCTCCGTCACAACCTGTATACAAAAGATATTGTCCACACATTTACACCATGTACATAGAACAAAATACACTTCCAAAAACTTTAGTCGATATTCAACATCTATAAAACTCTCCGCCCAGACATGAGAATACAAGGATGACTGTAGGACCTACTATACAACCAACCAACCAACCTTCTATCTCTATTCATATTCAAACAACTCCTCCTTGTGACTCTGTGTCTGAAGGCACCGAAGACCCCCTAAAAAGATGTGGTGACCCATGAGGTGAGACCCATGTCCCAGCAAGAGAAATATCCTCAAGGGCATCTATTGCTTACCCAGAATTAGATATCCTAAGAAGATAGTGTTATAGAGTTGAAAGACTATATAACTTGCATGAAGATCAATCATTGCTAGATTTATAAGTAAACTTTGTTTTCGTATTGTATTATGAACCATCTAAGGATTAAAAGAAATAAATCAAGGATTATCATTCAAAGTGATTCGTCAGGAAACCCTAACAGTTGTGCTACACAGCTGAGTTATATATTTTATTATTATGCCCTGGGTAGTTTGAGGCATACCACTCAAACTACTAGCTGACCACTACGAAGTTGAAGGAAGCCCCATATAAAATCTAGGATGATCAGAGTCCTAAGATCTCTTCCCCTCAGTTAGGACAAGTAACAACCATAGTGGCACATTGACCTGACTATTGAAATAGCCTAGTCCTCCTTGGACTCAGGCCATGAAACTAGAAACCAGGGTATACATCCCTCAAATATGAGTTATGAATGAAGCCGCTCTCAACACATATCATCTATGAGACACGACCTCGACTGCTCTCCAAAATTCTTGGGGTTAAGATGACATGGATATACCCTCCCTGCTCTTTCATATACTCAACACTATACGACTTCAAGCTCCTTTTGAATCACTTATTTCACTATCCAACATGTCCTAACACTGGAATAGTTCTACGGACTCAAGGCACTACATAATTAGGGTACAATTGATTACTTAATCAATTTAATATATTTTGACTACATCAATCAAGTTACATATAAAAACTAAAAGATTATTACAAAATTCATTGGTATTCACATCCTCAGAAGATATAAAACATATTTAAATAGTTCCATAACACTTCCTCCACAGAGAATGTAATCACCTTGGTCATGAAGGGTATGACCACCAACTAGAGTGTATCAATACATAAGCATCACTATGATCAAAATAATATTACTCCATGTATAGTGTCATCAACAGTCAACATTGATCAAGAATAAGCTACTTTCTGTATCAGATTTTTGACCAATCATTTTTTAAGTCACCAAATAGAAGTTGAAGAACTATTGTTTTTGAATTTTAGGTCTTTCATATTTAATGGTTAGTTAAGTGTGTAGAAGTAAAGATGATTATAAATTCTGAACTATAGTCGACATGCATGGATTATCATTTAGTTTACACAAAACAATAATTATAAAGACTATATTTTAGCATTTTAGGAGTTCTAAAGTAAGACTAACAACATGCACACCAAAAGTAGGAAGAGATACATTTAAAGTTATATAACTCGCTTGGCAAAGAGAAGAAATCTGAACTCCAAGATAGAACTCTCAAAATCAGCAACAAAGTGCCAAGCTTAGTCCACCAAAACTCCCAGAAATGCCCCCAATCACCATGGACAAGGTGAAACTAGAGAAAGGAAGAGGAAAATAAAGTTCTCAACCCACATGCATAGCATTCTAGTAAGAAAACACCAAGAAAACCAAGAAACACCAAAGAACTCAGCTGCATGAGGGAAGAGGGTGAAGAACATCAAGTTAAATGAGTAAAAGAACAAGGATCTTACATGACAAAAGTATGAAAATAAACAATCCTAGATTAGTCCAAGGCACTTCAATTCAAGCACATACATCCAAAAAAGCCTGGGATTTTAGTCCTTAATAAATCCTCATTTACCACTACTCTCCATAAATTCTTCATTGGGCTCATCATGTAGTAAATAAGGTTCCATCAAAAGAGTAAAAGGGAAGTGAGAAGGAGGGTATTTATTTAATCAGAATATAACTCTTGTAGAGAAATGACTTGTAGGTTTTCCAACCTAGGTCTCATTAGGAAATGAGACTATATTGGATAGAAAATCATCCGAAGTCCTCATACACATACACATATATCTCCCTCATAGGCCACCATGACTCTATCAATGTCCCTTCCTCAAATCCATTGGCAACACATCCTAAAATCCACCAATAACAAAAATTCTATCGCTCACTGCCAAGCCATTGGGCAATCAAATGTTGTCAATCACTGAGATTTCATCTGCTGATGAAATCCCCAAGTAACATGTAGCTGACACATTGGGAACCGAAGAATCATCGGCTAACGAAAACTCATTGACCACCAAGAAACAAGTGATCATCAAAAAACACTGGTCATTAGATAGCCATCAACCGCCAAGAAACAACAAGGGTCACTGAGAAACCATCAACCTATGTAAACATAACTCTATCATCTCACTTAGATTAAGTAACACCCATCAAAGTATGGTAAAAACATTCAAAGGAAAAGTAAGATTACAAATATTTTTGTACATCATGAAGAAACTCAAGCAAGTGTCACAAGAAATGGAAGTTTACATAAATGTCTAAAAGTTACATAAATCAATATAACTTGAGAAAACAAGGTATGTTATAATTCAAATTATGAACATAGTTTCATTGTCCAATGTGACATCACAAATCAGAGTTGAAGTTTCAATATTAAGCATCTAATAATAAAACTAAGCCAAAAAAATCACATTTATAGGTTAAGCAGGGATAAGGGACTTACACCAATATTGCCTAGTTTTCTCCCCACCATAGCCCCCAACTTGACATTTCTGTCACCCCTACCGGTGGTTTGCAAAAGTGTTAGAGGCTATCATAATAGCAAGCGAGGAACCTAAATCCTTCCAGATGCACTCTGTAGATAGAGTCGTACATAGCCTTTTTTGCTACTATCATCAATCGACTTTGTAGGTACTCCACTCTCTTATTCTCTACACTTGTTCATGGACCTTCATGGAAAGCCATAACCTATTCATGTTTTTGGTGTCTTTGTGTTCATTTGGTTTTTTGTGCTGATGAAAGTCAGATGCATGCTTCAATTTTGTCTTGGTTGATTGATCTCCGACTCACAAATTGAAGTCTAGATTTTCTTGAGCTACTCCATATCCCCTGATCCTCCCCTACTCTTCCATGGTAGAGGGCCATTCTTTATCTTCTGGCCACCATAGTATACACAACATAGGTCACCATGTCTATACAAAGTTGAGGAAAGTGACCAACACCTTGGTTGTTGATGACGAGGTGGGAAATCGAGTTTTAGATCTCTAGGACCATCCCGAGTTTTAATTGTGTTTTTCTGCATCTGACCTGGTTTGGTGTTTTGTCATCACAAGTGCGTGTTCATGATATCACCCCATGTGCATGATAATTTTGCATGCTTAGCCATGGGCATGGCTGTCCTTTTGGCCTATGTTTTAATTTCCATCATGGATAGCCACAAATTTTATCTCTAGACACTATGGTTGGCTGCTATTGGTCCAACTGAGCTGAACGTCTGTGGTTTTGGATAAGATATAACAACATGGATTTAGACTATTTTCTGATTGGTTCAAAATAAGGAAATTTTGGGGTAATTAAAAGGATGGTCAGAAAAATAAAATAAAATATCCGTTGTAAAGGATTTTGGATAAGGAAGCCATTTTTTTTTGATTTCGAAGACCTAATTCAATCACCTAGATTATGTTATCTGTAAGAACTAAGTTAGGGTTACAATTAATTAAGATGGAAATTAATGAAACTTATATTAATTTCAGGACAGTAGAGTTTCTACAAACTTCAGGAGGACTTAGAGGAATCTCTCCTCTTTGGTAAGTGTACATTCACTCTAAGTTAACAAGTATAGGATAACAAAGGTTTTTATATGGTTATCTATATGCTAGTTTATTTAGATGACATCTAATTTATGTTTTGATAAATGCTTTTAAGATAGTTGCTCATGAACCAAATTATGGTTTTCATTGTGTATTTCTCATATATGTCCATCAACATTACATGTGCATAGCTTTTAAGTAAAATTTAATGCTTAAGTCATTATGCTCAAGGTCAATGTTAAATATATGATTGCTGAATTATGATTGTTCCTTTAAAAAATGATTTTCCATTGGTCATAAGCTCTGTGTGAGTAATGAGCACATGGATGGATAAGTTATGTGTGGCAATGCACTCTTGGAAACATATTTAAAGATGAAAGACAACACATTCAGTCCAAGACAATAATGCCAACGATTAATATAATAAAGATGATGTAATATGACACAACAAGAATCCAATATATATCATGTTTAAATTCATTTCCTCTCAAAAGTATATTGATATTTGAATCCATATGATGTTACTCAGTGCCACTTACTCAAACATATTTTCCATTTTTCTTTGCATGGCTGGGGATACAAATGTCCATAGGAGAGATGTATAAGAAATCATAGGCAAGGAGCTTATACCTTAAGAAGAAAGCTAGAGACACTAAATCTGATTAGGTTCCAACTGTAATAGAATAATTAGTTTAATTTTCTTTTTGAGTTAAGAGAACCATGTACATGTTTAAAGTGCAAATACTATTTTGAAGACTTTATTATGAAAACTATAATTTTTATTCTATGTTGGTTTATATATGAAATCTATTTTTATGCCACGATTATCATATCTCTGACACTCCCAATGAGATTTATTCTTACACTCTTACTAATTATGTGTTTTAGAAAATTAATGTCTGGGCCACTGCCCAAGGATCAAGTAGAGTTTTAGGAATGAAAATTGGCCCCACAAATCACCATGAGCCTTAACTACATACTTTGTCCTCACTCAAGCGCAAGATAGGATAACCTTCATGATTGGTCACCCATCGTAGTGTTAGCATGTATGCCTAGAGAGCCAATAATATGATGACTGGAGAGCGACATTAAATACTTGATTTGATAATAATAACGGTAATTCTATCTATTATGTTTGTCTCAATCATGAGATGATGACACATACATAGTAGATGTCTAAAGAATGATGTTACTCAATGACGTATGTCTTTAAGTATGTGATGTGAACAATGAAATCATACAAATGTTAAGAGTACATACATTCTTGTTATGTTCCTAGTCGGATATTACTGTGGAAGCAAAATAGACGATAATAATACATAAGACTAGAGTGTGTGTTGACTGATGAAAAAAACTCATTAGTCATGATATGTGATATCAAGTCAAACACACATGTACATGTTAGAGAATAGTGTATTAGACAGACCAACCATGAAAATGATACATATATCATGGAATGGTAGTTAGAATCATCTCTCATAGTGATAGTGGTGATTGTGGTTCTTAAACCTGAAGTCACTACATTCATCACAAGTCATTATCTATACTTTGACATCATCCTACATATCCCTAAATAAGGATTGCCATGACGGTGATGATTGGGTAGCTGTGACACATGGGGACTGAGTGTGAGTGATATAGATGGGATTTGTCCCTCCTACAAGAGATTGATATCCAAGGCCTCTTGATAAATGGGACTGAGAATGTACGGCCATACTCATGTGATTCAATATGTGATATGTGAACTCACATGTATCTCAGATAGTCTGCTCTAGTTCAAGGAACATGGATTTATTGTTGAGAGGATGATGATTCCATGCCTTAAGTTCAATCCAGATATCAGAGAAAAAGGAATTGTATGATCACAGTAACACTGATCACATATTATAGGTTGAAGTTGTTCTCCAACTTTCCAAATTACTTGGGTAGAAATGATGTGTAACTAGACACCACTCTTTGCTTGTGATGTCATAATTGGTTATGGACATTCACTACCAACATAATTCTAGACCTATAGGGCCACACACATAGGATACACTTGGATCAAAGGAGTATATGAATGAATGATGTTTAGATGAATACTAAAGGTGTTTAGGTATTAAACTAAATAATAGATCAACTGACTAGACTCAGAACCATCGAGTTCAAGTGTTGAACTGACTGATTGGAGTGTCAAGTTGATTGAAAATTGAATTCGCTGATTTCTGCATGAGTCAAGACACCAATCGATCGTTCACTAGGTGAATCGATCGGATCATGTTGGTGAGATGATCGATTCACCTAGTGAACCGATTGACTCAGTCAAGATAACTGAAGCTTCAGGCAATTTTCCCAAATCATGAGAAAAGTTGATTGTTTCACTTTGTTCAATTCAATTGGTATAAGGATTAATGTTAGACACTTATTAGAAATGAATTGCAAATTTAATTGAGATTGGGAAACACTATGAAAAGATCGAATGACTAGGTAAACAAATTGGATCACTGTGACAGCCGAATGATTCACCAATGAACCAATCGGTTCACCCGTTGCAAGCTACAAAATTCATGAAAATTTCAGACCCTTCTACTCCCATACAGTCTGGGAACCCTGACCCTAACCCCTCCTATAAATAGACGGGTAAATCAGTTGCTCTGACAATTGTTGTTCTCTCTGGTAGTGGTAACTAATAGAGATCCCGAGCAAGTCTTACTTGTTAAAGAGGAGGGATAGTGAGGCAGAGAACAACTGAGAACAAATGTCAGAGAGCATATCAGTGACTAGTACACTGATAGAAGGGGACAACTCCTTCCCGTTGGTTCTGGTAGTGCAACGTGGAGTTCCTAATGGCCTGTGTGGAGTATTCTAGAGGCGGGAGGCCGTTGTCTGTCTCAGGAGGACATCATCAACCACTATCCCTAGTGCTGCACCAAGAGGCTGGTGAAGATGACTATTTGGGTGCTACTGCTTCTAAAAGAGCGTGCTGCTTCCTGAAGAGGAAGAAGCACAATGCTACTGCAAGGGTAATGTCACCAGACTTGATCGATGACTAGGTATAACCTTGCAAACCTTTCCTTCCTAGATATATTTTTGTTTATGCGATCTTGCTGTTCAAGGGAATCATGCTTTAGATTTTAGTTTCTGCCACATATATCTGTCGCCCTGATTTCCCTACAGTGGTATCAGAGCTTTGTCAATTTATGTTGTGTCTAGGATTTAAAATTGATATGATCAAATTTAGTTTTCATTCTTTTATTGCACATGATGCAAATATTAAAATGATTAATGTGCATATCCAAGTATATATATATGAAATTTACACACATCACCCTAAAATCAATTTTTATGGTGAATGTTAGCATGGTTATGGGCGATAACCCTAGATCTGTGTGTGCATGGTTGTGGTTGTTCATTCCTATTATTACTCGGTCTACATATCGAGCCTATAGCTTCCTTCCAAATGTAAATTAATTTTCTTATTCCTATTTTCCCTTGAATATAACTCAAAGTTTCCCTTTTACAATGTAATAAGAAATAGGATAGTTTTTATTTATGTATCATTGTGAGAAGAAGTTCTTCACAAGACGAACCGATCGACCCGTGAGACAAACCGATTGACTAGAGGACCAAGGAGGTCAGACAACAGGAGGACAAACCGATCGACTGGTGGTCCAACCGATAGGCTAGAGGAGTCCAGACATTAGTTGAACCTGAGACCAGATGACCATTTCAAGAGCCCAACCGAACGACCAGGAGGCAAGCCGACCAATTCAAAAGTTGAATGGATCAACCCATATTGGTTCAAGTACATATCTTCATCAATAAAAAGTTGCGTATGATGTGGACCTTAGGTGGTAGTAATTCCTTGTGGCTCCAAGGAATTATAATAGTATGGACATAACCATTGCTAGTGTATTTTTTACTGCACATTCTTGTTTGTGGTTATAGCATGTATATAATACATACTATATGTATGTGGTGATTGTATATATATATATATATATATATATATATATATATAATCCCTTAATGCAATGTTAAGTCCTAGATGTTTTCCATTATCAAAACACATTAAAAGCTTGATCGAATAAGCATGGGCACCCCAAGGGTGGTGCGTTGTCTATCTCGTGCAAGTGTGATGGTAATAATGAGAGCCTACCAAGCGGGGTGCATTATTATCGTGTTAGGTTTTGGGTCAGGCTTAACTATGTGACCTTAATGAGATTAAGAACCAGAGGCATGTAGATGACTATGGAAAGGAGTTGTGCATATCAACTATCTAAGAATTGCATATGATGCATATGCATAAAGTTTCCTACCTTAATAAAAAATGTTATAAAAATTTGCAAAAATGTCTTTTGTAGACAAACATAAACACATTATTATTGCAGTCAATCCTTAAGAAGGACAAAACTAAACGAGATTGAATTCCATGTCTGGTTAAGGTTTTTTGAGAAGTGTTCTCAATCATGAGCGAAAGCTCTATGCCCTCGAAAGACCAGAGCCAGAAAAACCCGCTCCAAATGCACCTAAGCTGTAATGCATGCTTACTTGAAGCATGCCAATGATGCCATAGACATTGAGTACCTTATGAGATGTTGTATGAACTATGAGTTAAATGAACAACATGATAACATGGGTATTATCAAAATGGTATCACATCTTAAAGAATAATGTAAGCATGAAAGGTATAATGTCTCCAAACTGTTGTTTGAGTGCAAACTGACAGAGGGAGATCAAGTAGAGTACCATGTGCTCAATATGATTAGGCATGTGGAGTTACTAGGATTTCTTTTAGGTCAAGAGTTGACCATGTATATGATTCTAAAAATTGTTGCAGAATTATATAGTCAGTTTATCAAATACTTGACACGTTGATTAATGTCGAAGCACGGAAGAAGAAGGATAAATCCGTGATGGTGATCAACAAAAGTGAGTCCAAGGGAAAAAGAAAGGCCAAGAAGTATTCTGAGGCAGAGCTAAAGTATAAGTCTTTTGCACTCAAGTCATGGAGAAGGGTAAGTGCAAAGGAATATGTCCTTTTCACTTAAAGGAACAAAGTAAGAAGAAAGAGATAGAGATCTCTACTTCAAGACCCAATAAGAAATAAGACAGAACTGTAAGAATAAAGAGTTGCTATCACTACAGTTGGAATCTATCATTCATGGGCATATAATAGAAGTACTGTATTGCTATTATGCACTTGCCATTAATGAAAATATCATGTATCTTGTATGGACAAGGATAAAATGATGTTTCATTTTTAAAGATGAGATCTTATATGGAAATGACCTATGTCTTATAAACTATACTTGATAGTTGTAGAGACAAATGTGTATGACACATATATTGAATGACTTGATGACTCAAACAATGAATACTTATAGAATTTTCATCTAGAGTACATATATGAGAAATGCATATCTAGAATCCATATGATGGATATGTAGACTCTTTTGGTTGTTGAACCAATGGAGACATGCATATCTTATTTATTGTGCAATATGACAAAAGCATCTTCACTAGATGTAGTGGAAGAGCAACTGTTCTATTAGGGCTCATACATATTGATGTATATAGACCTTTTATAATAAATGCTAATGGTAGTTATCAATACTTCTTTATTTTTATTTATGTTATCAATAGATGTTGAAATTTGTATTTAATGAAATACAAGTATGAATATCTTGAAGTGTTCAAGGAGATCATAAATGAAGTATGTAATTGACTTGGTAAAAGTATTAAGATGCTTCAATGAGATTGCTGTTGAAATATTTAAAACCAAGAGCTTGAGTACCTTCAAGGGAAATCATGATAATGTAATATGATGAAATCCACCCGAACCACAATGATAGTGTATCATGAAAGTGTTTCAGAAAGAAGGAATCACACCTTGTCAAGTCATGATGTGATTATCAATAAAATCTATCTATTTTTCCAATTTTCCTTTGGGCACATGCTTTATACTAGACAACATACTGCCTAAAATGGTTCAGAAGACACCACATGAGATATGGCATGGGAGGTGTCCTGATATGTATTTTATTGTGATTAGGGATGAATTCTTATATAAGAAAATAGTTTCTTGAAAAGCTTTGTCCAAAAAATCACATAAATTTTATTTTATTAAAATACTACTCTTATCCCAATCAAACAACAAAGTTGTTTGTTAATATGGATAATTGTATTCCTGAAGAGGAACTTAGTTCCAAAGAATCGGTGGGGGTAAAATTAGAAATCAAAATGATTGAGACAAACAAGAAAAACATTGAATCTAAAGAGGCACAATAGGAGCATAGAGAATCACAAGACATTGTAGAATCTCAAGTTCCTTATAACACAATCTCATAAATCTAGTAGAACACACCTAGAGATTGAAAGATTATGATATCTTCAAAAGGAAATGGGGTGATAAGATATGATGAGTTAACTAGATATCTAGAAGCTGTTGAGGGACCAAAATACGAAGCACAATTTTAGGGCCATGAGATCCAAGATAGACTCCATGTAAACCGACAAGGTATGACCTTGCTGGATCCACCTGAAGGAGTAAAACCCATAAGGTGCATTTGGGTCTTTGAGTTAAGACCAACATGGAAGGGTCGTTTGGTTGCAAAGAATTTCAAACAAGTTCAAGGTGTTGAATATGTTGAAGTATCTCACCAATTACCATGGTTAAATCCATAGGGATCATGCTTGTTGTTGTAGCTTGTTGTGACTAGTGAGATTTGGCATATGGATATTAAAACCAGATTCCTTAATTGGAATAATTATAAGGATGTGTATGAGATACAACCTAAATGTTTTATAAATCCAATATTACAAATAAAGACTATAAGCTACAAAGGTCAATTTGTGGATTGAAGCAACATATCAGAGCTAGAATCTTCTATTTAACAAGACAGTCAAAGAGTTTGACTTGATTTAGAATGAAGAAGAAATGTGTGATCACAATAGATTTTTTGGGAGCATATTTATATTCCACATAATGACGGGGAATAACTGTGGGCTCCGATCTCCAAACCATGACATAACCACGATTTAAACATAAGCGAAAGCAAACGATTAACAGCGGAAGACAAAAATCACGGGAAATTAAAACTTTTCGAGATAAGAGTTTGAAACCACAAACCTTTTCCATAGAAAAAAGGATTTAAACTGTATACATCTCTGTCAAATTACTTCTTGAGTAATTATACACATCATGATTCAAAATCTCAAGAACTCATAACCAAAAGACTCCAAGACCTGAGAGTACAGAGGACACATAGGACTCACTCTAACTACACCACATAGGAGGATGAATCTCCACCTGAGATTTACTGCTGCTCCTGGTGCTGTTGCTGCTGGAATTGGTCACCTGTATTCCGGTTCCTCCATCTTAGACGACCACCTAAAAAGTTGAAGTCTACGGGGTGACACAATTTCGAATAATTGTCCCAGCGAGAGTTATAACTCTCCACTAGAAGCTTGATAAGCAAAACAAAGAATAACTTAAGCAGTAAAAGCTTCCAAAGTATTCAATAGCAGTTTAGGTAATAAGCAAGCGTTCAACATTTCTGAAATATGAAGAACATATACAATATTCAATGTAACATCAACCAAGTAACTCATAGTTAACTCTAACAGATATACTACGCTGTTGATTATGTTTTTCAAACATTATTATGCCCTGTGGAGATGAGGCATACCACTCATACTCCAACTGATCGCTAAGAAGTCACATCAGTATCATACATAGGTCATTAAAAGAGCTGGATTCTTATGACCTCACCTTCCTCAGTCAGTTAGAGGATTTCTTGCAGGACATCTTGTGTCTCTGCTGTTATAGCTCACCAGGGTAAACTGGTCCTTCGCTATTTTAGAGTTACAGTGGCGTTCTGTACTCTCTTCGCCATCGGAAGATTTCTTGTTTATCTCTCACCGATACGGTATTTGTGTTTCTTTTGGGAGATTTGTGGTACATCTCACCATTTGGGTTTTGTAGTGAAGGATTGACGGAGTATGATAAATCTACATCAATTCCTACACTAGGATGTAAGGATTTACGCATCCATCTCCCCCACATACTCAAGAGTATGTGATCCAGGATTTCCCTTGGGAAAACCTGTTTCACCATCATTTGGTCTCTGACAATGATGGATCTATGATCAGGGCTCTACATTACACTTGATTAGTTAGGTATATTCAGTATTCCCTTAACATCATACATTGTTCTTCAAACAATAATATTAGCATAACAGCTATAAAATGAGAATACTAAATGTAATAAGCCTAACTCTTATCAATCATCATTTCTCAATACCTTCATCACAAGTCATCTCTAAAGCATGACCTTGATGGTATTTATGGCCTTCACAGCCCATTTAATTCATAGTTTTCCATTGACAAGGCAACATGATATATCACTATTCATAAAGCTAAAGCATGCTTTCAATGAATATAGTTTCATAATCCATACCTGGATATGATCATCATCTCATAACAACCTGCATGGTTAATTCAACTGATAACAGTAAGCAATTTATTCTAGAAGATACACTTTCAAACTCTTAGAAGAGTCAAGTTCCCCAATATTCATCAATCAGGGTTTACTATTCATATTACATGTCATTACCCTAGAATTAGGGTTTACTATTCACTCCATGGTGAATTGAACTCATAACAACATCATGTATGAGAAACCTCATCATTAAAGCTTTTAATTAGGATTAAGATTCACTAAACATCATAATTAGGGTTTCCATGATCTCACATAGGTGGATCATACCCTAAACATGCACATCATGTGTATTGAAAGTATCTTACTTGAGTTTCCATCATAAAAGGGTACTTTCTCTCTCTTAGGATACTTTCTCTCTCCTCATACTAGTGGATGGTGACAACACCACTTTAGATAAGGTTGGGTTAAGTCCACATTAACTAACATAAGCCAAAACATCCCTATCATGTGATTAGGGTTTGATTAGAACAAGGTATTACTCAATTAAACCCCTCAAGGGTATTTTGGTAGTTTGACCTCATGATCACCATCACGGGTCAATTCATTAATCTCTTAGTCCCTTAATGACCTAGGTTACCATTAGGGTTTAGATTAGATCACCATTGAACCAATTACACCATCAAGTGTTTAAGTATAAACCACCTTGAAAACCTTCAAACAGTTTCAACCTTCAACCACCAAACGGTCTTGAGACCGTTTGGTGTCAAACGGTCTTGAGACCGTTTGCCCTCAAACGGTCTTGAGACCGTTTGACCTCAAACTGTCTTGAGACCGTTTGGGTGCGTTGACCGTTTTGACTTTCAAACCATTTGAAGCTCATGTGGTTTGACACCGTTTGATCAAAGTATCTTGAGATCGATTGGTTCAAACGGTCTTGAGATCGTTTGAGCCCAAACGGTCTTGAGACCGTTTGGCCTCAAACGGTCTTGAGACCGTTTGGACCTCCAACAAGGTTCAAAAGTTACAAACGTTTATGGTTAAGTATGTTGAAGCCCTCAGTTGGCCAAATCCATGTTAACCACTTATAAATTGAGTCAATTAGGATGAACCTCAATCACTTGGACACCAAATTAACCCTCAATTGAAAGCCAATTAGGGTTTCAAATCGGATGGTCATCAATATTCAACAATGTGAATCAATTCAAGGTTGAACCTATCAATTGACCTCCAATTGGGATCAAACTTGGCCCAAACGGCCTTGAGATCGTTTGGTCATCATCCAAACGGTCTTGAGACCGTTTGCTCAAAGTTTGACCAAAAACCAAGTCGGTTGGATTAGGGTTGAACTCCAATTAGGTCTAAAATCAGTAATTTTATCAATTCATCAACTTAATGCAATTGGACCTTCTAACCATTAGATTATCTCAACCCTAGACCTCCAAACAGTCTTGAGTTGTGCCCAAACGGTCTTGAGACTGTTTGGTGGAACCCCCAAATGGTCTTGAGACCGTTTGGGTCCTTCAACCCAAAACTCAACAAGATCTATATTTTAAAACAACAATTACAACCCAACTAGGGTTAGGCTGTTGTAGTGCCTTCAACTCTCAATTGGTTAAGAATTAATCTTTGATTCTTTGCAGGAATGAAATTCAATATATTACCAACAGACCCTCAAACGGTCGTCCCTTGGTCAACCCTATCAAATGGTCTTGAGACCGTTTCAATCCAAACGGTCTTGCAAGATCGTTTGAGGGCAAACGGTTTGAAACCGTTTGACCTTAAACGGTTTGCAACCGTTTGGACCAAAAGGGTCCAAGGTAGTTTGATAAAGTAACCTAGGAATCCACGCCCATCATCTTCAACCTCTGTTAAGGTTGGTTATTCCACCGTTTTGCTTGCAAAAGTGCAAGGAAGAAGGGAGGTAGAAGAAGAACTAATTACTAAATTGCAAGAACAAAATATGCATATAAAGCAAAGAGTTTAGAGTTATAAAACCCGCCTAAAGGTTGTTCCTTGAGCTCCAAGCTTTCAAGCTCCAAGCTTTAATGGCGTCTTAGAGCTCCATAGGTCAGCCAAGGTGAATTCTCCAAGGAAACGTTGGAAAGGAAAGGCTAGAAAGATAGAGCTAGGTGAGCTAGCCATGAATCCAACCTTGAAAACGAGTTTCCTCCATGAATTCAAGCAAAAAGGGGTGATCCAAACTTACCTAGGACCCTTGGTCGTCCTTCTCTGCTCCAGAGCTAGCCTTGGTCGGTTGAGAAAGAAGAGAAGAAGTGAAGGAAATGAAAGATCCGTTCACTTGTTGCAAGGGAGAAGGCTTATATATACTTTAGGCCTTTTTACACCATAAGGATCTCTAGAGCATGGAATTTACATCTAAGTCCCTCCTTGCTCAAGGGCACGTCCAAACTCATCTAAACTTAAGCAAAGATCATGAAATCTCAAGATCTAAGGGTAAAGAAAACCAACTTTCAACTAGGGTACATACATGAAAGGTCTCCATACCCATATAAGGTGATTTTTATCACAAGGATCATTTTTCTTATCTGATTGTTCATTGATGTGTCCCTTTCATCATTTCTACTCTAAATGATGACAAGAGTTATAAAAGATGTTCTAGATGAAGTATTTTACAAATTGCACCCCTCAATTTTGGTAAATTGCACTTTACTCCAAATTAGGGTTTTTAAGCACAAGGATCATTCCACAAGCTGCATCTTGATGCCCAAGCTTGGGAATTCATATTCACTCATATGATGTCTTATTATCATAAGAACATCTCAACATGTGAACATTGCAAGTTAACCCCTTTAACTGGGTAAATTGCACATAGGTCCCTGCACTACAAAACAATGCTACAACTTTACATATAAAGGAGCAAAATTGAAAGTAAATGTTCCTGAGGAACTTAATTACATGCCAGGGAGTATTCACAAGTATATAATTACATATTTAGGCAAAACTTCCAGGGTTAGGTTATAACCCAGGTCAGGGATGTTACAAATTATCCACCCCTTCACAAGGATTTCGTCCCCGAAATCGATAAAACGTATTAAAAGAAAAGAGCAGGGTATTTCCTTCTCATCTCATCCTCTAGTTCCCAAGTGGCTTCTTCAACACCACGATGGTTCCAGAGGACTTTCACAAGGCTTATATCTTTCTTCTTTAACTAACAAAACCGGAGCACCCCAAGGTGAGGTACTCGGTCGTATGAAACCCTTCTCAAGTAACTCTTGAAGCTGTTTCTTGAGTTCTGCCATCTCGGCAGGCGCCATCCTATAAGGAGTCTGGGCTATAGGTTTTGTATCTGGGACCAAATTGATCTCAAAATCAATCTCCCGAGGTGGTGGTATACCAGGAAGTTCTTCAGGAAACACATCCTCGAATTCCCTGATTATAGGAACTTCAGCAGGGTTGGGACTCTCCTTGGTAACATCTACCACATGGGCCAAGAATGCATAACATCCTTGCCTCATCAGCTTATCAGCAACCATAGATGATACAAGACAGGTGGGCAGAATCCTTCTTTCTCCTTGAAAGATCCATGTGTTGCTTTCATCAACAAACACTTCCAACTTGGACTCACAATCCAAGACAACTCGATACCTTTCCAAGGTATCCATCCCTAGGATTACATCAAATCCTTGCATATCAAGCGGTATAAGGTCCACTTGAATGTGATGCTTAGAAAAAAAGAGGATGCAGGGAGAGCATACCTCCTGCTGAACGGCAGACCCACTCAACGGAGTTTCCAACAACAAACTATCTGCCCTATGACTAGCTGTCATATTGTAGTTACGAATCACTCTTCGAGTGATGAAAGAGTGCGTAGCACCTGGGTCAATCAGAACAGATACTACACAAGATTTAGACATATCAGAATATAAAAGTTCCACCTGACCTGTCACCACTTGTGGATCAACCACTGCCTCTGGTGGGTTCATAGCATAGAACCTCGCTGTAGCCTGTTGTTGAGGTGGTGCTGATGATCCAGCTTGAGACGCTTGCCCGCGTCCTCGAGCTGCTCCTTGAGATTGCCTTCCCTGTGATCCCTGTTGACCTTGTCTCGGAGGCTGTGTCACACTGACAGGCTTAGATCGGCAGTCCTTCATCAAATGTCCCACCATACCACAGTTGTAGCAGCTTCTCTCTTGTGGTCTTGGTGGTCCAGTAACTGACATTGATGCAGAACTCTGAGTCTCCCGAGGTGGTTGTCCTCATCCTCTACCTCTACTTGGAGACCACTGAGTCTGAGAACTAGATCTAGGTGGTGGAGGGTTTGGTGCAGAGGATCTAGGATTCTTAAAGTCCCTAGATGAAGAACCCTGGAACTGTGGATATCTTTTCTGAGTTTGCCTCTTCTCAACCACAGATCTCTCTATCCTTCGGACTGACTCAACGAAGGTAGAGAATCTCTCTTGGTTTTCTAAGGCAGACACATGGGTAGTCATATCAGCATTCAAACCCCTCTCAAATCTCCTGATTCTTTCTTCTTCTGTGGCAGCCATGTGTGGACAAAACCACAACAACTCCATGAACTTAGCTTCATATTCGCTAATGTTCATCATGCCCTGCCTCAGTCTCTCAAACTAAGAGATCTTCTCGTCTAGGAAGGTCTTTGGGAAATATCTATGAACAAATTCCCTCCGAAAGTCTTCCCACGAGATCTCCATTCCAGGTCTCTTCTGCTCTTCCATTGTCCACCAATGACCAGCGCTTCCTTTGAGAAGATAGACAACATGTCTAACCTTCTCAGCCTCTGGGATATTAAGAATCCTGAAAGCTTTCTCCAACTCTGTAAACCACAGATCAGCATCTGCGGGGTCGGCAGTCCCAAAGTACTCGGTAGCTCCGACACGACGAAGTCATTTGAACGTCTTACCGATACCTTGTCCTTCAGGCTGGGCAGGTGCCCTAGGTGCAGGCATGGGCATTCTGTCGGTTATGTGTGTCATGGCAGTCATAAACTACCCAAACATCGTCTGAACTGCTGGGTTACCCATATCAGCTGGGTCAAACTGGGGTGGTTCAGGTACAGGCTGTTCTATTTCTAGAACCCTTGCACCGCCTCGAGGTGCACTAGCACTACTCTTTGCCACGTACTCATCATGTGGCTCAGCCATCCTTATGTATCTTCTTCTTCTGAGGAGCAGAAGATTCTATTAGATAAGGAAGAGATACTAAGGATAGACTCGACATCCTAAGTCCTATGCCTCTATAGACTCAGTGAACCTAGAGCTCTGATACCACTTAATTGTGGGCTCCGATCTCCAAACCACGACATAAACACGATTTAAACATAAGCGGAAGCAAACGATTAACAACGGAAGACAAAAATCATGGGAAATTAAATCTTTTCGAGATAAGAGTTTGAAACCACAAACCTTTTCCATAGAAAAAAAAGATTTAAAATGTATACATCTCTGTCAAATTACTTCTTGAGTAATTATACACATCATGATTCAAAATCTCAAGAACTCATAACCAAAAGACTCCAAGACCTGAGAGTACAGAGGACACATAGGACTGACTCTAACTACACCACATAGCAGGCTGAATCTCCACCTGAGATTTACTTCTGCTCCTGGTGCTGTTGCTGCTGGAATTGGTCACCTGTATTCCGGTTCCTCCATCTTCGACGACCACCTAAAAAGTTGAAGTCTACGGGGTGAGACAATTTCGAATAATTGTCCCAGCGAGAGTTATAACTCTCCACTAGAAGCTTGATAAGCAAAACAAAGAATAACTTAAGCAGTAAAAGCTTCCAAAGTATTCAATAGTAGTTTAGGTAATAAGCAAGAGTTCAACATTTCTGAAATATGAAGAACATATACATTATTCAATGTAACATCAATCAAGTAACTCGTAGTTAACTCTAACAGATATACTACGCTGTTGATTATATTTTTCAAACATTATTATGCCCTGTGGAGATGAGGCATACCACTCATACTCCAACTGATCGCTAAGAAGTCACATCAGTATCATACATAGGTCATTAAAAGAGACGAATTCTTATGACCTCACCTTCCTCAGTCAGTTAGAGGATTGCTTGCAGGACATCTTGTGTCTCTGCTGTTATAGCTCACCAGGGTAAACTGGTCCTTCGCTATTTTAGAGTTACAGTGGCGTTCTGTACTCTCTTCGCCATCGGAAGATTTCTTGTTTATCTCTCACCGATACGATATTTGTGTTTCTTTTGGGAGATTTGTGGTACATCTCACCATTTGGGTTTTGTAGTGAAGGATTGACGGACTATGATAAATCTACATCAATTCCTACACTAGGATGTAAGGATTTACACATCCATCTCCCCCACATACTCAAGAGTATGTGATCCAGGATTTCCCTTGGGAAAACCTGTTTCACCATCATTTGGTCTCTGACAATGATGGATCTATGATCAGGGCTCTACATTACACTTGATTAGTTAGGTATATTCAGTATTCCCTTAACATCATACATTGTTCTTCAAACAATAATATTAGCATAACAGCTATAAAATGAGAATACTAAATGTAATAAGCCTAACTCTTATCAATCATCATTTCTCAATACCTTCATCACAAGTCATCTCTAAAGCATGACCTTGATGGTATTTATGGCCTTCACAGCCCATTTAATTCATAGTTTGCCATTGACAAGGCAACATGATATATCACTATTCATAAAGCTAAAGCATGCTTTCAATGAATATAGTTTCATAATCCATACCTGGATATGATCATCATCTCATACCAACCTGCATGGTTAATTCAACTGATAATAGTAAGCAATTTATTCTAGAAGATACACTTTCAAACTCTTAGAAGAGTCAAGTTCCCCAATATTCATCAATCAGGGTTTACTATTCATATTACATGTCATTACCCTAGAATTAGGGTTTACTATTCACTCCATGGTGAATTGAACTCATAACAACATCATGTATGAGAAACCTCATCATTAAAGCTTTTAATTAGGATTAAGATTCACTAAACATCATAATTAGGGTTTCCATGATCTCACATAGGTGGATCATACCCTAACATGCACATCATGTGTATTGAAAGTATCTTACTTGAGTTTCCATCATAAAAGGGTACTTTCTCTCTCTTAGGATAATTTCTCTCTCCTCATACTAGTGGATGGTGACAACACCACTTTAGATCAGGTTGGGTTAAGTCCTCATTAACTAACATAAGCCAAAACATCACTATCATGTGATTAGGGTTTGATTAGAACAAGGTATTACTCAATTAAACCCCTCAAGGGTATTTTGGTAGTTTGACCTCATGATCACCATCATGGGTCAATTCATTAATCTCTTAGTCCCTTAATGACCTAGGTTACCATTAGGGTTTAGATTAGATCACCATTGAACCAATTACACCATCAAGTGTTTAAGTATAAACCACCTTGAAAACCTTCGAACGGTTTCAACCTTCAACCACCAAACGGTCTTGAGACCGTTTGGTGTCAAACGGTCTTGAGACCGTTTGCCCTCAAATGGTCTTGAGACCGTTTGCCCTCAAACGGTCTTGAGACCGTTTGACCTCAAACGGTCTTGAGACCATTTGGGTGCGTTGACCGTTTTGACTTTCAAACCGTTTGAAGCTCATGCGGTTTGAAACCGTTTGATCAAAGTATCTTGAGATCGATTGGTTCAAACGGTCTTGAGATCGTTTGAGCCCAAATGGTCTTGAGACCGTTTGGCCTCAAACGGTCTTGAGACCGTTTGGATCCAAACGGTCTTGAGACCGTTTGGTCCAAATGGGCTCAAACCGTTTGGACCTCCAACAAGGTTCAAAAGTTACAAATGTTTATGGTTAAGTATGTTGAAGCCCTCAGTTGGCCAAATTCATGTTAACCACTTATAAATTGAGTCAATTAGGATGAACCTCAATCACTTGGACACCAAATTAACCCTCAATTGAAAGCCAATTAGGGTTTCAAATCGGATGGTCATCCATATTCAACAATGTGAATCAATTCAAGGTTGAACCTATCAATTGACCTCCAATTGGGCTCAAACTTGGCCCAAACGGTCTTGATATCATTTGGACATCATACAAACGGTCTTGAGACCGTTTGCCCAAAGTTTGACCAAAAACCAAGTCGGTTGGATTAGGGTTGAACTCCAATTAGGTCTAAAATCAGTAATTTTATCAATTCATCAACTTAATGCAATTGGACCTTCAAACCATTAGATTATCTCAACCCTAGACCTCCAAACGGTCTTGAGTTGTGCCCAAACGGTCTTGAGACCGTTTGGAGGAACCCCCAAATGGTCTTGAGACCGTTTGGGTCCTTCAACCCAAAACGCAACAAGATCTATGTTTTAAAATAGCAATTACAACCCAATTAGGGTTAGGATGTTGAAGTGCCTTCAACTCTCAATTGGTTAAGAATTAATCTTTGATTCTTTGCAGGAATGAAATTCAATATATTACCAATAGACCCTCAAACGGTCGTCCCTTGGTCAACCCTATCAAACGGTCTTGAGACCGTTTCAATCCAAACGGTCTTGCAAGATCGTTTGAGGGCAAACGGTTTGAAACCGTTTGACCTTAAACGGTTTGCAACCGTTTGGACCAAAAGGGTCCAAGGTCGTTTGATAAACCTAGGAATCCACGCCCAACATCTTCAACCTCTGTTAAGGTCGGTTATTCCACCGTTTTGCTTGCAAAAGTGCAAGGAAGAAGGGAGGTAGAAGAAGAACTAATTACTAAATTGCAAGAACAAAATATGCATATAAAGCAAAGAGTTTAGAGTTATAAAACCCGCCTAAAGGTTGTTCCTTGAGCTCCAAGCTTTCAAGCTCCAAGCTTTAATGGCGTCTTAGAGCTCCACAGGTCAGACAAGGTGAATTCTCCAAGGAAACGTTGGAAATGAAAGGCTAGAAAGATAGAGCTAGGTGAGCTAGCCATGAATCCAACCTTGAAAACGAGTTTCCTCCATGAATTCAAGCAAAAAGGGGTGATACAAACTTACCTAGGACCCTTGGTCGTCCTTCTTTGCTCCAGAGCTAGCCTTGGTCGGTTGAGAAAGAAGAGAATAAGTGAAGGAAATGAAAGATCCGTTCACTTGTTGCAAGGGAGAAGGCTTATATATACTTTAGGCCTTTTTACACCATAAGGACCTCTAAAGCATGGAATTTACATCTAAGTCCCTCCTTGCTCAAGGGCACGTCCAAACACATCTAAACTTAAGCAAAGCTCATGAAATCTCAAGATCTAAGGGTAAAGAAAACCAACTTTCAACTAGGGTACATACATGAAAGGTCTCCATACCCATATAAGGTGATTTTTATCACAAGGATCATTTTTCTTATCTGATTGTTCATTGATGTGTCCCTTTCATCATTTCTACTCTAAATGATGACAAGAGTTATAAAAGATGTTCTAGATGAAGTATTTTACAAATTGCACCCCTCAATTTGGGTAAATTGCACTTTACTCCAAATTAGGGTTTTTAAGCACAAGGATCATTCCACAAGCTGCATCTTGATGCCCAAGCTTGGGAATTCATATTCACTCATATGATGTCTTATTATCATAAGAACATCTCAACCTGTGAACATTGCAAGTTAACCCCTTTAACTGGGTAATTTGCACATAGGTCCCTGCACTACAAAACAATGCTACAACTTTACATATAAAGGAGCAAAATTGAAAGTAAATGTTCCTGAGGAACTTAATTACATGCCAGGGAGTATTCACAAGTATATAATTACATATTTAGGCAAAACTTCCAGGGTTAGGTTATAACCCAGGTCAGGGATGTTGCAATAACATCCTTATCCTACAAATATTAAAAATTAGCAAGGAAAGTACGTTCTATATGAAGGGTTTAGGTGAAGCATCCTATGTGATAGGGATTGAGATCTATAGAGATATATCTGGAAAGCTTGTAACATAAGTAAGAGAACATACAATGAAAGTATGTTGAAAGAGTTCAGCACACAAGACTCAATGAGAGAAAACTTGTCCATGTTCCATGGAGTTAGTCTCTCATGATCCTAGTGTCCCAGTTCTTGTGAAGAACCAGAACACATGGATATATGCCATATGCATTCACAATTAGATCTATCTTGAATGCAATGTTATGTATCCCATTATCTCATATATATTGGACATTATGATAGGATATCTAGTTATCTCCTATGTATTGGACATGACGAGAGGATATTCAATCATCTCATTTGTATTGGACATGATGAGAGGATATATATACCTATCTAGAAATCTCATATGTATTGGACATAATGAAAGGGTATATGTCAAGTGCCAGTGAGAGTCACTGAACTACCATAAAGAACATCCTTAGGAGCTTGTGAAGCACTAAAAGGATCAATTTTTGGGTTATGGTAATAAGGAAGAGTTGGGTGTAAAGGGTTACACCGATGCAAGATTCAAATATGACAAATAAATAATGCAATCTAAATTTGTGTTTGACCTTAAATGAGAACTGTAAGCTGGAAGAGTTTCGAGCTAATGACAGTTGTTTAAATCTACAAAGAAGCCGAGTATCTGTGTGTTATGAGAACAACAAAGGATACTATATGGATCAAGAAGTTCATATGGGTGAACTTGTGTGAGGTTCTAATCGTTGATGATATAAGGGATATACTATGACACCAATCAAGCTACTGGTTAGGCAAGGAATATCAGATAGAATACTAAGACACTCCATCTCATACGAGATGTCGTATAGCGAAGAGATGTGAAACTTGCAATATATCAATTTGAAGCAAATGTTTCTAAATCCTCTATAAAAGCCCTTACTCAGTAGAAATATGTTGGACATGTTAAGATCACTTGGAATAAGATTCGTGGGTGACTGGCTCTAAGTGCAAGTGGGAGTCTATTGGTATGTATGCCTGTAGATCCAATCATATGACGATTGGAGTGTGGCATTAAATACCTGATTTGATAATAGTAAAGGTAATTCCATATATTATGTTTGTCTAAATCATGAGATCATGACACATACATAGTATATGTCTAAAGAATGATGTTACTCAAAGACATATGTCTTCAAGTACATGACTAGAATAATGAGATCATACAGATGTTAAGAGTAAATACATTCTTATTATGTCCCTAGTCAGATATTACTATGGAAGAAAAAATAGACGACAATAATATGTAAGACTAGAGTGTGTATTGACTGATGATAAAATCTCATTCGTCATGATATGTTATATCAAGTCAAGCACATAGGTACATGTTAGAGAATAGTGTATCAGATAGAACCACCATAAGAATGATACACTGGAGTCCATGGAATGGTAGTTAGAATCATCTCTCGTATTGATAGTGGTTATTGTGGTTCGTAGACCCAAAGTCACTACATTCATCACATGTTGTTTGGTATACTTTGACATCATACAATGTAACCTTGAATAAGGATTGCCATAACATTGATGATTGGGTAGCTGTTACACATGGGGACTGAGTGTGAGTGATGTAGATGGGATTTGTCCCTCTTACATGAGATTGATATTGAGGGCCTCTTGATAAGAGAGATTGAGAATGTATGACTGTACTCATGTAATTCAATACGTGATATGTGAACTCACATGCATCTCAGACAGTCAACTCTAGTTCAAGGAGCATTGATTGAACTTTGAGAGGATGACGATTCCATGCCTCGAGTTCAATCCAGATATTAGAGAAAAAGGAAATATAACATCACGGTAACACTAATCACAGGTTGTAGGTTGAATTTTTTCTCCAACTTTCCAAATTACTTGGGTAGAAATGATGTGTAACTAGGCATAACTCTTTGCTTGTGATGTCATAATTGGTTATGGACATTCACTGCCAACATAATTCTGGACCTACATGGTCACACACATAGGATACACTTGGACTAAAGGAGTATATTTATGAATGATGTTTAGATTGAATATACCAAAGGTGTTTAGGTCTTCAATTAAGCAACAAATCAACTGAATAGACTCAAAACCATCAAGTTCAAGTGTTGAACTGACTGATTGGAGTGTCAGGTTGATTGCAAATTGAATTGGCTGACTTCTGCATGAGTTAGGACACCAACCGATTGGCTCACTAGGTGAATAGATCGACTTAGATTGCTAAGATGACCGGTTCATCTAGAGAACCGATCATCTCGGTCAATCCAACTGAAGCTTCTGGTGATTTTCCCAAATCATGAGAAAAGTGGATAATTTCACTTTGTTTAATTCGATTGGTACAAGGAATTAATGTTGGACATTAATTGAAAACAAATTGCGAATTCAATTGCAATTGGGAAACATGTGAAATGATAGGTTCACTAAGTGAACCAATCGACTCACCGAGTGAATCGATTGGCTCACTGAGTGAACCAATAGGCTCACTGAGTGAACCGATCAACTCACTGTGCCAACCGATCGGTTCACCAATTAACCGATCAGTTCACCTGACGCAGGCTATGAAATTCATAAAAATTTCAGACCCTTATACTCCCACACAGACTAGGAACCCTGACCCTAACCCCACCTATAAATAGAGGGGTACTATGGGCTTCCCAACACACACAATTGAGAATAAGTTACTCTAACAATTGTTGTCCTCTCTGGTTGTGGTAACCAATAGAGAGCCCGTGCAAGTCCTACCCATTAATGAGGAGGGATAGTGAGAGAGAGAACAACTAAGAAAAAATGTGGGTGAGCATGACTGTAACTAGTACACTGACAGAAGGGGACAACTCCTTCCCGTTGGGTCTGGTAGCACAATGTGTTGTTCTCGGTGGTTCGTGTGGAGTACTCTAGAGGTAGGAGGCCATTTTCTATGACTAGGAGGACATCGTCAACCTCTGTTCATAGTGGTGCATCAAGAGGCTGGTGGAGACGATTGTTTGAGTGTTGTTGCTGCTGAAGGAGCATGGTACTTCCTGTAGAAGAAGAAGCACAATGCTACTACAAGTGTAATGTTGCTGGACTTACTCCAGGACCAAGTATAACCTTACAATCCTTTCCTTCCTAGATATATTTTTCTGGGTGCGATCTTACTATCCAGGGGAATCAAGCTTTAAATTTTTATTTCCACTGCCTATATGTGTCACTTCGATTTCTCTACACCTAGTACTACTGCAAAATGAGAAAGGTTAACTTTGGAGTTCTTATTGATGGGCTCCCTTGGTGATATGGGTAGTCTAGTAATTCCTTTGAAGATCATTTTATTTGAGGCCTCAAATCTCGAGACATCAAAAAATGGTATCAGATCCATAACCCGTCAATAGGTGAGGCCCACCTGGGCATATGGCATGCCGGTATTGAGTCGTGTGGTCCTGGCATATTGGAAAGGTCTATCCATGGAAATTTAGCCACCCTCATACAGGTAGACATGATTGGGAGCTGGGTATACATGGGTCATATTAGGTCTACAATAAAATAGGAATGATTTTGAGACCTTATAGTTGAGCCTTAAGGAGGACATAAAGAGTCTAAGTGGGGGAGATTGTAACATCCCAGAATTTTGAGGCCTTTGATAAAATGATCTTAAAAGAAATGATTGTAATACCCATATCACCAAAGGGAACCTCCTTTTCAGGGATCCCATCACTAAGAACTCAAAATTTAAGCATGCTCAACTTGGAGTAGTACTAGGATGGGTGACCATTTGAGAAGTTGATCCCATATTGCGCATGAGTGAGGACAACACACATAGTTAAGGATAGTGGTGGTATGTGGGGCCATTCATCATTTTTGAAACTCAACTAGAGCCTTGGGCAGTGGGCGTGAGAATTATAGTGGTCATCAACCAATAGAAATAACTAAACAAAGATAGACATTGAGTTTGGATTGTGGCAACTTGACAACGTATAGATAAACCCCCCTTTCCATGGAGGTAGGGACTTCCATATATAGGCTAGAGTTAAAATTTGCAATGCTTAAACTTACAAAAGTAATGGAATCGTCGACCATGAACACGGGGGTATCCACAAGAGTAAGATGGTGTCACCTTTCCTGTGTTAATGAAGTCATTAGATGATGAAACCGGAAACCGATGAAAGGGAAGATATATGAAAATTCTATTCAATATCAAAATCTATACTGGTGTATAGGGAATGAATATTGAACCAACCATATAAATCAAGGAATTGGATCAACATCCTAATAGATTAACATAAAATTAAGAAAGACTAATGAAAGCTTATTGTAAAGTAAAATGAGAAATTTAAATGCAAAACTAGACTAAAATGTGACAAAAATTAGGATGAATATGCATTCATCACTTTGAGACTTTAAGGGATTTTCTTCTTGTTCTTTGTATCATATTATAGACATGGAAACAATGTACCTCATGTAATGGCACATCTGAGTATAATGGGTGAACAAGTCACATTATCAGTGTCAGATAAAAGCCTCCATATTATACACATTATAGAAATTGAGATAAATAAATAATAATAGGTGAAGAGTTAAGAAAGTTTTTTTTTTCATGTATAATATCAAATTTGCTTCGATTTGGTTGTCTCTTAAAAGTAGTCTTTGTGCATTTTGTGGCTGGTGTACCATTAAGTGTAATTGATTGTGTAAACATGTGTAGTACACAAAAATATTATTAAAAAAAAAGTAGAAATGCCTAGAGTATTTTATGTGAGCAGAGCTAAGAAGCACACTAAATGTTTCCCTTACTTCCTTTCACTAAAGTCGAGGTAGATAGAGTGGACATGTTTTTATTCTTACAGCAAGTCCATACTCTCCCTTGGTTCCAACTACCTGTTTCAATTAGAATTGTCCCTACTTGAGTTTTTTTATGTTTTTCTATTTTTAATACTATGAACAATACCTATTTTATCACTGTGGGGATTTGAAGAATTATGCTTAGATTTTATTCTCACTTTAGGGATACTTTGCTACGGTGTAGTTTGAGGGGATATGTGATTTGAAAAATGTTTGTTCTAAAAGAAGTAGTTTAAACCTTTATATATATATATATATATATATATATATATATATATATATAGGTTTCATCTTTAATACCTACACAGGTAGCTACCCGCACACCCTTCCTGTCACTTTTTTTTAAATTTTTTTCACAATTATAGAGGAGCATTTTATATAGCTCCCCAAAAAATTTCATCCAAAAATAATATCATTTGCCCCACCAAAATAAAAAAATAGGTCCATATATTTACTGACTGTATATTTTCTGCGCAATTACTTTTTTAGTCATATAGTTATTCTTTTATCAATATAGTTACTCTTTTGATCTTAGAGTTAGTTTTATGTGCCATATAGTTACACTTTTGGATGTGCGGGTAGCAAAAAATCAGGCTACCTACACAGGTATTGAATGAACACCCATATATATATATATATATATATATATATATATATATATATATATATATATATATATGGTTGGTTGCAGTTCATACACTATGTTTTTATTTGTTTTTGTTTGTTTGAAACAATCCAAAGAGTAGATCTTTAGAAAAAACAAGAACACTAATGCACATGCACCCAATCACAAGAAAAATAGGTGCAGTTCGAAAAGCAATTCTTTTGGAAATGAGAGGCCACAATGAATTCAACCTCCATGATTTCCTATACATTACAAACATCCTAACAAAAACGTAGTCAAAAGCATTGCATTCCTTTGTAATGATTTTGTATGGTATCGAAGAAAACAAGCCCTAATGAGAGTTTACTCCTTTGTCATGATTTATTTGGTAGTACTAGTTGATGGTACTCTATATTGTGTAATGACAATCCATAATCTACAGCTATACAGAAATGTTGTTCATTTCCAAATATTATTTGATCTATGGTTATTTTATGCATAAAATTAGTTTGAGGAAGACATGTTAGATGAATTTTTATAGATGCTTATATTTTTGTATGATTTTTCTAATATCATTAGTGATTTTTGGTGAGTTTAAATCTTTTATAGATGACGATAAGACTTATTGAGAATGAATAAATTACTTAGGTTGATGAGGATTAGCTCGAGTGGTGCAACCTGACAATTACTAATGAAGGGACCTTCATCTGATGGATAAATTGGTTCATGAATAATCGCAAGGTTTAATTTAACTAGGTAGGTTCAATGATCATCGTGAATAGGAGGGGTTCCTCATTAGCAAAAATAGAATGAAATTAATATCATAATTATTCATATTTTCATATAATATGTGGAACAAACCATCACCTTTTTTCTATTATGATCAATTGGCTTTGTAGGTACTTCAATCTACATTTCTCTACACCTGCTCGTGGACCTATACAACGAGCCATAACTTATTCATGTTTTTGGTAGCAACATTGTTACTTTAGTTTTCTATGATAATGTAAGTTAGATGTGGCCCTTGGTTTTGTCTTGGTTGATTAAGCACCAACTCACCTTTTCAGGTCTTGAATTTCTCAAGCTACTCCATCTCCCCTAATACTCCCTTGATCTTCCATGGTAGAGGACTATTCTTTATCTTTTAGCTATCATGGTATGCACAACCTAGATCACCAGGTCCATACAGACTTGAGTAAGGTTCCCTACACCTTTCTTATTGACAACAAGGTGAGTAATAAAGTTTTGGATCTCTAGGATCATCCCAAGTTTCTTCCGTGTTCTTCTACAACCAACCTGGTTTGGTGTCTGATCATTACAGGTGTGTGTTGATAATTGCACTGCACAAATGTGATATTTTTGTCATCCTAGGCCATGGACAAGGTCATCCTTTTGGCCTGTATTTTAATTTCCATCGTGGATAGCCATGAATTTTATCCCCAGACACCGTGTCTGACCGTGGTTGGTCCAACTGAGATGAACGTTTGTGGTTTTGGATAAGAAATACCAATGTGTATTTAACACTATTTTTTGGCTCAGAATAAGGAAATTCACATTAATTAAAAGGATAGTTAGAAAATAAGTCTAAATATTAGTTGAAAAGGATTTTGGATAAGGAAGCCATTTTTCTAGTTCTTAAGACCTAATTCAATCACCCAGATCATGTTTTTCTATAAGAACTAAATTAGGATTACAGTTAGTTAAGATAGAAATTAATGAAAATTATATTAATTTTAGGAATTTAGGGCTTTCGCAAACTTTAAGAGAACTTAGAGGAATCTTCACTCTTTGGTAAGTGGACATCCACTCAGAGTTAAACAAGTATGGGATAGCAAGGTTTTTTTGATGGTTATACATATGAGAATTTATTTGATTACACCTAAATTATGTTTTGATAAATTCTTTCAAGATAATTTCTCATTAATCAAATTGTGGTTTTCATTATGTCTCAGTGATATATTGCCAAAAACATTACTCGTACATGCCTTTTAAGTCAAATTTAATTCTTTAAGTCATTATGCTCAATATAAAGGTTTAATATATGATGGATGACTATGATTATTCCTTCAAAGATTATTTCACCTTTGGACATAAGCGTGTTTGAACTTGGGTGCATAAGATCTATGTGAGCAATGAGCTCTTGGGACAATATCTAAATATGAAGGGCAACATATTCAGCCCAAGACAATAATGTCAATGATTAAGATAAATAAAAATTAAGTTATATGACACAATAAGAATCCAATATTTATCATGTTTAAATCCATGTCCTCTCAAATGTATATTTATATTTGATTTCATATAATGTTACTCAATGCTACTTATTCTAACATATTTTATGTTTTTCTTTGCATGGATACTGACGTGACGTCTACAAAGGATACAAAAGCATGGACAAGGAGTTATACCTTAAGAAGAAATCTAGAAGTATAAACATAGTACAGTGCTTCCTATAATAGAATAATTAGTTTAATTTTCTTTTTAACTTAAGAGAACCATCAGAATTTTTGGGTAATTTTATTCCAATGGGTTAAGACGAATTGTCCAACCCTTGCACACAGTGCCCTTACAAATGGTTTAAAGGATAAACCATTCCAAAAGAAAACGACCTAAAGGTCCAACGAATCCTAAACCCTTATCCAAGAGTATGTGTCCAAATTAGGTCTGTTCACATTGCTCTTGTTTTAGGGAAGGGGATATCGAAGAATGCCAATTGAGCATTGCTTCTCAAGTTACAAGATGCATACTCTGAATGAGTAGCCAGAAATCAACAGATCATGCAACTAAAGTAGGTTGAAAGCGAGTAAAGCATGGGTTGGCCGAGAGCTCTTATTCCTCTCCCCACCCATGCAGTGATCGTTCAGTGTACATCCCAAGTAAGTATGATGTCATTTGGCAATGAATCTCTCCAGGCACCATGGGCAAATAGTACATTGCACACTGCTTTCCTTATGATCTGGGCCAACTTCCATGAAACTAGGATCACTCCTCCATGTCTTCTGCTATTATGTTCTTTCCAAATGAAATAAGTGATCGCAGACAGTACAAGAATCATGAACTCTCTAATATTGTTGTCTTTAGAAATCATACTCGGATTAGACCATGGGTTCCAGTCATCAATTGTGAAGTTGAGATCAAGTACATACCCCACCTCTTTGATGTAAGGGCAATCCTTGAAAAGATGAGTGGCCGACTCCACAGGTTCATCACATAGGACACAACCTGAAGGACAGTCCAGATTCCATAGTCCGATCTTATCAGCAGTAGTCAGTCCATTCTTCCGAGCTTTGTAAATGGTCATTGCCCATCTCGGAATGTTGTATTTATGCCAAAGAAATTTACCCATGTCACAAGGAGGTGCACGTGGTCTCATTGCATCCCAGAAATTGATTTTTTCATCTCTTCTCTTGAGTACAGCATCATTGGTTCTAAAGTAGAGATGCGAGTAATGTATGAGCTCCTCAACCATCTTTTTCCAAGTACAGGAGAATCCCTAAAGCATATCCTCCTGACCTTCCAGAGAAGTACCATATCTTCTTCTCATCCAACTGGTCCAAATCAATTCTGAATGGGTGATGAACTTATCAATTTTCTTCCATAGGGCCCATCGAGTAATATCTTTGAACTGCTTGATTCCTAGACCCCCTTCTTCGAGTGGTAAGGCCATTCTACTCTAAGAGATGGTGTGTGCATTCTCAACTTAAGAGAACCATGTATTCATATAAAGTGTGAGAGTCAAGTTGAGGATTTGAGTATGAGGACTGACATCTTTATCCTATTTTGGTTTATATATGAACTCTATTTTTATGCAATAATTATCATGTTTGTGACACTTCCAATGAGATTTACACTTTCGCTCTATAAATTGTATGTTTTAGAAAAATGGGGTGTTACAATGTGGTACCAGAGCTAGAAATATTGTTGGCCACTAGGATTTTCTCAATAAATATGTAGTTTATTCCTATTTTGCAGATGACACCAAAGAAGAGAGGAGATAATGACAAGATTCCCATGGGTGAGGAAGAGGATGATTCTCTCAGCACTAGAGACCACCAAGAGTGTCCATGTCCAGAAACTCCCATGATGCCCTTTTACATCTTGGTCAGGTCCCTAAACACTACCAAGGGAAGAGGAGAGGATCATTAGGAAACCCTATGGTCAATACCGAGCTTTCCCTAGTTGACTTTTTGAAGTTCAAACCTAATTCATATACTGAAGAGAAAGAGTAGGTTGTGGTAGGAAAAGTTGAAACCTAGACACTAAACATGGAATATTTATTCCGTGATCTAGATTGCCCTAACCCTTCATAGGCTAGTTTTGGGACTTAGATGCTCAAAGGTGCAACTAGGACTTGGTGGGAGAACCTGCTAGGATTCCATAATATAATGCTTATCCACTCACATTGGGAGAAACTTTCAAAGGACTTTTGAGACCATCACATATCTAAGGATATGGTTGAGAAGAAAGAAAAAAAGTTACGCAACCTTTGTTAGCATGGGGATATGACAGTCATAGTACACCATGAAGTCTAGAATCTTGCATAAGTGTGGTTGTGATTACCATGAACGATGTATGAAGAAGAAGTTCATTAAGGGACTCAAGAAATACCTTAGATTTGCTCTGTCTAGAGGGGGACAAGGCACCATATAAGGTGCTCTAGATGCTTCACTAGAACTAGAAGACCACCCAGGAAGAATACTGAATAAGGATAATCACTCCAAAATCAACTCCAACAATAATAATGCCAACAAGAGAAAATCCTTAGAATAACCACATGTCAAGAAGTCTTGCCCAACCTACATCAGGCTCCATGGTGGAGTATGTAGGTTTAGAGCAAGAGTTTTCTACTTTTGTGGAAACCCAAATCACAAGAAGGAAGAATACCCCAAGCTCAAAGAAAGGAATGATGCAAGAAAAAACCATAACCTAGAGAAAAAAGAAAAGAGACAAGCAAGAGTCTTTTTTTTTAGTGAAGTCAGGAGGCTATTTTATTCATCTCGTCCTCCTCGTGCAAGCAAATCTTAATAAGCATTACAATCACTAATTGAACTTCTTGATTGAAACATGGTAGTACCATTACATGATTCAGTATGTAAAATGTTGTTCATTTCAGAAGGTGGTCTACGGTAGAAGTATTCCCTCATTGGTTGTTTCCACTTTGCAAGTGTGTCAGCTGCATTGCTACTTTCTCTATTTGTAAAGTTGATCATCCACTCTACTCTAGTAATCTTCTTGATCTTCATTAGCCAATATGCGTATTTTGGGAATTGGAGGTGATCATTCTTAGTCATGTTGACAGCTCCGAGACAGTCCGATTCAATGTGCATAGTGTTCAAGTTTAGTTTTCTAGCGAGTTTCATTGCCGTGTATATACCTACTAATTCAGCCAATGTGGGGTCTAAAGTTTTCACCTTTTCCCCCAATCCACCAAGATAAGTGCCACGACTGTTCCTAGCAACTGCTGCTGCTGCTGCATTGTGTTTATTGGTTGCTACATCAACATTTATTTTATACTCTCCTTCCGCTGGTGTAGTCCGACCTTGTGGTTCTCTCCGTCATATGGTATTTGAGTTTTCCCATGCCCTAATAGTTTTGGCAATTTCTGAGTTGATGAGCAAGCAAGAATCTTTGCAATGGTTGAGGATGAGAAAGAAGGTATGATCAAGATTAAGCCTAGTTTTTATTAGATAGAAATAAATGTTGAGTATTGCAAACTAGGAACAAGTAAAACCCTTAAGGTGGGGAATACATGAAAAATTTAAGTACAAAATTTGTATAAGGTGGACACAATTGTAACAACCCTAATTTTAAATTATGAGCAAATTTTTTCTTGAAACCCTAGTGTGAAAAATTCAAATATGATTTTACCCACGTAAGATCCAACTATATCAATTGTATAATATGTGTCTGTAATCAAGTATTAATCATATAAGTTCCATACTTAAAGTTCTTTCCATAAAATTAAACAAGATCATGACTAAGATCAATTCATTTGTGATGTAATTTCAGAAACTATAGTCCATATCTATAAATAAGTAACAAGTGTGGGTCACATTGAAATTGACCCATTTTAGGGGAATATAATGGAGCAATAAAATGTATATATGTCCATTTCAATAGTAATTGTATTTCCTTAAAATATGAGTCCCAAACTATTTTTGTTGTTGTGACCCCCAAAATTGGTAACCAAGTTTAAATTTGGATTCCTCACGAAAGTATCAAACTAGGAATAAGTAAACCCTAAAGGAGGGTAGTAAAAAAATTAGATGATAAAATTTGTATATGGTTGATAGGATTGTAACAACCTAATTTTGAATTATGAGCAATTTTTTTTCTTGAAACCCTAGTTTGAAAATTTCGAATATAATTTTACCTATGTTAAGTCTGACTATATTAATTGGATAATATGTGACCATAATCAAGTATTAACCATCTCAACTGCATATGTAAATGTATTTCCATAAAATCCAACAAGGGCATGACTAAGATCAATTCATTTGTAATGTAATTTCAAAAACTATAGTCCATGTTTATAACTAAGTAACAAATGTGGGTCATATTGAAATTAATATCACAAAGATTCATATTTTCATATAATACATGGAACGAACCATCACCTTTTTTGCTATTATCATAAGTTACTTCAATCTACCTTTCTCTAGACCTACTCATGGACCTACACAATGAGCCATAACTTATTCATGTTTTTGGTAGCACCATTGTTACATTAGTTTTCTATGCTAATGAATATTAGACGCGGGCCTAAATTTTGTCTTGGTTGATTAATCACCAACTCACAACTTTAGGTCTTGAATTGCTCAAGCTACTTCATCTCCCCTAACCCTCCATTGATCTTCCATGGTGGAGGACCACTCTATATCTTCTAGCTGTCGTTGTATGCACAACCTAGATCACCAGGTCTATACAGAGTTGAGGAAGGTGACATGCACCCTGTTTATTGAAAACAAGGTGAGTAATCAAGTTTTCGATCTCTAGGACCATCCCAAGTTTCTAATGTGTTCTTCCACAATCAACCTGGTTTGGTGTATGATCAATGCAGACGTGTGTTCATGATTGCACCATACAACTATGATATTTTTGTCACACTTAACCACTGACAAGATCATCCTTTTGGCCTTTGTTTTAATGCCATCATGGATATCCACGACTTCTATCCGTGGACACCATGGACGATCGTGGTTGGTCCATCTGAGATGAACATTTGTGTTTTTGAATAAGACATACCAAAGTGGTTTTAACACTATTTTTTGTCTTAGAATAAGGGAATTCACATTAGTTAAAAGGATGATTAAAAACAATTTTAAATATATTTTGGAAAGGATTTTGGATAAGGAAGCCATTTTTATAGTTTTAAAGACCTAATTCAATCACCTAGATCATGTTTTATATAAGACCTAAATTAGGGTTACAGTTAGTTAAGATGGATATTAATGAAAGTTATACTAATTTCAAGAATTCAGGGTTTCTACAAACTTTAGGAGAACTTACATGAATCTTCACTCTTTGGTAAGTGGACATGCACTCTGAGTTAAACAAGTATGTGATAGCAGGGGTTTTTATTTGGTTATACATATGAGAATTTATTTTGATGACATCTAAGTTATGTTTCAATAAATGCTTTCAAGATAATTTCTCATAAATCAAATTATGGTTTTTATTATGTCTCTATCATATATTGCAAAAAATATTACTTGTACATGCCTTTTAAGTCAAATTTAATGCTTTAAGTCATTATGATCAAGATCAATGTTTAATATATGATGGATGGTTATGATTATTCCTTCAAAGATTATTTAGCCTTTGGTTATAAGCTCTGTTTGAACTTGGGTGCATAAGCTCTGTGTGAGCAATGAGCTCTTGGGACAATATTTAAAGATGAAGGACAACATATTCAGACCAAGACAATAATGTTAATGATAAATAAATAAATATGAAGTTATATGATATGATATGAATATAATATTTAGCATGTTTAAATGCATTTCCTCTCAAAAGTATGTTTATATTTGAGTTCATATAATGTTATTCAATGCTACTTACTCGAACATTCTTTATGTTTTTCTTTGCATGACTAGGGACATGATGCCCACAAGAGAGAAGGATAAGAAAGCATGGACAAGGAGTTATACCTCAAGAAGAAAACTAGGAGTGTAAACCTAGTGCGGTGCCAACTATAATAGAATACTTATTTTTGTTTACCTTTTAAGTTAACAGAACCATGTTTTCATATAAAGTGATAGTCATGTTGAGGATTTGAGATGAGAACTAACATTGTTATCCTATGTTGGTTTATATATGAACTTTATTTTTATGCAACAATTACCATGTTTGTGACACTTCCAATGATATTTATGCTTCCTCTCAGTAAATTATATGGTTTAGGAAATTGGTGTGTTACAATGTGGTATGAGAGATAAAAATATAGTCTGCCTCTAGGATTTTCTCAACAACAATGTAGTTTATTCCTATTTTGCAGATGGCACCTAAGAAGAGAGGAGATAATGATGAGATGCCCATGGGTGCAGAAAAGGATGATTCTCTCAGCACTCGAGACCACCAAGATTCTCCATGTCTAGAAACTCCCATGGTGCCCTTTGATGTCTTGGTCAGGGCCGTAAAAACTGCCAAGGGAAGAGGAGAGTGTCAGTTACAAAACCCTTTGGTCAATCTCGAGCTTTCCCTAGTTGACTTTTTGAGGATCAAACTTGATTCATATGCTGGAGAGAAAGAGCAAGTTGTGGTAGGAAAAGTTGAAAGCTAGATATAGTACATAGAATATTTCTTCCGTAATGTAGATTTCCCTAACCCATCTTAGGCTTGTTTTGGGACTTACATGCTTAAAGGTACAACTAGGACTTGGTGGGAGAACCTGCTAGGATCCCATAAATCTAATTCTCCTTCACTCACATGGGAGGAATTGTCAAAGGCCTTTTGATACCATAACATATATGAGGATATGGTTGAGAAGAAAGAGGAGTTACATAACCTTTATTAGCATGAGGATATGATAATCACAATACACCATGAAGTCTAGAATCTTACAAAAGTGTGGTCGTGATTACCATGAACGATGTATGACAAAGAAGTTCATTAAACGTCTCAAGAAAGTCCTTAGATTTGCTCTGTCTGGAGGAGGACAATGCACCCTACAAGGCTCACTAAATGCTTCCCTAGAACTAGAAGACCACCCAGTAAGAACATGGAAGAAGGATAATCACTCCCAAAACAGCTCCAACAATCATAATGACAACAAGTGAAAAGCCCTAGAAGAACCACACGTCAAGAAGTCTTGCCCAACCTACAACAGGACGCATGGTGGAGTATGCAGGTTTGGCGCAGGCGTTTGCTACTTTTGTGGGGGCCCAAATCACAAGAAGGTAGAATGACCCAAGCTCAAAGAATGGAATGATGTAAGACAAAAGCCTAACCCAGATAAAAAAGAAAAGAGACAAGCAAGAATGTTTGCAATGGTTGATGATGAAAAAGAAGGTATAATCTAGATTAACCATAGTTTTTATTAGATAGAAATACACATTGAGTATTGCAAACTAGGAACAAGTAAAACCCTAAAGGTGGTTAGTACATGAAAATTTTGAGTAAAAAATTTCTCTAAGGTGGGTGGAATTGTAAGAACCCTAATTTTGAATTATGAGCAAAATTTTTCTTGAAACCCTACTGTGAAAAATTCAAATATGATTTTACCTATGTAAGCTCAAACTTTATTAATTGGATAATATGTGACTATAATCAAGTATTATTCATCTTAATTGCATACTTAAAGTTCTTTCCATAAAATTCAACTAGGTCATGACTAAGATCAATTCATTTCTAATGTAATCTCAAAAACTATAGTCCATATTTATAAATAAGTAACAAGTGTGGGTCATATTGGAATTGACCCATTTAAGGTGCATATAATGGAAGAATAAAATGTATACATGGTCATTTGTAATGTAATTGGATTTCTTTAAAATATGAGTCCCAAAAGGTTTTTATTTAACCATAGAGAATTAAATAAAGGTGTTACTAAAAAAGGAAACATGTTGTTGTGACCCTCAAAATTGGAAACCAAATTGAAATTTGGATTCCTCACAAAAGTAGCAAACTAGGAATAAGTAAACCCTAAAGGAGGGTAGTAAAAAAATTAGAGGATAAAATTTCTATAAGGTGGATAGGATTGTAACAACCTAATTTTGAATTATGAGAAATATTTTCTTGAAACCCCAGTTTGAAAAATTCGAATATAATTTTACCTATGTTAAGTCCAACTATATTAATTGGATAATATGTGAGTATAATAAAGTATTAACCATCTCAATTGCATATCAAAAGTTACTTCCATAAAATTCAACAAGGGCATGACTAAGATCAATTCATTTGTAATGTAATTTCAGAAAATATGGTCCATGTTTATAACTAAGTAACAAGTGTCGGTCATAATGAGACCTATTTAAGGTGCATAGAATGGACCAATAAGATGTATATAGGTTCAGTACAATAGTAACTTTACTTCTTTAAAATATGAGTCCCAAATGGGTTTCATATAACCATAGAAAATTAAATACAACTTTTACTCATAAAGAAAATAACACGTTGTTGTGATCCTCAAAATTGGAAACCAAGTTGAAATTTAGATTCCTCAACCTAAACTTAGGTAGCATGCAAATTTTGATCTCTATTAGATGACCCTAGATCCCTCAATTTGATTTAGATGGAAGCTAAATAATTATAAACCCTTATTAATCAATAGTTTATTTAATATGCTTCATTAACCTAAAGTCTCACGATTCTTTCTGTCGTGCAAACCAGAACCCGAGTCCAGGTCAGACTTTGGTAGGCTGAGCTATACGCAAGCTAGAAATCCATCTCCCTTGTCAGATGTCCAGATCCCGTAGGTCTCTATATATGTGATTCCTACTCATATGTAGAGAAATGTTTTCCTTATCCAAATATTCCTGCTGACTTAGTCCTTCCTTCGGTTGACAACCAAAGGAAGTCTGACACTTGACTTCTGATAGATGACCCACTCAACAATTGAAGGACTACCAGCATCTGCCTTCTAATGGAGATCTTGCACTCACCCTACGAAGGAACTCTATCTTTACCTATTGATGGTTGGTCAGACTCTGTCTTCTAATGACCACCGTACACTCAAAAATCAATGGCACCCCATTGTTTATCTTGTGATGGTCACCTTATGAAGGATGTTCAGCAACCAACAACCTATGGTTGTTCTGGACATTCTTCTATGGTTCCCTTGCACCAGCCTTCTAAAGGGGCATCAAACCAACCTTTCTATAGAAATTCTGGGTTGTCTTCTAATGGTCTTCCTGACCCTTCACCTATCGATGGTCATCCTAGATTTCCACCTACTGAAAGAAGTTTTATAGGTGGATGACACATCATATTCCTCACTCCTCCATGGTGTCTTCACCTCCATGGTGTCCAAAAATTAACTCCATGGTGGTTGGAAGGGTTTCAAATACTAACCTTTGCCTATAAATACAAGGCCTTTGATTCCAATCAAAGGATCCCACCATGATGTTGCTAGGATGCCACCTTCACTCTAGACCTTTGACCTATAACCATCTACAACCATTCTATTGGTTCACAAACTTCAACCAAAGATGCTTCCACCACCACCACCACCAAGCTACCAATCTTCTGACTTAGAAGGAGGTCTGTCTGGTGACACCTATCTTCATAAGTGCATGACTCTAGACTTTGTCAACTACTACTCCCTCATGACAGTGATTGGGTCCAACCTTGAAGAAGGAGGAATGATGCTCGAAGTCCGTCTCTAATGAATGTCCAGTGGTAGATCTGCTGCTGTGTTAATGTCCATATCTTAAACACAAATATCCACACACCAAAACTCTTCCTTTATCTTCTTTTATGATCACACCACTCTTTCTCTCTTCCCCTATTGTTCCTGTTACTACTACCATGAGTAAATTGTCTTCTTGCTAGGATGCGGGGAGTAGCCCTACTACTCTATTTTGTTCATCTAATTGCATCTGTTATTGTGTGAACCATTACTTGTTTAGAATCAGTCGTTACATGCTTGTACGGTTATCTGATCATCATGTTAATCATGATCCTGGGTGTAGAGAACTTCAAACCAAGAATATAGGATATAGACTAGATTCTTGTTAAAACCTTAATGAGAATTATAGACATGTTTTTTCTGAGGCAATAGATGTATGATTTTTAGATAATGTGACGATGAGCTTAGAGCGATATATTGCAGGGTTTTAATCCTAGTGTAGAATGGGGGACTTTCCTAGCTTCAACATATATATGATTCATGCTTAATATGATGCAGTGAGAGAGAAAAAAGTATCAGTAGTAGTGGTAAAATCCATTTGACCCTAGTGTTTCCATCCATTGATAAAATGTATACTTTATTCCAATTTTCTATTACTTGCAATATTATAATAACCAACAATCAATCCTTTTGTGATAAATACTAGTTCTTTCTCTGTTACCTTGATTTGTTAATTCTTAAATAAGTTGTCCTTGGGATTCAATCCTAACTGTACTATAATAAGATTGTCCACTTACGGGTAGTGATTACTATACTTAGTTTAGGAAAACTCTAGGTTTTTCACTCCTAATGATTTTTTATGTGCATAATCATGCACATAAAATTTTGGCACCATTGACGGGGACAATGGAATTTTTTGATCAACTTAACTGACTTGGAGTAGTTAGGATTTTTATTTACAGTACATAGTATTACACATCCTCTTGAACTCAATGCATCTTCAACCATCTGAACTTGGTTGTTTTCACTTCTTAGGAGATATCTATTGTGCATATGATGTGCTTCTAGCATCGAACCCATCACATACTTTGACCCTAAGATCAAGAAGACTGGTGCGTTTCTCCTAGCCTTGAGTTACATATAACCAATTGGGTTTGATTAAATATGACCTCGGGGTTTGAACACACTTTAGATCTTTCAATATTTATAAGGAGGCCTAGTCTAACACACTCAGTTAGATCAATCACACTTCACCTGCAAGCACACAGGGTCATGAACTAACCACCATAGCAAGGATTAACTATCAAGACTAAGAAATTAAATAACAAGCAAGCAAAGAAACCAACTAAACTGGCATGAATAGCTAACAAAGCAAGATGGGTTTTAAGAATTGTTAAAGAGAGGTGGGACATTTGGGGTGATGATACTAAGATATTATTTGGACATGACATACCAAGAAAAACCTAGTCTTCATTCGAGATCGCTAAACTAAACAATTGATCAAACATAATGAAATCACCATAGACTTTTGGTTGGCCATGGACAAAATAGAGCGCGTGAGGGGAACTAAACCCTTACACACCCTATCTATCCCGACGAGGCTCAATTGGACCAAGGTTTAGGTGGGATTTCAATTAGATTTGAATAATATAGGTTTCTAGGGTGAGAGTGCTTAGTGTAATTGGGAGCCAAAGGTAGGAATGGAAAGTAGAGGTAAGGGTATTTCACCTCACATTACTCACCATCTAGCTTTTAGTAAACTCCTATGAAATTACACTAAACAATCCTATACTAGCTACTTAGATCTCACACCTAGGAGTAGGAGAAGGGGTATATGTGTGGGAAGCTGAGGTGCTACCTAGGGATCCACTAGTTGGACCTAGGAGAAAATCCCAAAATATCCTCACATATGCTATCTTGTCCTAGACCTAGGTGGCTTCAAGCATAAAACCACAAGAAATTCATGTTTTCAAGATTCAATCACAAACAGAATCATGGGAAATGAGATAAAAGTAGAAAGAAATCATCATATAAAGAAAATATACAATTTTACAAGATGTATTCCCAGAATATGGTATTAAAGTAACATTTAAACCCAAACAACCCACCAAAAGGGCATAGGTACAAATGATCAAACAAAATAGTAAAAGAGAAAGGATAAAGAAGACGATAACCATGGAATCTCATGGAAGCTCCCCATTTATTCACCTCCTAGCTGATGTAGCTTGAGCACCTCCCTCCAAGGTAGGTATATGGCATGCAAATATGAGATTTTGTGGTAGAAACCCTAGAAAACTAGGGGTTTGAGGCAGTGGATGGTGGAACTAGAATGGGTAATAGATGGGAGTAGGTGAGAGCTCATTCATTGCTAAGGGGGCTATAGGAGTGGCTAGACTTTGTGCTACATCTTCCATCCTAGTATATATAGGTAGTGGGAAGCCCTAGGTTAAGGGGGGCATTATTGGAAATGTAGTGGAAAAAGTTGTTAGGATTGGGTAGTCACTACCACAGTCATGGTGGATGGAGGTCATCCTAGTCATAGTGGATGGTCACGGGCGACGTGGAGAAGGCTAAAGGTTCAGATTGAATTGGAGTCTTAGAGGCTCAACAGCCACAGTCGTGGTGGGCACCACGACAAAGGTGAGTGGAAGGTGGCACATGTGTGGCGCGTAGAACGACCGTGCTAGAGGGAGGCAACCACAATCGTTATGAATGAGATAGCCATCATGGAAGCTCATTCCCATGGTCGTGGCAGGCACCTTAGTCATGGTGAGTCTTTAGTGCCACAATCATTCTACAAGTCATGACCGTGGTGAATTCTTGATTTCCTTGGTGTCTTCACTGTTATTTTTGGTGATTTGTCCACGTCTGTGGTGTTGTAACATGGGTGACTTGTAGAATTTGTGCCAAGTCTGTAATGATGGACACAACCGTGGGGAACTCTATGGACCATAGTCATTTTGTGGACCATGCCCGTGGTGAATTCTTGACTTTCTTGACATCATTCCTGTGATTTTTGGGCCATCTTGCCACAGTTGTGGTAGAGTACTACAACCCATGGTGAGGGCCCAAATGCTTATATTTGCTCTTAACCCCTCCAAATGGTTGCCTTTTGCCTTGGACCAATTTTAGCCTATTCAAGGGATGCTTGATGAATATCTGGGTCCAATCCCAGGGTGTAGAAAGCCAAGGATCCTCTCCTTCTCTCTCCTTTTTATCCAATACATGTGAAAATACCTGACAAACACACAAAAAGCCTCCATAAGTGCATTTTATATGGAATCACATATTAGGGAAATTAACGTGCAATCTAACATGTTTAGATGTGATTAAGATGGAAAAAGGCACAAAATGGAGCCCTAAAATATGGCTACATCAAGGGCCTACTATAGGCTTTGTTGAGAATGCAAGGTACAAATGGTGGACGAACATATCAATCTCCAAGTTGAAGCATCACTTGCAACACAACAAGATAGGCTCTTGTCTGAAGCCAAAGCTGTCATGCAGACAGACTAAAAGTAGTTGAGGAAGCATAATGAAAAAGAGAACTATGAGAATTCTCTATACTTAACACTGCATGCATTCACAACCCCATTGTACAACCTTCAGTTGAAGCACATGACTTTGAAATCAAGACATAATGAGTGACACTGATGTTAAAACAATAGTTTTTTAGGATGAGTTGGTGAGAATGTGCACGACCACTTCTAAAAGTTTGTTGACCTCTGTGGGTTGATAATCAAGCAAGTGTGTCAGATGAGGCCATGAAGCTAATCCTATTATTCTAATACTCCATCACTGACAAAGCCAGGGTGTGGTATAACTTCCTAGGTGATTGCAACATCAGAACCTAGGAGGAACTTCTGAACTAGTTCCTTGAGAAGTTCTTCTCACTCTCACAAACATACCAAATTAGAGGAAAAATCACTCTGTTTGAATACCTCCTAGGAGAAACCATCTTCAAAGTCTGGGAATGATTTATGGAACTTTTATGCAAATGCCCTTATCACAACATATCCTCTTTACAACTCATTGAAACATTAACATTTTACATAGGTGTCAATGATGATGTCAAATAGTTCCTAGACATTGCCATCAATGAAAATTTTGTGAGGCAAAGATTTGATGATCATGCAAGTCATCAACATGGGAGTAGAGAACCAAGCCAATTGGGGCTCCTCCTGTAAGAGAGGAGTTCTCAAGGTTTCTATGGTAGAATATATATTTAAGCTCAAGAGAGGAGTCCTTAAAGAAGACAACCTTGAGTCAACTCTCCTGAGGCATGGACAAAGAGGCTCATCCCAATTTCCATCCAGGGAAGCCCAAGAGGTCTTCTAGGTTTGCTAAATAGATGGACACACAAGTCTGAAGTGAAATCCTCTCTATCAAGAAACAATGAACATTCACCATCCCTAGTTCAACAACCCAATCATGGAAGAAGTCAATGTTGTAAACTCCATTCTAGGGCATGGGTACTACAACCCCAACATACCAAGAAATTGGAGCCGAAAATTCTCATTTTCTCAAGTAGAATCATGGCCAAAACCAAGCTCGGGGTCCTCTTAGTTTCCAACAACAACAAAACTATCATCAAAATTACTATAATCATGGACAATATCACAACTACTACAAAGTAGGACAACATCCCTACAACCAATTAGGACAACTCCTCCTTGGGTTGGGAAGCCAACATAACATACTTGCCTCCAGTGACCAAAGATGCATGGATACCATTGATAAGATTCTAGCAAGCTAACATGCTTACAACTAATTCATGGAAACCCAACTTGCAAAATTTCCACTGCAATTCATCCTCCAACAGGCTCATCTCCAGGGCATCCTGAAGGTAACCCCAAGCATCAAGAGGAGAAACTAAAGGTACCGACTACATGTTCTAGATGTGTGCTACTAGAACCTTTGATGATAGTCATCAAGAAAATGTTGGTCCTTGAGGATGATTATGAAGAAGAAGTTAGTCTGATGGCTAAACCAATAGATATTCTAATGGTTGGACCTTTAGAACCAACAATTGAAGCACCAAATATGGGAGATACATCTACCCCCCCAGACAAGTAGTACCTCCACTCTTGAGCATGCATGAGAAGATACATAAAATTAACCCTCTATCCCTATGGTGCCTATTTACAAGCCACATGTTACCTACCAGACTTGTCTAGCTCAGACATAGCTAGATTCAAGGTTCATGAAGTTCAAGGAAGCGATGAAGATGTTACATGTTGATATCCCCTTCCTCAAAAATTTGGATGAAATACCTTCTTATTACAAGTTCTTTGAGACCCTCCTAACTTGCAAAGATGTGGTAGATACTGTGAAACTAGCACAAATGACATCGGATATAGTCCAGAGTGAGATGCCCATAAAGCTTAAAGATATGGAATCTTTCGACATATCTTGATTTGTTGGGGCCACCACATGCAGAAAAGGGCTAGTTGATCTTAGGGAAAGAATTTATTTCATGCCCTAGAGCTTATTTAAGAGGCTAGGTTTCACCACCAACATCCTTCCTACAAGCATTGTAATATAGCTAGATGATTCTTCCATGACCACCCCTATGGGTATCGTAGAAGACAATCATGTGAGTGTGGGTCCCAAATCTTATTTCCCACGTGAATTTTTCATCATGGACATAAAGCAGGACCTATGATACCATCTCATATTTGGGAGCCCATTCCTTGCAACATTTAAAGTGATCATTGCCATTGAAACAAGGATCATGATACTGAGACTAAGAACCAACACAATAGACTTCAAAGTTTTATAGAGTCTCAAGGGTCCCTATATCTAGGAGTAATAATTTTTGATTTGTTGCATTGACAAAATGGCACAATAATCACTCTTTTTTATGGGTAAAGCATAAACATAGTTTCCCACTCAAAGATATCACACCTTAAATTTATACCCGATTTCAAGAGATGTCTACAACTCAATACGAAGTCTATTGTAGTAATATGGGGTCGAACACAGGGATAAGGAGAACAACAAATAAGAATGGGAGATCTTAGCTTAGTTTAGTCAAATCAAAGAAGTGAAGTTAGTATTCCTGTTAAGGAACAAATGCATATAATGAAGCAGTAAATCTAAGTTGTCAAAGATCAAAGAAATAAAGATAATTGTGAAAACGGTAAAAGGGGAACTTGCATTGGGTTTCACCAATCAGACCATCCCCAACAATGAAAAAACAACCTTTTCCAATTTATATATATTCTTAACATGTTTTGCCAATAGTCATAGAAGACACCCACTTCTTCCTTCTCTTGAGATATGGGTAGATTTTTATCCAATGGTATCTCTCTATCAGGATGATAACCAAAAGACCAATAATAAACAAATGTCATTTGCTATAGTAACATCCTCCTTCTCATGCCTTGTTATTAATACATACTCCAGATATTTATTAAATTCATTCTCTCAAATAAATCCATATCAATCATCAAAATAAGGTAGATGAGCAAACAAATGATGCGTTTAAACAAGAGTATAGCAAAAAAATTGTAAGAATATACATATTAAATAGAAGAAGGAAAGATTACATGGTTGGAAGGGCTTGATGGCTACTCCCAACCCAAGTTCTGGAGTTTAGCCACTCATGACACATAAAAGAAACATATTACAACTTGAACAAATGATGATAAGGAAAAGAGAGGGAATAAGTCTATACAAGGGTAGATCGAGTGATTGATCTATCCACCTTTCAGTTGAATTTAATGAGGGGTCATTGGCCAGTGATTGATTGCTAGAGATCGATGACCTCCTCTCTTCCATACAGTTAAGACTTAAGCAAGAAGATCCTTCTATACATCGATGAAAGTAGCTGAATGCCAAGTTTAGAGGTTGATGGTCTAGCTAGGTTGATGACACTATCCATGTTGATGGTCTCTAGACTTTGGCTTTGAACTTGGAAGCAACCTTTTGACTTGTTGACTCCAAAATCCAAGATGCCTTGAAGTGATGCTCTTGGGGCCTATTTATAGGGTTTGATTTGTGATTTGTTGGTATATTCTTGATCCACATGGAACAAACTCTTCATCTTCCTACCATCGATCAAAAGGATGGATGGGTCTTTGCTTGACCAATGGGTCTTCATCGATCTTTGAGGGTTGTCGATCTCCAAGAGACTGACATACTAATTTATGATGTATTGTCTATTTTGAAGGTCAATGGACAATATTTCTACTATTACTTCAATGGATTCAAGCTCAATGAAACATTGTTTCTCTCTAAGACATATTTTCTTGTCGACCTCTTATATATCATCCTTACTAATTGATGGCCAGAAGTTCGATGGGTGGATCCATCTGTCTCTAGATGAAGACTGAAGTGTCAAACTGATAGGTTGATGATACATGGAATTTTTTTATGTTGACATTTGTGTCATGGATAATATCATTCTTATAGGTCAATGGAAAAGTTACCAATCTTTATGAGTTTTGGTTGAATTTCTACAATTTGTGATAAAACTTGGTGAAAACTACGTATTTGGTAATTAAGTACATAATGAATAAATTTGAGATCTCTAAACATTAAATAAAATGATTTTATTTTTGAAAATGTCATCAAATGTGCAACAAAGCCGATGTTATCACACATCAACTTCATAAGATCATGCTTTTGAGGACCCTCTTGAGACAACACTCATTAACTCCAACACTTTGAATGATGAACGAGTTGAGAAATTTCTTCTCCACCCTAAATATACTGAGGAAGACCCCAATGATGAGTTTGAAGATGTAAATATGTCTTACTTGATGAGAAGGAGGTTTTCTCAGGTCATCATTAATGCAAATCTAACTATAGAGCAAGAAGACAAGCTACAAACAAGGCTGAGGAAGAAGCATAAGGCATTAGGCTATAAAATGACAGATCTAACTTGAGTAATCCAAGCCCTCTACATGAATGGAATCAACATGATTGATATCTACACTCCCTCCATTGAGCCTCAATGCAAGATGAATCCTATTATGAATGATGTTCTTTGTAAAAAAGTAACAAACTACTACTTTCTAGGAATTTATCCTATCTTCAATTCACCTTGGGTGAGACCTATACAAGAAGTTCCAAAGAAGGGATGCACTACCATTATTTTGAATGAGAAGAATGAGATTATTCCCACCCACAATGTTACTAGGTGGAGCATATGAACAAACTATTAAAACCTCAACAATGCAACTCAGAAAGACCACTTGCCCCTACCCTTTCTTGATCAAGTCGTAGAGCAACTTGCACAACACGAGTTTTTTTTGTGAGATGTATGGGTACTCTGGTTTCTAATATATTCCCATTCACCCAAGAAATCAAGAAAAGACTACCTTCACATGTCCCTTTAGAACATATGCCTTCTATCATATGCCCTTCAGACTATGCAATGCACCCACCACATTCCAATGCTGCATGTCTGCCATCTTCTTTGCCCTTAGTGAAACAATAATGGAAGTCTTCATGGATGAATTCTCAGTCTATGGAAATTCTTTTGAATCATGTTTGCACCACCTTACCCTAGTTCTAGAACATCATGAGGAGTTACATCTGTTGCTTAATTGGAAAAAATGCAAATTCACCCCTAAAGGAGGGCATTGTTATAGGACATCATGTTTTCTCTAGAGGCATTAAAGTCAAGAAAGAGAAGATCAAAGTGATTTCCAAGATGTCTCCTCCAACTAATGTCAAAGAATTCTGGACATTCCTAGGACATGCCCGATTCTATAAGAGATTTATTTGTGACTTCATCAAGACCATCAAGCCTTACAAATTTTCTACAGAAGGGTGTAGACTTCAAGTTTGACTCTGATTACATGAAGAGCTTCAACACTCTGAAGGAAGCTATCATTTCTACTCCCATCCTTTGTCCCCCATATTAGTCTCTTCCTTTAGAGATCGTGTGTGATGCATGTAACTACACTGTAGGTGGGAAACATGTTGACAAGAAACACCATGTCTTATATTATGCCAGTGCGATAAAGATGATGCACACAAAAATTCTGATACTACTAAAAAGGAGTTCCTTGCCATTGTCTACACCTTCAACAAATTTCACTCCTATATCCCCATAGGATCACAAGTGATCATCTACACTGATGATTCTGCTATAACATATCTAATGTCAAAGAAGGACATAAATCCTTAAGCTGATCAGATGAGTTTATATACTGTAGGAGTTTGTCTAGAAATCAATGATGAGAAGGGGACTAAAAATGTTATTGCGGACCATCTTAGCCAATTGCACATACAAGATGGGAAAAAATCCCCATCAATGACTCTCTTCTTGATGACCAATTACTGAAGGTATCTACATTAACCCCATGGTATGAAATTTATGTAAACTACCCAACTACGAGAGTCCTTCATCCAGACTGCATAGGGAACAAAATGAAGAAGTTCATGTTAGACATTCACCATTACTATTGGTATGGGCCTTATCTTTTTTGATTATGCTCATACAACCTTTACCACCAGTGCATCTCTGAATTAGAAGCTCCTTCTATTCTAGAGCAATGTCACTGTATCCCAACTAGAGGCCATATGATCACAAAGAAAATTGTGTTCAAAGTCCTTCAATGTGAGTTCTTACGACCCTCTATCTTCAAGGATGCCCATATATTTGTCAAGTCTTGTGATTAGTTCTAGCAATCTAGTAATATTGTCAAGAGGGATGAGATGCTCCTCAATTTATGTCAACAATTTTAGATTTTTGACGTTGGGGTGTGGACTACATGGGTCAATTTCCTTCTTATGTATGTCTTTTTGTACATCCAGTTCATTGTTAATTATGTTACCAAATGGGCTGAATCTATCCCCAAAAAGTCTAGTGACTCCAAGCCAATAATCAAACTATACAAGGATATCATCGGTCTATGATTTGGAGTCCCCCACACTATCATTTCTGATGGGGGATCACACTTTATTGAACACCGCTTTCAAGCACTCCTTCATAAGTGTGGTGTCTCTCATCATGTGGCTACTCCATATCACCCTCAGACGAGTGGTCAAGTGGAAGTTTCAACTGTGAAATTAAGGATATTTTAAAGAAGATAGTCAGTAGGACATGAAGATATTGGGTTTAAAATCTAAATGACACACTCAGGGCATATTGAACTGCATGAAAACTCCCTGAGGCACTACACCTTTTCATCTCATCTATAGGAAGTCTTGTCACTTTATCGATGGGGCTTGAACATAAATCTCAATGGGCCATCAACAAACTCAACTTCAACATCTGTGGAGTGAAGGAAAATCATATACATAAACTAACAAAGCTAGAATAGTTGCAGTTGATAGCTTATGAAAACACACACATCTATAGGGAGTGCACATAGATGTGGCACAATGGCCACCTAAAGAGGAAAGATCTATAGGTCACACATGAAGTATTATTGCACAATTCACATGTTTTATTCTTTCCTAGAAAACTTAAGACCTGATGGCCCAACTCATTCATTAGTAAGGATATCTTCCCTTGTGGAGCTATTGTAATTTGGAGTGATAAGACTAGACAATTCACGATTAACGACCAAAAAATCAAATTTTACTTCACTATCATTGATATATAGGCATAAGAAGTCATTCACCAATAAGTCACTCTTCTCCCTCCAACATATCATGATTGAGATTTAGGCATAAAGACATCAACGTTAATCAAAGGCACTTCTTGGGAGGCAACCCGAGTGTTACTTCCATTTTTTCTATTTGCTTTTACATTTTACTTCATACTGCATCTAGTTAGTTAGCACACCTTATGATAGATCACTAGATATAATAATTTTGATTATAGGTGAATGACTTGTAGTGAATGGAGAGCAACCATGACTTCTGGACCAACCAATAGAGTTATTCCCCTCCATCTTGAATTTAGTGTTTGCTTGGGGACATGAGAAGATAACTAAATTTGGGGTGGATGGTGGGTGGTACATATTACACTTTCTACCCACACATATCTAATTTTGTGACTTATGATCTTATCATTGCATTCATTCATTACATTTAGGCTTAGTTTTTTTTAATCAAAACTTTTGATCTCTAAGTGTAATCGAGGCCAATATCTGGTCGGTTTAGATTCAATTTCCTGGTTTAAATCCATGCATATATTCATAATTTGACTCCCCTTACTTGAATTAAAATCTCATAAAGCTCAATTTGTGAAACCAAATGGCTATAAGTCACTTCTTATGGCCTAGGAACCCAAACATCGTGCTTCCCTAGAAAAGATGGCATGTATTTGAGGAACACATCATTCTTTCAAATGACTAATGAAAGAAAGTCATGGAATCATCACTTATTCCCATTATCATGTCACTATTTAAGCATATTGGGACTAGGAGAACAAGCTAATTCATAGAATTATAAATCAAGTTGCATTCTGATATGACTCTTCCACACTTTTTCTTCCACCATCTTACCTTCCATACATCAAAGAGAAAAGAAAAATCCACAGAAAGTTCCAAATTCCAAGTTTGAGGTGGCACAACCCCTCCCTATTCTATCCACTTCTTCCATACTCCTCTGTACGTAATAGGGGTGTACCATCTGAAAGAAAAGATGCCAATGAGCACAAAGAAAACAAATTGTTGCAACATATCTGTTTCACAAATAAAAGAAATCTTGAGTTTGTTAGAGGAGAGATTTGAATCTTCTTTCTACAACCCCTTCTCTCCAGTTTTTACTTGAGACATAATGAATTTCTCATTTTATATCCTTTTCATACACCCCAATGTCAGATCATATGCATACTTTTTGTTTTAAGGGATTGTATGAGTGCTCATGAAAACTGTTTGATGTGCTTGATATTGGGAATAGTAGTAAGGAAGTGTTTTTGGGAAATGAAATTAGTATTGAAGATGGATAGATGTGTTTTGTGATCTTAGGAGGTTGGGAAGCTTGGCCATATCAACTTGTAGGAAAATGAGCATGATGTAAAGGTGAGGCAACCACACATGTTAAAAGTATTCATTTGGTGAATGTTTGAGGTTTTGTGTTACTCATGGATGACTCGAGGTTATTTGATGAGTGCATATCCATCCTAGTTTTATTTGCATTTTTAGTTTAATTTTGCATCAATTTCCATCATTTTAGTTAAGAACTAGATTGCATCTAGGTTTCCTTAGTTTTACACAGCCAGCGTAGCTCATATGGTAGGCACGGTGTCCCACTCCGGGGGGAACCCAGGTTTGAGCCCCATGCTAAGCACTGTATTTAACACCCGCCAGCTATCCGGGCTATGGCTGGGAAAAGGACGTGGTGGCAGCCTGTAAAGGTTGTCATAATCATTAGGTTTCCTTAGTTTTATGATAATTTACAAAGTTTTGATCCAAATTCTTGGTTTTTTGGCATCTTGAGCATCATTACATGGAAGGAGTGTAGGAGGCAATGGTACCTCTAACCGACTAGTGGGCCCAAGAAATTTCTATATAAATGGACCATATTTTTGAGGATTTGTTCCTTCATTGTCATCAAAGCCATCAATTTGCATTAAACATGCCAAGACATCTATTTTCTTTGGTTTTCCCTTTTCATTGATTGTCATTCCTTTGGTAGAAGATCCATTCACACAAACCAATGACCCCTGGGATGGGCTTACATCTAACAAACTGTAGGGTTACATCAATCGGTCATGCATCACCCAGTCCTTCCTTTTAATGACAACCTAAGGAAGCCCAACACTTGCCTTCCGATGTCCGACCCACTCAACAACTAAAGGATTGCCAACACCTACTTTCTACAGATCCTTCACTCACCTTAAAAAGGAAACTCTGCCTTCACCTACTAATAGTCAGAAAGACTCTGCCTTACTACGGCCACCTTGCACTCAAGAACTGATGGTACCCCAACAATTGTCTTTTGATGGCCACCTTCTAAAGGAAGTTCTACAAACAAAAAATGATGGTTGTTCTGCACATTCTTTTGACGGTTCCACTTCATTATCCTTTTGAAGGGGCATCAACTCAAACTTCTAATGGAACTTATGGGTTCTCTTCTAATGGTCTTCCTGACCCTTCACTTACTGATGGTCGTTTTGGCTTTTCACCTACCAATAGAAGTTCAATAGATGGACGACCCATCATCTTCCTTGCATGTCCACTATCCCTTCACCTCCATGGTGGACAAAACTTAACTCCACACCAGTTGGGAGAGTTTTGAACCCTAACCTCACCATATAAATACAAAGCCTTTGCCTCCAGTTAAAGGATCCCACCATCAATGCCACAAGACTTCTACCTTCACTCTACATCTTTGACCTCCAACAGACTTTGACGATTCCATCGGTTAACAAATGTCAACCGAAGATGATCCCACCTCCACCACAACCAAAGTACCAAGGTTATGATCTCAAAGAAGGTCTATCCTACAACGTCTGGTTCCATCAATTGATAACTCTAGCCTTTACCAAATGCTGCTCCCTCCTGACCATGACTAGGTCCAACCATGAAGAAGGAAGAATGCTACTCAAAGTTCACCTCTCACAAACCTCTAGGGGTAAATCTACTACTATGTTGACTACCAACACTCCATACCCAAAAGACAAACACACACATACCCTGACTTTGCCTTCATCTTCTTCTATGATCATGGCGTTCTTTCTCTTGTGCCTTATTATTCTTGTTACTTCTACCATGAGAGAGTAGTCCTCTCGCTAGGGTATGGGGATTAGCCCAACTACCTGATTTTGTTCTTCTTATTGCATGTTACTCTATGAACCATTACTTATTTATAATCAATCATTTTACTTGTATGCTTGACTTATACAAAGTTTAAATGTTTATCATGATCCTGAGTGTAGGGAACTTCATACCCAAAATCTAGGATATCGATTATATTCTTGTTAAACCCTTGATGGAATTTTTGGATAGTTGTTTTCTGAGGCTATAAATGTATGATCTCTAGGTAACATGAGTACACACTTATATTGATATATGTTAGGGTTTTAATCCTAGTTCCAAAGGGGGATTTTACTAGACTCAAAATATATATGATTCATGCTTAATATGATGTAGTGAGAGAGAAATTGATAGGTGATGGTTGGGAAACCCATTCCACCCTAGTGTTCTCATCCATTGCTAATATCTAGACTTTATTGTAGTTTTTTTATTAATTGCGATATTAGAATGATCAATAATTAATCATCTTTTGATAAATACTAGTTATTTCTCAATTACCTTGATCAATTAATTCTTAAACAAGTTGTCCTTTGTGTTCAATCCTAAATTTTTTATGATAAGATCCGTCTACTTGTAGGTGGTGATTATTGTAATTAATCTAGTTAAACTCTATAGATTTCACCACTAGTGAATTTGCCTATGCATAATCACACAAATTACTGACATATGTACTATATCTACATCAATACTTGTATACACGCATCAAAACATGGGTCATGAACTCCTACTTATATTAGAAATGAACTAAGTAGTAGGGGATGCATGTGGATTTGTATACTAATAAACTATACTTGGAGTCGAAACATGTTTCATTAGAAATATCACACTGAAAGAAAGTAACCACCTGACTTCAAAAATTCCTTTTCGATTGCGACACGGGTCGTGTCTTAGAAATTCCGTCCCCAGGGAAAGGGAAAGTGGTTTGCATTAACAAGGGCCAATAATTCAAGCTTTGGGAAATTCTACGGCATCATTGACTGCTCATACTCATAGAAGTAATATGGTTCTTCATTAGGATTAAGATAACATGAACATGTTTTAAATGGTGAGGATCTAGTTCACATATTATACATTTTGAAATAATTCCAATATACTACCTAAAATTAGACCATAATATATTTGGTTCATGTTTTTGTGTGGAAAAGATTTTACCTTTAATTTAAACGATACTCAAACTTGAGTAGAGAGAAAGAATACACAAATTAAATCATAGGATCAACATAATAACACATTACAAACAATAAACCTGCTACATATGATACATAATCCACTTCAAGAAAAAGTGCAAAGTCATCATAAATTTGGAGTAACTAAATCCTGTAAAGATTGTTCTTCCAGTCAATTATACTTTCGTTTCACATGAATTCTAGTGTAGTAGGGTATTGAATTTAATCTCCCACAACTTATGCTTACCTCATGAACCGTATTACTAGTTGATAATTAATGATATGAGGTGTTAGGATAAGGTTTATAATTCGATCCAATAATTGGATAGTCATAGGGTTCCAAAACATCATAATATTTACCTTCATTGACATCTATGCAAAATATTATGCATCATATTTTTGATAAACTATTGAGTGGAGTTCATTTTAAATACTAATAAATTGAGAGGAAAAGTACTCGACAAAGTTTTGAATACTATGTTGAGTACTATTGTCAACTATTGTCACATTTTGAAACTTTTTAGAACTAGGAGATGCTTGCTTTCACTTTCTAGTCCTTGTCTTGGTTTATGAAAAATTTATATATATTAGAGAGTTGTATAATGGTGAAACATATTCATTTTCTACCTCCATTTCTTCTATTTCATATTCTTTAGGAAGAGTTTCAAACTTGTTACTACGATGCACTTGTTGTCCATCTTTATTGAAATCTAGGTTCTCATACTATTCATTGCTTGCCTTTACGTGTGAATCTTTCAAGCATCATATGTATGCCATAGATGCTCCACTTTTATCTAGTTCACATCTACCTCTTCATGACTTGGTATGGTTGTTCTATCCTTTACAGACCAAACTATTTCTTTATTTCCCTACTACAAATGTTCAAATATTCCATGACCACATCAGACATCGATGGCATATTCATATTTAAATTGCAAATCCATGACAATTATAGAAACCATAGAAAGAATTGATTTTGAACGATCTATCTCTAGAGAAAGTCTAGAAAACCAATTTCTCATACAATTTATAGTTCCATCATCAACCTTGATCAATCTACCAAGTTCTTCCTCATTTGTTTTCAAAAATAACATGATTATACAAATGTAGTGAAAGATAAATGACCTTAGCCCAAGTCATTATTCAAGGAGGAAGATGAGGGGAGGGGATGAAGTCATTATGCACTTTCAAACCATCAAAGAAGAAATGAATATTATCCATGGGCCTCCAATGAGTGCAATAACATAGTCACTGTGACATGAAAACTGAATCACTAAGTGATTTAGACTCAATTCATAAAATTTCCATCTTGTATTTGGTTTCCACATGAGTTATAAAGAATCAGACAAGGTCAAATACCAATGTTATTTCCTATCAACTTGACTATTAGTGTAAATTTTGATCTAATATAGTGTGTAGTTAATACCTCTAATGAACCTCAATCCTTGGTTGTAGAGATGTCTTCAGGGAAAACTTCATGTTGATCATCATCTAAGGATATTGTTAGGATTTCTTATATCGCTTGTAGTTACATCTCAAAAGGATTTTGTGACTATTGGCATCACTCCAGGAAGGGATAATAGCAATTCTGTATAAGAAGGATCTATAGATTACTAGATATATAGATCGACTGGTTCTAAAGTTGATACTTTTTGACTCATTCTTTGGACTACCTAATAAACTAACTCGTACCGTACCTATGCAATTCACATGCTGGATCCATCTTTACATATTAGTTGTCTCCTATTCAATACCACAATAGCCATGGAAGTGGATGTTATACCATCCTGGTTCTTCTCTTAATTCTCATGTTAGACTGCTCGTCGATTTCATTTTGTATCTTCTCCAGCACTGCAATAGCGCTACCTTGCAAAAAGATGGATTCTGAACCATCATTTATCTTCTAGTTGCATTCTTCATCAAGGTTTCCCGTGATCCCACTATTGTTTCCTATGACATTACCATCTGTGTTATTGTCTCCAAGTAATCCTGAGCTCCCTTTCCATATCTACCAGCCACCAGATTGACACAAATCTGGTCACCTTGCCCATGCTTGGTAAGGAAATCTCCTAGGCATGCCTAAGGGGCTTCCTAGACAGCGAGGCACCCCATGGGTGTGTTTTCCATCTGTCTCACTGCCCCTCACTGTTATATTGTTAAACATAATTTATGCGTTGTTGAATGACTACTTATGTATAATTTTTATATTAATATAAATATGTACTACATAATTTTTTTAGCTAATTAAAAAATAAATTAAATAATAATAAAATTTGTAATTGTCTATCTTTTATGTCTTTTATTGGATACTTTGTGTATATTTCATATACTCTTTTTGTACATTCATACACAATTTTATACTTTACAAGATTACAAACAATTCAGTGGTTCTGAGCTCACAGTCCAATTATGTTATTTCTTGGTGTACTTTAAGTGGATACTTTGTATATTATCTTTATATACTTTGTGTACACTATTTTTGTATGACTGCTACTTTTAGTCTACATAAATTGTCAAGGATGAAAGTGATGTACAATAAGTATTATGTAACATTGCTACTGTATTAGGGTTGACTTGGTTTCAAGTTATTGAGAAAATGGCAATATAACTACACATGTTTTCTAACTTACTATTTTTCTTTGATGTAAAATCTACCCATGTTTGATAAACAAACTATAACACAATGGTTGTTATGCACATACTAGAGGAAAACAACTACATCCATGTTAGGTCACAATTTGACTTCAACAACTACTAGCACTTCTATCAATGCATGGATAAATTATCCAACATGTATTCAAGTGCGTCTACTCTAAAAGTGTGTGGTTTTGTCATAGTGATAACCTTACAATGGACTTCTAACTCGGAAAAATCTCCAACCAACTTATAGATGGATGAAACAATTGGTTCTTATGATTTTGTGGTATTTCAGAAACCATGAGATGGCATCATTGGTGGGGTTGAGAAGATAGGAGTTTCCACCACTTTTATAAAGGAAATGAGGAAAAGTGTTATAATCTTTAGAAAGTGGGTAGATAAAGTAAACAAATAAAGACACTTGGTTACACATTGAGAAGGAGTTAGGCACCCCACAAAACCCTTGTGATATCATAAATCACGATGCAATAATTATCTTATTTATTTTATTCTAAGTAAGAATCACATGTACAATAAACAAATGAAAATAACAAGGCATCCCCTACAAAGAAAATGTTATAAATAATAATTAAATGTGAGATATCATCAAACCCAAGTGCTTGTATCATCCTTCTAGTTTAAGGTTTGAAATGAGGGAGGAGAAGATAGAATCACATTGTGTATGTGTTAATGTTCCTACCTTACTTATTTTTTTTTGGGTTGGGGGAGGTTCTCATTGTCTGAAAAGAGAGGCAAAGATCTACTCTATAGGTAGAGGCATGGTACCGATGTCTTGTGGAAGCCTAGGGATGCTCAATAAGTCTAGATCCTCTTGAATGGTTGCCAAGGGACCATATTTACATAAGCTTATGGTTTCACTCAATAAGTTTGGATCCTCTAGAATGGTGTCTCGGGGACTGTATTTACATAATCTAGGGGTTTTATGAGGTTAGAGCTTGGTTTAAAGTGATTATCAAGATAAAAGGTGACTGAGAGGAAGCTAGCAGTGAGGTAGGCGACTTGATCTTTCTAGAGACTTCATCAATAAGCATGGTTAGTTTTATGAAGGTGGAAATGTGTGGAACACTTATTATGGTCACCTCACTTTTATAGACCCCCAACAAATTATTGAGTAACAAAAATTTGATAGTAAACATAAGAAAGGTGAGGAATGAATGACATGCATCTGATAGGAACCTCAGTTCAAAATTCTTCCAAAATGCTCTAAAGTGATGTGACATTGACTAGTCAATGCAAGTAAGGTGGGTTCATATCTGATGGGCGCCCCACTTTATGGGTCCTTTTGAATGTAGATTATCAGTGTTTTGTAGGCCTTGGTGGGGATAGGAAGAGGGGCATGCTCCCGATATGCTCTTCTCCTTTCCATATTCTATCCTAGTCATGCTTGGTCAAACTTGGTGTTGGTTTGAGGTAGGGTTTTGACCCCTAATATGCTAGTGTGTTTAGAGGGCCAATACATGGAACCATATTGGGTTGGGATCCTGGTGTCAACATCAAACAAGATAGTACAAAGTGAAACGTCGATGAAGTGGATGTTCATCCCATTCTATAGCCTTCCCATTGAGGGAAGTTTCTTTTTGAATATCATGGAAGTGACATATAATTAGGAAGGATGTAGGATCATATTTGGTTGATTTAGTTAGTGTCTTGTCAGTGGAACTGATAATGGAATCATATTTCCATATTTGGTCATAGTTCTATTCATAATTCTCATAGTCAGTGGGATATGTTGAGTATTTCATTGGAATCATCTTTTTTGTCTCATGGCATCCGTAGGGATCTTATTAGCAGATTACAATTGTTCATATTACTTTCTCTTGTACTGTAGTGACCCTTAGTTCCTCTTTTGTAAATTTAGATAATTGTTGTCACACCCACATCTTATCATTAAGTTTGTTTTGATTTTAAAGTTTCATCATATTTATATATCTATTTCATTGATATGCTCAATTGATTTTTTTCACCATTTTACTCTTTACACAACCAAATCATATCAACTCAAAAAATGATTGTCAATACTTTTCCCCTCTCAAGAAAAGGTTTGAAGCATGTTCAGTAAATGTGTTCATGAAAAGGGATGAAGTCTTAGGACAGGTAGACAGTCAATATTAGTTTCATATAACTTTGATGACACTTTATTTGGGCTACCGAAGGGTTCCAATCAAATTCATAACTGGATTTGGATTGACCCAAGAAACCGTCTTTTATTCATTTGAGTAAGACTCTAAAATGTTGATCAATTTTTTTTCTCATGCAAGGCTTGAATTAGATTTTCATAGCATGAGATTTCTAAAATTGGGTGGCTCATGTTTATGATGCTTAAATGCATGTGTAGTCGGAGCCAAGTAGCCAAATTCAGAAATTTGCGGTGAAACCTAGCATATCGAGGAAAGAGTGGCTTGAAATATTTGAAAAAGGTTGCAAAAGAGCTAAAAATAGCATTCAAGCCCCCAACATACGACCTTGGTGGGCTAGGCTGCATGTACAATGCATGTCTAGCTTACTGATTTGACCAACATCTGAACCAAAGTGGGGCAAACATTTCATGTTCACCCTAATTAGAGGAAAGCATTAAGGTTTCATGGGAAGGGCATGGTGCTGCTACACATTTTGAAGATTCATCACCATTGGGAGTACCTATCATACGTGTACACTTTCCCTAAAGGCCTATAAAAACGTCCCTAGTGATTATATTTCTTATATCTTGCCCATCGTGACTATTATTTCTCTCTCATATGTAAATTAGGAGGACAATGAGGGTCTTCCAGACTTGTTTTTGGGGACACATGGAGTGTCCCTTCATAACTCACTCTTCTCCTTTCCTTGCTTGAAGATGCCTTTTTCCTCCACTATGGGTTTTATATTGATTTTAGGGTAGACCCTCAATATGTGAGTCGGATCATGAACTGATGTCCTTGTCCATTTGAGACTAGGATTTAGTTGTGTGGGAAGCTGCATCTAACTAAGGAAGATCAGGGTGTATGGATGACATTCAAGTGCATGGGTTATTTGATCTCCCCTATATCTCAATGGATACATAATTGGTGGATGCCTTCATTCAACTTTTGGATTTGAAGATCAATAAATTTCATTTTGGCCAAGAATTCTTAATGCTAACTTTGCAAAAGAAGTCATACATCACCTACCACCTGCTTCATTACAAATGGTCCACTTAATGTAACCATGATTATTTGGCAAACCTGCTGTCTAGTTTGTTGGGCGTGAAGAGCATAGTACTTACTTCTTTTTGAGTCAAAAGATGCAACCTAGTGCAATTCAAAGGTTATGGTACTTTTTGAAGTTTGACAACTACCCTCCAACATATGTTGACTTGCAAGATCATGTAAATACATGCATGTACATTCTTTATTATTAGAATGGGAGATTAAGTTTCTCCCAAGTGCTTCTAGTCATGTAGGCTGCCCTTCATTGTGAGTACATTCTTCATCGATGTAGGCCAATCCACCTATGCCAACCGTCCACCCACAAGAATCCACATCACTTCAAAATTCCATTGGTCTACAATCTCATCAACCAATGAGACCATCAATTGATGTCGCAAACTGATTATTCTCCCGCCAACCAATGACTGATGAAACATCTATAGACACACCATTATCATCTATCAACATTGGTTTGCAAAACCAACCACCACCTAATGGTGAGAATCCATAAGTCCTCAATTGAAGAAACACCTGATTGCCTACCAATGAAAAGATGATGGTATCCTACCAATAATTATCTACACAACTATCTATTAATGGAAACTTAGTGTCCTCTAACTAATGACATTCTGGCATGTGTCACAAATTAACAAAAACCTATCCTTTACCTACCTATGTGTTTGTACGTTTATACATGTATGTAAAGACAAATGAATCCCATGCGTTCATCAATGAATGAATTTTATGGGTACTCATGGACTGCTAGAACATGCACACACATGGGAAATTTGGAAGTCATGTGAGACCCCATGTCTTCATTTTTACATCCGCCCCTTTACATACATGGTAGCTGAAGACTTAATTGTAAGATTACTGGGCGATTTATAAGCAATATAATCATATATAAACACAATTCAGGGCCTCTATGGAAAGGGACCCCATGTAGATTCTTCCAAGATACATAAATCATTTCTCAACATCCACTTCCAACTTCCATCAATGGTTTCCAAGGGTTAAAAACCACATCAACCGAAGACAACCACCACCACTGTCCACCTGCTCTGCCTTCATAGAAATAGATCTAGGTACAAAAAATAAAACTACTAATTTCAATTCCACCCTCCTGAAAAATGTCAAGGAGTATCTTGCTATCGAAAGGAACACTTTTATCTCCAGGCTTGAATATAGGAAACCACACTCCATGAGTGCTCCCCCATGTTCTATTGTAACTATGCCTTCTTTCTTCCTTTGTTAATCTTGTTACTACTTCCATGAGTGAGTAGTCCTCTCTCTATGGTGTGGGGGAGTAGTCCCGCTATATGATTTTGTTCTCTTTACTAGATATATTGATGTATAGCCATGCTATGTTTTTGATAACAAATTTATGCTTGTAAATCTAGTTTGTCTAAAATTTTTGCTCATTTGTCAGAAAGTAGATGTGGAGAACTTTAAAATTAATATCTATGACATTGTTTGTCTCATGCTAAACCTTGATGATAACTTCATATAGGTATTTTTAGAGGTGATAGGTAAATTCGATCTAGGTAACTTGATAATGAGCTTAGAGTAATATGTTCAATTTTAATTCTAGCATTAGAAGGGGATTTACCCGGTCTCAACAAATGTATGTTCATGATTTTGATTATCCAATCAAAGAGCGAACAACATACAATAATTGAAAAACCCATACACCCCCATTTTTTCACAATTGATAATTAAAACCTTAATCCAACGTTTTTTTAATTGTGAACTCAGCTTAGTCATATCAAATCCAACTCTTGTGTTAAGTGCTAGTTCTTGGGTGGCTAATTTGATCAAATTACTTATTCAAAATGTTGTCCTTTGGGTTAGATCCTAAACTATAATGTGATCCATTTACCTAGGGTTGGAATTTTCATACACTCAGTTAACATAAAATCTAGGAGTTACATCCTTACACAATTTTCATGTATGATCTGCATTAGTTTGCACTACCTTGGGTGAGAGACACCAATGTTTTACATCTTTATAATAAATTTTCAAGATCATTTGTGTTGGACTTCCCTGAGCTCGAGGTCATATGGCATGCTGGTTGATGTCTTTGACATATTAATATATCTATTGGAATAAGATGGTAGATGGTGGTTGACCTTAGTTGTACTCTTTGGGGATGGATGGGTGTTGAAGTCTCATCATTATTTTTGGTTTTATGTGTTGTTCTATACATTACCAAAAGGATTATGGTGCATTGGATTTTCTCACAAAGAGGTGGATAATAGACCTGCGTTAGTCCGGTCGTTGAAAACTTGAGATTTGATGGCATTGGAGTCATTACCCCATGTTGTTCATGGAGGTCCACCCATAGATATATACTATCATGAGGGAGTCTGAGATGGATGGGAAACATTGTTCATGTTTCATAATTACTTGTATCAACAAGGGTGACCCATTGGAAGAAGTAGAAACTCTACTTTTGGTTTGGTTTCTTTTCTAGGTAAGGTAATCACTTTCTCAAAATGTGTGAGACAACCCCCACCTTCTCAATATTTCCACAGTAGGACATTTGTGCAACATCATCCTACAAACACAAAAACTCCATTTGGTAGTATGATGTTTATTTCAAAAAATAGAATCCCTAGGAACATGTGGATGATTATAGTTGATAGCATAATGTCATATGTTATGCCTGGGTTTTAGATTATTTTATCTTTTGATTTTTTGTTATCATCATGGAGTTTTATCCAGGAAACTTTTTAACAAAATGAAATGCTATCTTTTTAATTTTAGTGCACCCTTTTACGATATACATTGAGTTTGTGATCAATATATCAATTTCATGTAAGGGATCAGAACTGATTAGGGTAATAATAGATTTTTTTTAATCAAGGTGATCCATGAGAACATGGAGTGGGATGGTGATATGGTAGTAAATATCTGAGTATTGGTGGATGCATACACCTACTTTCATCCATACTCCCTCAACCAATATGTCCGCCACATAGTGCGGACATAGATAGTGTTGGATGTCCTTTATTCCCTAAAATAAAAGGACTTGGATTCACACTAGATCTCAAAAGTATTTTACCATAATTAGGGCAATTGACATTCTATTTTTGGATTACACTCAATTACAAGTACTTTCCATATTATCCTATATCAAACTCAACCAAAAACTTTTAACATTGGTATTCACAACCCTAATATGGAGGTTGTTCCCTCACTTGCTGTTGATATTGTGTTAAATTGTGATTCTTTTCTTCAGTAGTTAATCAGGTGCATTTTCATGACAACATATCACTTGGATAGTGGTGCTTAGATACTTAGGATGGAGGTGAGGTTTTAGTGTGCGAAATGCATAAGGGTTGCCCAAACTTGAACCTCCTATGATTGGAATTCCAGTGATTATGGTAACATAGGACCTATCCAGACTACTACAAAGGACGTTGGTTGTAGGACACTATCTTTCATTTATATCCATTGGGCATCATATGCGGTGGAAGATGACCTTGCTTGGATGAAGGCTAAATACACCAGTAAATAATTCCTTTGGAGGGTTCTTTTAAAAAATAATGGATTCATCATCAAAGTTTTGGGTAATATATTCGATGAAGCACCACAAACCCATATCATACAAAAGTATCATATGATATGAAAGATGCACCACCACATATAAGCTCTCTCAAGCCATATCTAGGCTAAGTCATCACTATACACATGCAATATGACTAGATCCATATACAACATGCCCAAAAAAAAACACTCATAAAATTAGCATGAGGATGGAAACCTCTCCATCCATCACATAGTGGGGTGCCAAAGGTATATAAATGGTCAAAGCTGCCCCTAAGGGAATAGGCCTCACTCAATGGTGACATGTGTGGGTAGAAACGGACACCACTTTCTATCATTTTTGGCATTATGTAATGCTTTTATGATGATCCTCATAGTTTCCTTGGCTTGAAGGACCTATTGGTTGTGTCTCCACTCATTGTACTGCTTCCACATAAAGTAGGCAGTGCATGTGTAAGATAATGTAACTGACCATTTCCCATGCTTATGCACCTTGTCTTTGTTCTAAACATCATTATAGTTTCCATCAAGTCAAGCTCTTATGGAAACACAATACCACAAAAGGCAACAATATGAATTCAAATAGAGTGGGAGAACGAATAAGAGAAGAAGAGGTGTGCTCTATTTTCTGGTTTAGGGTAGAAAATGCATCTATCCAACTGGTGTGAAAACCACTCTCTGATCTTATCCATAGTAGAGAGTGCATTATGGTGATCTATGAATATGGTAGTGCTCTACCGAGGTAAGATAAGCCCCTTACAAATGAGTTATCTTACTAGACATGCACTATATTTATGCCTAATAATCTCCCACAGATTGGTGTCCCTCACCCTCAAAAAGATGTTTCCATTGTTGTTATTGTGGAAGATACTATTGTGCACCGCCAATTATCTTTCCATCTATTTCCAAGTTCTCTAGAAAACTTTCATCATGATTGAGGGATCGCTAAGATGCTCCCGTACCTCCTTTTCATCCATACAGTCCAGACTGATATTTAGTCAAGAATAATTGTGAGAGACACTCTAGGGAAGTCCATTTGGTGATGTTGTTGGTCTGGTTCATCCCCAAGCCACCTTTCGCCAATGGGAGCACAAAGCAATCCATGCTTATCTGATGCAATATCCCCTCCCAAATTGAAGTCATCAATCTCATGATCCATACCGTCGCAGCTACCTTTCGCCAATGGGAGCACAAAGCAATCCATGCTTATCTGATGCAATATCCCCTCCCAAATTGAAGTCATCAATCTCATGATCCATACCGTCGCAGCTGGTGGGGGGAATATGTCCTTGCATGGACTAGAAAGAAATGAGGCCTTGAATGTTTGATCTTGTGAGTTTGCATCTATATGCAAAAGAGATCCGATCCTATGGGCAATAACTAATCATGCTTTAGAACCTATCTAGAAAAGACCCAAGATGATGGGATTTGATGTTGTTCCCCATGAGTGGGAATCCAAATTATTTACATGGAAGATAATCTTCTATGAAGTCTATATCATGTTTGAGATCATCACTAATAGTTTCATCCAATTTGGAGAAGAAAACATATGATATGAAGGGTTTGACATGAAGTCTAATATATTTTCTAAAATCCTAAAAAATGGATTTGATCCCCCTCATGCATTGATATGAACCCTTAGTGAAGATGAGGACATCATTCATGAATGTCAGGTGGGACATGACTTTTGTGCCTTTCATATTGTATGTGGATAAGGCATGTTGCCACTTGCTCTAATGAAGGAGGGAGAGGTAATCCATGATAATGATGAAAAAGAGGGGAAAAGAGGGGATAATCTTTTTGGAGCCCCCTGGAGTTATTAAAGAGCCCAACAAGGAATCTATTGATGATCACCAAAAATGAGCATGTATTTGTGCATTGGACCATCCATTTGATCCATTTCTCTAAGAAGCCAAAATGGAGGAGAAGCTCCCACAATGCTGCCCATACCATGTAATTGTATGCCTTGGAAATGTCAAACCCTAGAAGGAATTTTCCCACCAATAAAGAGAAATAAGATATGATAAATCTTGGCACAAAGCCCCCTTGGTACTCAGATATAATGGTGTCTAGAATTCCCTTAATTTTTTCAGGCACTATCTTTGCAAAAATCTTGTAGATCACTCCCTAACAAGCAACAAGTTGGAAGTCTCTCATTGAAGTAGTGTAAGGAGTGGGGCCCAAGAGGGGATCCACTCATTACTCAAATTGAGGAATAAACTCATATAATATAAACATAGTAACAAGAATGTTGGAATATATGAATTTTTTATTTCTTAAAAGGAGCGATATTCAATACCAAATTATAGCATCAGAAATAAATGTAATGACTAAATTCAATTGCACAAGTTTACATAATAATCTCCCACTTGGGGTTTACATGAAATAAACAACTTCTTCACTAGGCAGAGGGATGTCCAAACTATTTCAAGACTATCTACCATGAGTCATCTCCACTAATTCTAGTCTAGGTTATCATGCCAAGCCCTCCATGTCCTTCACCTAAGGGGTTGGATTCATACCCCATAAAAGACAAAAAATGGATGTTGTCATCATAAAAGCTAATATGTGCATATCATTATGAATTGAGAAATCTTAGGAAAAAAGGACATCAATAAACTACTTAAGGCTTCCCAGATCAAGAGAGTTAGTGATTATCCAAATGGATATTAGAGAAAAAATTTTAAAAATATAATAAACATGAGAGTTTATTGCATTTTAAAATGTCATATCAATATTATCAGAAGACATATATAGTTACATGGTGAGTAATAAGCAGACTAGCATATACCAAAAAGTAGGGAAGGAACCAATATATTACATTCCAAGGGGAAGGAGGACTAAAACCTTAGTCCCCAAAAAATATGGATTAACTAAAACCTCAGTGCATTGGTAGGAGGACTAAAACGCCAGTGCCCGCAATATAATATATTACAAGAGGACTAAAATATCAATGCAATGGCAGGGGGTCTAAAACTTCAGTGACTAAAATAGATATGATGTCGATACTTCTAGTTATGACTAGTAAATCACACATGCAAATAGGGAAAGCAAGATAAAGTATAGTCGATATCAAATAAGGGATAAAAATATCCAACTAATATCAAGTGCGGTCAGACGAACCATAAACAAACATCCAAGCATTCCACAATTATGATCCATCATACAATCATAAAAGTCCAACACTTGAATTTTAGGGTTTCATATAGTTCAAATGCTTAAAATTTGGGTTTTCACATGGACTAAGATGAACAAGATACAAATTAGAATCGAACAATCATATACAACAAAATAAGGCGATCACAAGATCTATTTCAGTCAGCTTGATCCAAATAAACCAATGAAGCATGAGAGAGGAATCTCAATATATTAATATCCTATTAGAGGATCAAGAGAGCAAAACAAGAGTAATTTACAAATAATACTCATAAGGGAATGCAACATCCATCAAGAGAGAGAGAATGGATTAATTACTCAATATATAATTGAGAGAATGCAACATACATCAAAAGAGAGACATTGGATTAGTTTCTCAATATATATTCGAGAAAATTCAACATAGCTCACATCCAATCTACCAAGTTCAAATCTAAACCCTAGATTCACATAAGGCATCCAAGCCACCTAATAAACACATATATGAATTTAGGATTAAGTTCATATTAATCACATAAACCCTATAAGATGCCTTTTTATTATAGTAGTTAGGTTAATCAAAACCACATCATCTCGTAAATTATATTTTACTGAGTTCATAACATATTTTACTTTATTTTTCTAATTTACAAATTATTAGATATGAGTTTTAGAAATTTTGATGAATTAGAAAAATCCATAAAAATCACATATTTATTAGATTGAAGTTATGTAACAAAAATGGAACTGTTGGATGGGGGATAATTTCTTGATTTAAAAGCATACTTTTACTAAATATTTTGAGGTACCAATTAAAAGTTAGGATTTCTAGAAAATTGAAGAATCATAAGTTTGCATAAATCCATGTATGTAGGTTAATCTACCTGGAAAACTCGATGAGATGGACCACTCAAAAGTGTCCATGAGTTCAAGACCCAACAAAAAAATCCCACAATTAACTATTAAGACATAGTGAAAATGTCAAGACAACCCATTATCTAGCATACAAAAAATTGTTGGTAAGGAGAAACATGTAAAAACAAGACCTAGTATCTTCCTCCTCAATTTTATGAGGACTAGAACTAGTGAGAATCTAGAATTAGCAATCAAAGTCTATGATTATGGAACCTTTATCTCTGGAAGTCATCCCATTTGGAGTTGTTGCTCCTACATGCACTCAGAAATGCCAGAAGATTGACAACAAGGTGTATAAGAATCAAGAGTCCACCTCTGTCAATAATTCCAAAACAAGGTGGCAGGAGAACAACAGAAACACATGAGCATCCGTTTCAACTTCATATTCAGTAGAACCAAGAAAAAAGGTGAAAAAGAAATATGGAACTAAGTTGTAGAGACACCAACAAAATTAATAGATGTAAGGACATGGACATGGTTGTAGGTCAGGTGCTGGCAATCAGAACCACAAGAGGAAAGAAAGGTTAGCCAAAAGTGATAAGGAAAGTAGTGAAGGGGATTTAGGAATATTTGCCATGGTGTCAATTGAACAAGTAGAGGTGTTGTTCGTTGAGACGAGGCCTAAATTTCTCGAGAGGAAAAAGGATCTGGAAAAACAGACTCATGTGTGAGAGATCCAATTGAGAGAAGAGGAAGTATGTAAAGGTTCCACGAAGGTTTTAGGAAAGTGAGATATATACAAGGAGGGCCAAAGAGAGATCTGTCAATCTATGTTATTAAGGTGGTTTCCTCCCTAATTCGACATTTCCACAATACGGCATGCGAAGATCATATAAGGCTCATTGTGTGCATAAACATCTCATGAATTCAATGTGAAAAATATCTCCTCGAGTGATTAACCATTTAGAGAGAAAGTAGAAAGAGAATCAGAGGAGAAAAAATGCATACATAAGAGGGAAAACAAAAAACTTGCCAAGTTCAAAGATAAGATGTGTGCGTACGATCTAGATGCTACATATCTGGCTCAAGTCTATATAAGAAAATCAGGAGTGACAGCAAAATCAGTGGAACATTAGCAATATTGTCGGAATACATTGAATAATTGTCATTTGGGTACTATCAACATGTTTTATACTAATTAGTTGATGGCTCAACCAATGTCTAGTTAAATATAAAATTGATATCTAGGATAAATATGACATGTGGAATCTGAATTTTGGATTGGTTTCCACTTTTAGGGTAAACCATTACAATATTTAATATTTTTGAGTTATCTTATATTTTTCTTCCTAAATGGAATTAAGGGATATATGCCTTTTCAATTAATGTGAAACTTGGACCACAATCTAAATAAAACATGAGGAACTTGAATCTAGTTCCAATTTGTTATCTAGAGAATATTTATTAGGTGATATCATGGATTGGGGTTCAATGGTGTTATTTGCCTATCTATTTACTGAAAAGACATTTATGGATAATATTTTGATATTACATTTTTTTATGATTATCTTCACATTACTTACTTTCCTCACTTATTATGTGTACCTACATACTTTATTCAACCCATATTTCAAAGATGTTTAGTGATATTATCTTTCTGATCATAATCAAGCCAACTCTCCATTATCCTTTATCTCCTTTTTATAATTCATCATGAATTTCCCAACATATTATTAATATGGATATGTACAAATTTGTTTCTACCACTTATTATTATTAGTAGGTCTAGATGGGTATAACCTATATCAAGTTGGAGGTTTATTCCTAAACTAACTCAAAGTCATACAAACCTTAAGATTTTTTAGGTCTCGGAGGTCATGCTTCTGTATGTTACAACCGGTACCCTCCTTCTTGAGGATGAGGGTCATGTTGGCATGGTTTGTTTTTCTGACCATGTTCCCTCTCCATGATCCATAATATCTTTTCAGACGTTGTCTTTGATGATTCCCCATCACTTTATGAAGAAGTGATCATTGAAGCCATCTGGTCCCGACAACTTGTCAATGCCAGTCTCACATAGTTCCTTGCAAAAATCTTCTTTGAGACAAGGTTTGCATAGTCCTCTATTTGGTATGGTGAGATATTATTTGTGGGTGCAACCTTAATGGGATGATCACTCCATTTCTCTGCTTGTAGAGGTGGCTAAAAAAGCCAATGGACTCCCCTTCTAGTTTCTCTTGGCTACCTATATGCCTTCCCTCCACATCCACAAGGAAGTGGATGGAATATTTGTTTAGTCTCCTCTTCACTGTTCATTGATATTATGCGGTGTTCCCTTCTCCATCTAGGATCCATTGCACATGGATCCTCTAGTAGAAAATTGTTTCCTCCCCCTTGTCCAACCGCTCGAGTCTACCCCTTCAATTCTTTTCCTCATCCACCAAGTTATCTTTCACAAGGGTATCCTGCAACCCTTCCAAGATTGCTTGGTATTTGGTGTTTTCTTCCATGCAGAGATTCCTAAAATTGACTTAGTTGCTCACCCATGCATTTCGAACAACTTTCATCACCATGAGTTTTTTTGTCTCCATACAGAAAGGGTTCCTTATGACCTATGAATTCCATGCTTCCTCTACAACCTCATTAAAGCCCTCCTATACTTAAGGTTTTAGAATGGGTAATTCCTCACTTGCTTATATTTATAAATGGATTTAGCAAGGAGGCCATGATCACTAATATGCAAGGAGGAAATATTAGATGAGTCAGGGAAAAGATCTAGCCATTTCTCATTTACCAATGCTCTATCAAGTAGACAGGAAAACACACCACTTCACCTCTCATCTATTATTCTACGACAATATACCCCCATATGGTTGGAGTTCTATCAATCTAGATACCAACATGGAATTGTTGAACTCCCTCATTAATTTACATGACATATCAACTCATCCTACCTTTTCATTTTCTTTATAGATAGTGTCGAGATCCCTGCCACCAACCAGACATTGTCTATGGTTGTATGCATCATGATCATCTCCTTGTACAACTCTTTGTATTGATTAGGCCTGGTGTAACATCCCATGATTTGAGGCCTCAGATAAAACACTCTTAAAAGGAATGATTGGACTACCCATATCACTAAGGTGCACCTCCTTTTCCGGGATCCCATCACTAAAGAACTCCATAGTTAAGCGTGCTCATCTTGGAGTAGTACTAGGATGGGTGACCAATCAGGAAGTTGATCTTGGCTTGTGCGTGAGTGAGATTAAAGCACGCAGTTAAGGCTAGCGGTGGTCTGTGGGGCCAGTCATCAATCCTAAAACTCTGCTAGAGCCTTGGGCAGTGGGCCTAGGTGTTACAAATGGTATCGGAGCCAATTCCCCTCTAGTAGTTGGGACCACATGGACATGGCATGGCAGTCTTGAGCCGTGCGGTCCAGGCATGTAGGAAAGGGTTGTCCATGGTTGACGTAGCCACCCTTGCGCTGGTATTCCGTGATCGGGAGCTGGGTGTCCATGGGCCATAGTGGGTTTGCACTGAAATGGGGAAAAGATTATGAGGCCTTATAGTTGAGCCTTGATGAGGACATCAAGAGTCTAAGTGGGGGAGATTGTAACATCCTAGGATTTGAGGCCTCAGATAAAACACTCTTAAAAGGAATGATTGGACTACCCATATCACCAAGGTGTACCTCCTTTTTCGGGAGCCCATCACTAAAGAACTCCATAGTTAAGTGTGCTCAGCTTGTTGTAGTACTAGGATGGGTGACCAGTCGGGAAGTTGATCCTGGCTTGCACGTGAGTGAGATTAAAGTGCGCAGTTAAGGCTAGTGGTTGTATGTGGGGCCAATCGTCAATCCTAAAACTCTACTAGAGCTTTAGGCAGTGGGCCCAGGTGTTACACCTGGAGTCCCTACAAACAATAGAGATCATCACTACTATCCCTCTGGTGTTTTCACATCCTATTGTAATCATCTGGGTTGATCAACTCTTTGTGGTGATTTTCCACACCTTAGAGTCCAATCCAAGGCAAACACGTGCTATCCAATGGCACTTCACATCAGAGATGCAGTTCCAACCTTTGGGAAAGAGACTGAGTATCAATTTTGTGTTTACCAACTTGATATTGGTCTCCATAGTATCTTAAGGACGCACTTTAGACTCAAATGAGGTTGGATATTGCCTTTCTTTTCTCTGGATCTCAAGTGAGTTTAACATTCCATGTGATGGGAGACATCAATACATGAGAGAGGGAGAAACCAAATTAGGATCCTTATTGTTCCTCCATTTGTATCTCCCTATGGAATGACTTGGCACGCCCATAGGGTCTTGCAGCTTCCTGGTGTCCTTCAAGATTTGGTGCCTCCTTGTCTGCCACCACTGATGCAGTTCCTCCTGAGGTAGAGTCACAATGTTTGGTTGTCCTTTTCGATGTGCTTGACTTTTCCATCCCATATTGTTATGGCCTCTCTCTAGGGTTGTAAGGTATTTTGGACATTCTCATCCATAGAGAGTTGGTCTTGGGCGAGTATCTTAGGTAAGACAAATTTGGATCCTTGGTGGACCAGTTTTAGGTTGAAATGGCCTTTCATTCATCTTTATACCCATGCAGCTCACATACTACTCTCAACCTAGTATGGGTCCGAGTTTACTGAGTTGGCATGGCTGCATCCACCCAATCATCATTGTCCACCCCTGAATCCAACATTACAGGGGAAATACCCGATTGTGGATCAGGGTTTGGGTTAGGGTTGTTGCGCACCTTGCTTGCTAATGTTTTTGGTGGTGCCACCGTGTCAACGTTGGGGTTATCATCTGGTTACGTCGTGGCTCCTCTCTTATCAGGGACAAAGCCGTTGATGTCATCACAAGTTGTGGTTTTACTATCAATAGTGTTATTTATTGAGTCTATCTTGGACACATCACTATTTAGCTACCCAGGTCCATCACTAGTCGGTGATGATGGTTTGTGCTTTTTGGTATTACTTTTTCCATATCTAGTACCTTTGGCCTTGATTTGGGAAGTTGCTGACTTATCTAGCCTATACATTAGGCATTTGATCTGCCTCCACATGCTCTTAGTCAGAGACAAAAGGGAAACACTTGAGGTCATGGTCGAGTGCCACACACTGGTGACATTGTAGCGGTATGTAGTCATACACCATCCAAATCCTTTTGGGCTCATCATAAAAAAATTGGACCCAAACCTTGGAAAGAGGGTCATGGTTAGTAGGTAGGTCGAGTAGCACCCTTGCTTGTGCTGAACCATCCACATACGCCCTGTTGGAATCTACCTAGACTAGTTTCCCAACATAGCTAGACACTCTACTCATGATGTCAGTAGAGAAAAGGTGTTTGAGGGTCGAAAAAGTCACCCAACAAGGTGTTGTGGATAGCAAGTCTCTCTCAAAGGTGAGCGAAGGTTGCCCTTGGAGAAGGAGTACCAAGTTTCTATCAAAGAACCGTGACCCACCATCTTTTTCATGTTGGAAGTCCTCCTATAGGTTGAACAAGGCATTGAAAAAGCTATTCACCTTTTTTTCGAGCTCAAAGTGCCCTCAAGGTTGCCACATCTGTTTGATCCATCTAGTCACTACCATCTCATGTGGGAGACAGTTGATATTTTTGATGGCCTCTCAGGGAATTCTTACTAGGTTTTCACCAGTAAGCTTGTCTGGTCCCCAAAACCTCAACTTTCTAGAAGCATGGACCAATGATGGCTCCTATTGGGTTAACATAACTTCCACCTAGGATGTTGTGTTGGATCACATGCCAATACCCACACCGGGCCTCAATTTGGTTGTTTCCTCTTGGAGTGTGGGGAAGGAGGAGCTTGCTTAGTATTGGAGCCCCCCTCCCCCATGTTGGACAACCTATTTCTTGAGCTGTGTGGGTTTCCTATGCATCATCGAAGTTGGTATACTCTTCATTGTCATCCCTAGTACCTTCAGAAGGAGTCGACAAGCTAGTTGGGTATGGAAAGGAAGGACCTTTGCCTTTGTTGGATGGTGGTACACAATGTGTGGTGGGCTTGGCAGATCTGCCATTGTAGTGCACTCCTTAGTAGCTTCTCAGTTAATGTTGATGTGTTGTCCCTCCCTACACTTTGATTTACCTTTTGCCATATGTTAAAGCATTGTTGTCATCACCACCTCTGTGTTGTCGGAGCCAGATGGCGTGAGGTCGATCACCTCCAAGGGGCTGGACAAGTGTATGCTTGAAGGCTAGACTTCTAGATACACTGTCTATGTGGGTAGTTGGCAATGAATGTTTGGGATCATGAAGGTAGATGGGGTTAGGATAGGAGAACCTCTCCTAGGGAAGGGAACTAAGGCATATCACCCTTGAGAGAAGACAAAGTGCTTACTGTAGATATAAGAGAGAAAAAAATAATGGCCATGCTCATGTGAGTTAATATATGTTATTGATCTCATGGAATCACAATAGCCTGATCCAGTTCAACAAACATAGATTGAATAATAAAAATAGATTACTCCATGCCTCCAATTCAATTTGGATATCTATGAAAAAGGGATTATAGGGTCACAACATCATTGGTAAAGTGGGTTCATCATTTCCCTATGAGGGGTTGCAATTTGATCACTTAAATCTACACATTCATTCCGGGGCATCTTTATTAGAAATAGTATTTATAAAATAATATTTAAGTTATGTGGATTAGAATGCATTTTATTAGTCAATCAATTCTTTTTTGTGAAGTGATGAGTTTGATGGTGGAGCTCATGGAACATTTTCCATTACCTTAACATTGTAATGAGTTAACCCTTGTCTTATCTAAAGACCCATAATTATTATCTTCTGAGTCAAGAAGGGGTTTAAAAAATGTTTTTGGATGTTCTCCTGTAATTCTACCTTGTCATTAGTAGTAGTAAATCTTGACGTCAAAACAAAAGGATGTCTCTATACATATCTTGGAGTCAGATTGTTCCACTATTGTGAACCCATGTATGATGTATGGTGCCTTCCATTTTAGGTTGAATTTTACCTAGGTGTAAGGATTGAAGTAAACATGTGGCACATAGTTTCCTTTCCATAACTATCAAGGATGTACCTTCTTGGATAAGGAAAAGCATCCAGTCTTGATATTGCAGCATGGTGCATGGCATGAAGCCTTCATTATTCCTCATGTTTAGAGAATAGACACGATCCTGGATCCAATCTGCACTGGGGATCTCTTCCTCTTAGAGTATGCATATAGAAGGAAGTTTGACAATAATTGGTAGAACAACCTTGGTCCCATATATGAGGGAGTAGGATGTTCTACCCGTTGAGGTACAAATAGGACTCATGCATGTAGAGAGAGACATGGAAAGCTTCTCATGCCACTCTCAAGTAGATTCAATAGTATTATTAAGTATCTTTATGAGTTTATTGTTGGCTTCCTCAACTGCTCCATTCATTTGAGGTCAATAAGGAAAATTTTAGTGATTTTTAATGCAAAGAGAATCTATATACCCTTGTAATGTCATTTTGATGAAGTTGGTCCCATTGCTGGAAATGATCTTGATGGGAACACCTTTCAAGTGATGATATTGTTAAGAATGAACTTGATGACTTGTGCGTCCTAGGAAACCTGTAAAGACCCAATCTTTACAATCACATATTTACAAACTTGTATCAAAAGTATAAACATATATTTATTACAATCATGCTTTTACATTAGTGTCATAAAATCTTTAATTATATGATTACAAGATTTAGAATATGCATTGATTCCTAACTACTCTTCAACAGGGGACAACTCGTACACATCTCTTCTAGTCCTTTCTTATAAAACCTATACATGATTTCCTGGAGGAACAAACCACACATGGACCCATGAAACGAAAATATAGGTCACCTAGGCTGATACTAAATCTAATATCGAACTACTTTAAAAATAAAGAGTTATGAGATTAAATCTAGGTAAGATTGCTTGGTGAAGTATGGGACCACAAAAAGATAATCTAGTTACCATGCTAGTTTAAAAAAGGTACACTATTTCAAAGTGGTAACTAGAAAACAATAAAGCGATTCTCAAAATAAATATCAATATTTCAAAATGAGATGATATTTCTCAAAGCTAATATCAAGATATCAAATTATTCAAAATGAAAAGATTTATCTATTGGCACAATCAATCTAATATTCTGTCTTTTCTAGTGAATCGATGCCTAGTGTCCTACCCTCTAGCTATGCGAGAAGAAAACTTTGCCTATGGGGGTAACCAATACTAGGGGACATCTAATTCTCCATTATCCACTGTGTAGGGTTGGGGGATATGACCTGCCGATTCTAGTGAGCCAAAGCTCTTATCCAATATATCAATTTTTTGTGTCAATATCGAAATCAACCAATATTTCAATTATTCAACAATGTTCAACTTTCAACTTAGTCACAATGTCCTTCAAAAAGAGGGAAAGGCTAATGACAACATTGGTTCACCACTTTTGCAAAATTATATAGATGAGATTCGAGAGGGAAATAAAATAGCTCATTAACAAAATCGAGAATCTAGTACCTATTTCAATTGTGAGATTCCAATCTAGGTGCCCACAGGGATCAAAGATGTCAATTTTTCATGAATCTATTAAAAGAAAATGTACTAGGGTTATTTGAAATTTCTTGGCTTGGAATTACTCATTAGTTATCATTAGGTGAATTTTATTGACAAATATTCCCCTTAGTTGTATCTTAGGTCATCATATGATCCCACATTATTATTAAGTGCAAATATGTAAATCTTATGAAGGTACCAAGACATATTTGTACCATTCCATTTAATCCCTAATTAATGGGGTAACTAGTGGTCTACTTTATAACTGAGGGAAAGAAACTATACTCATTTATTGGTACCTATGTCTCAAATATGCACATGGATACAATCTTAATTGTATCTAGAGTTTCGTTAGAAATTTGGTTAACATATCCTTGATAATTATTAGACTTACACTAATATATTTATGTGATGAATCAATCAAGTTAATTCATATTTCTAAATTTATGTTTCTAGAGTATATTACCATTATGAATTACCACTCTACTATATATCAGCCCTGAAACCTTACACCCATCACAATACATTAAATCATACTGTCTCCTTTCTGTCAAAGCCGCAACCTCTCTACCTCCATCCATCAATATTAGAATTGGTGAGTCCATTTACCATTGAAAACTTTCAGCTAAACATCCTTCCATAAACAACACTACCTTTTCCGACCTCACTACACATCCACCTTCCTGGTTTAGCCCTAATAAAGATAAATTATCTACCTTGCATTCCAGGGTGTCAAATGACCGAAACCATGTTTGGATCCGGAAAACCTCAAACCACTCTGAAAACTCTTATCTCCTTCCAAGCAAAAAAAGAACCAGATCTCCTGAACTTTCACTCCATGTAAACAAAATCAAACCTAGAAGCTCCACTTTCCCATCTCCTTCCTCTACTAAGGAAAGCTGCCCATCACCAAACAAAAATCATCAAACAACTATGAACCAAGCCTCATCTCATATCAAGGATGATATTTCTTTGCAGAGTTCGGAGTAAGAGAGCCCTCAACAAAAGCTCACTTCCAGCTACCTCCCGAAGATCTTGCAGCCAAACCACAAAGACTCAAAAAGTTCTATCATCATCAACAGAGTAAAGAAAGGTACTCCTTTTTCCTCCTCCCGCTCTTTTAGTAATGTTTCAACTAAAACTTCTTTATCATCTACTCAAACTTTTCTAGATAAAAATAAAGACTTTGACTCTATCGAGGATTTAGGTTCTTGGTCTGACATAAAAAGCTTCACTTCTTTTGCAAATAAGATAGGCTTTCAACTCGAAGATGATGAGGATGCTCATAATGTTCTTAACAATCTAGAAACCTATATGGGATGGACAAAAAAAAGGCTTGATCATGCCAACATCAAAACAATGATTATCTAATTTGCCTTTTTGCACTCATCTTTCTCTTTTTCAAAATGAAAATTTCATCTTGGAATATATGTGGCACTGCAAACCTCCATAGAAGGAAAAAATACGCTCCCACATTTATAAAAACAATATCGATCTTATTACCATCCAAGAAACAAAAACCTTTCTTACCCCTTTTGCCCTCAAAACAATTGGAGGTAATCGAATCACAAACTGGATCCAACTACCTCCCGAGGGTTTCAAAGGTGGCATCATTGTTGGTTTTAACAATCAGGCTCTTGTTCCACAAAACTCTTCCATCCTTAACTTCTCCATAACCATTGAATTCAAAAACCTTTCCGATGGATATCTCTGGTCTTTCTCAGGGATATATGGGGAACCTGGTTACAACAAATCCCTCTTCCTTGAGGAACTAAATCACCTCATTACAAATTTCCACAAGTCTCCCTGGGTTTTGGGTGGTGATTTTAATCTGATCACCCAAATCACAGATAGGCTCAATTCAAATCCCTCCACTCAATCGATGTCAACAGTTGATAAAAAATTCTGTCAGATGCTTACAAACCACTCCCTGATCGATATCATACCATCAAACGCTTTATACACCTGGTCTAGAAACCAGACATTTTCCAGGCTTGACCATTTCATTTGTACAAACCTTTGGGAAGATAAACACCCTCTCTCATCAGTTTATATCTCCCATAGAACCATTTCTGACCACTTCCCTCTAATCCTTGATACAACCTCTTCCTCGTGGGGCACTCGATCTTTCAAATTTGAAAACAGTTGGCTCTCCACAGACAACTTCTCCAGATCATGTCTAGAAGCTTGGACTCTTGCTGACTCACAAACAACAAACATTGGTCTTCATACCCTAAACAACACAAAAAAGATCAAATCTCACATCAAAAATTGGAAACTACAAAACCCTATGAACTTATTCGAACTTCAAAAAAATCTTGAAGATCAGTTCCTCTTTGTGGACAAGGATCCATATGCTGACCTTGCCCTTGTCCTAACCATCAAAGCTGAACTTGATCACATTAACCATTGTATTGACACTAGATGGAGACAAAGGGCAAAAATCACTTGGGCTAAAGAAGGGGATAAAAACAAAAAATTCTTTCACAAAATTTGTAACCAAAACTTTCATCAAAATGCCATAACCCATCTAACAATAAATGGTAGACTCACATCCCATAAACAATCCATCATAACACACATAAAAAACCATTTAAAAAATATCTTCAATAACAACCACAATCCCATTTGTCTCAATAACTTGTCATGGAACACAATTTGTCAAAAAAACATAAAAAATCCTCATGAACTCATAAAATCCTTCTCCCTCGAAGAATTACATTCTGCCATCACTGACCTTGGTAAAAATAAATCTCCAGGACCTGATGGTCTCAATGTGGAATTCTACTTGGCAAATTGGAACCACTACAAAAATGACTTCACATCCTTTTTGTCTGCTTTCCATGCTAGTACAAACCCACATAATATCATCAAATTCATAAATAAAACCTTCATCACCCTGATAAAAAAAATAGTCAACCTGAAAATATTTCTCACTTCCGTCCCATCAGCCTCATAAATATCTCATATAAAATCATTGCTAAAACTCTAGCAAACAGGATTAAGCCGCTCTTGGAAGACATCATCCCTCTTAACCAATCTGCATTCCTAAAAAACAAAAGTATTCAAGATGCTTTCTTGATGGTAAATGAAACGATCCATCTTTTCCATAAAAATAAATCCCCCCTTCTAGCCATAAAACTTGACTTTGAAAAAGCCTTTGATTTTGTTAATTGGCAATGCCTTTTAAAAACTCTTAAGGGTTTTGGTTTTCCTGACAGGTGGATTTCTTGGATCCATGCTTGTATATCAGCACACCATTTCTCCACCATCATAAATGGTGTTCCTTTCAGTTATTTCCATAACTCAAATGGACTTAGACAAGGAGACCCTCTCTCTCCTTATCTTTTCATCATCTTGACTACTATCCTCTCCCGTATGATCCAGCTGGGCAAACAAAATGGTCTTATCTCCTCTCCTGATGTTTGTAAGGAGAATATCATTCAATTTGTAGATGATGCCATTATTTTCTCCTCCCCAGATGAATCCTCCCTTCAAAATATCTTTAGGATCATTGGTATCTTTTCATATATCTCTGGGCTAAAAATAAATATTCAGAAATCTTCCATCTTTGGGGTTAACATAAATCAACCGACTTTGGAGCATTTTAGGGACCTCCTAAAATGCAAGACTGAAGATTTCCCTGTCAAATATCTGGGTCTACCCATCACTCCATACAACATTACAAATGCTATATGGACTCCCATCATTTCAAAAATAAACACAAAACTCACAAACTGGACAAACAACTTCCTTAACCTTTCAGGTCATCTTACCCTTTTAAACATGAGTTGCATTCCCCTGCCCTAAAAAACAAAATCCATTTTAGACAAAATCAGGAGAAATTTTTTGTGGAACAACTTCCACAAACTGGACAAACCAGGGAAACATTACCATCTAGTAAATTGGAAAACCATACAAGCTCCTCTTGAACAAGGTGGTTGGGGAATCATCAACATTGAAACACACTCTCTCTGCCTCATTGCCAAAATCATTGATAGTCTGCTTCAAAACAAACAAAAAATCTGGACCAATCTCATCAAATTCAAATATTATCAAAGCTCTCCACCCTGGCACCAAATCCCTCAAAAAACAGCCTCCCCACTTTGGAAATTCATCAATAAAAACATCCATACGATAACACAAATCATAAACACTCCACCTCACTCACACAAAAACATCTCCTTTTGGTTTGATCCATGGTTTGAAAACAACTCTATCATAAATCTCAGACCAAATTGGTCTATTCCAAATAAACTCCTCAACATAAAGATTAACAAAGCTCTACCGCTCATCACCAGTAATAGATCAAACTCCCTTAAAAGATGTATTCTTTCTCAGATCAGTCAAAATGAATTTGGGCATTTGATCCTCTCACTGGAAAATAACACCTCAAATACTTTCACTTGGAAATGGGGTAACAATTACTCGGTTAAACTTGCCTACACTTTCCTCTCCTACAGAGGTATTTCCCCATCATCATCAAAGATATGGAAACAGAAATGGCCTCATAAATACAAAACTTTCCTTTGGCTTCTGCTACACAACAAGCTTCTCTCAGGTGAAAACATCACAAAAAAGGGTTTCATTGGCCCTTTCAGATGTGCTCTTTGTGAAAAAAATAGTGACTCGGTTGACCACATCTTCTTTAAGTGCATTTTTTCCCAAAATATATTCTCACATTTTTTAAGAAACTGTCTTCCTGATCTCAAGGAAGCCACGTTTCCCTTACAAACAACATCAAATATACTTTACAAAAATTTCAAAAGTAGTGATCTATTCACCACAATCAGCTCGAATCTATGGAAAGAAAGAAACAACATAACTTTCAACAACAAGAAAAACTTGGCCAAGAATATTATATCTCAAATAGATGCCGACCTTTACATCCTAACAAAATGCAGGTAACCTAGCAGATGGGGAACATGACGACTCTGAGGAAGGTGAATCTGAAGCTGCTTTTCTATGTGATCTCAAAGCCATGGTTGATGATGAGACTGGTGTCAGCTTGATTCAACAACAACTGTGATTCCTCTTTCAGGCAAATGTCTCTATTTACAAACTTGAGTTCACCATCTTCAAAATACCTAGAGGCTTGTTATGGGGTGCCTCCCCCTCGTTATCAAAATATTGCTTTTTATCTGATTGCTTTCTTTCAGTTTTAATTATGTTGCTTATCCAAACATTCTGTAAAGATTTTCACATAAGCAGGTTTTGCTTGCTTGATGTGCTATCAATATATGAACTTTACTTTTCCTAAAAAAAAAAACATTTTACTAATATGTAGACTTATTGTTAATTAGTATCATTATATGTATGAACATATTTCTAATATGCATATATCGTGTATGCAAATATACTAGTACATATGTTAATAGGATGACATCAGGCAAATGATTGTTTGAGTTAGTTTATTTATAATTCATTCTCAATAAGTAAAATATACATGTATATTTATACATATGCATCTAGTGTTGTGTTTAATATGGGATACACATAAACTTGCAGATTTGGTACTCTATTTTCTTAATACTCTAGTATATATTTATAGGATATTATGATAAGATTGGTTTCCTAATGAACCAACGTTGCTTACTTCTTAGTCTAGTATCTTTCAGTTTCATTCTACTCTGTGCTGAAACAAAACAAGAGGGAGGAAGAACTAACCTATTTGTCCAATGGTTTTCCACTAATCCTTGAGGGGTTCAGTCCATGTCGAGATTGGGTGGGGTAGCAACTTGCTTTTTCAAGCAGCTTGGAGATGATCTTCATGGCAGGGGACTCCAGGAGTTTACTGACCACTGTTTCTATATATGGAGTTTTGCAACTTGGATTCCTGGTGGCAAGGCAACGCTGGGAGGAGGGTTGTTCTTTGCACTGATCCGTGACAGCTTGGTCTTTGATCAACTTCATTTATCTTGGTCTCATGTTCCTCAGAGCATACTGATTTGAGAGGGAAAAGGAGCCAAAGTACATGAGATGTCCGGGAGCCAATTGCGGAGGATGGATCAACAGTTGCGAGGCCAGAGGGGCTCATTAGTAGATCTTGTACAGACCCATGCTGTAGGTTGTCTGCAGTTACCAAATGAAGTATCATCGTGGATGCTAGTATTGAGAGGGTGGGCTCAACAAGGAGGGTGGTAATGCAAAGGAGGTCGGGCAGTGTTGGGGCACGCTGGTATTGCAGATCATCATGCTCCTTTGTCGGAAAGTATCAGCGAGGATGGATGAGTTTGAATTGATGGCGGTGCTCTCCCATGGTTAGGTGATTGAGACAATGGAAGCAAACTGTGCTCTAAGGCATGGATGAAGGAGAGGAGGGGATCAGGGTCTGAGTATGTGCTGGTGGTGCCGGGGTATCGTAGTAGCTGGTGAAGTGCAGATCTGCAGTATGGTCAGTGACCTGTTCGTTGCAGGGCTGAAGCAGCTGGTTGCTAGGTCACGAGTTCGGGTTGCTGGGGAAGAGGTCAGTGTTGGTGTGTAGGTGGGAGCAAGGAGGGCTTCTGATGGTTGCCAAAACAAGATGACTCCAGTTCCAATGTGCATCGCTGCCACCGGTGATTCCCAGGCATTGTGGTGGCGATGGGCAGAGGAGGTGCTGGCGGCTGCGTTGAAGTCTGTTGTAGATTGACAAGGTGATATCAGGAGGAGGCGATAGGATTCGTCTTTCGACTCCATTTTTTTCTAGTTGTGACCGATCGCCGAGATGTGGAAGCAAATATCAACTAGGTTGTTTGCTTCCGATTGTGGGACCAGTTTATAGGTTGACGATGATCTTGGATCGGGACTGACGAGTCTTATTACGACCATGGCGGTGGATGGATCCATGGTTATTAGGTAGTGTATCCAATGACGAGGAGGAGAGGGAGTAATGAGGGCGGCTTTTGGGAGAACTCTGTAATGGATGGAGGTTCTGAGAGTCCATCGCGTCTGGGTTGTCTCTAGGTCTTTGTAACTGGCGTTGAAGGAGGAAAAATGAGGAGGAGGGAGAGGCAGGCAGGGGAAATGGAGACAAGGAAACATCTACTGATTCCCATCCATAACCGCGCGGGTTGCAGGGTTGGCGGAAGGCTAGGCGCGGGGTTAGGGATGGGCCAAACTCCGGTTTGACCGGGTAATTAGGAGCCAACTAATTCATATTTTGGGTGTTTCTTTGTAAATTTATATCTCCTGATTTAGTTGTTGTTTTAGTTTGAAATTTTGAACATGCCTTTAATTGGCGTTAATCTACATTATAAAAATGCTATCTCCCATAACCATGATTCCAATGTGGCAAATAAATTTATTCTCATAATTAACCCAAAAATAAATATCTAAAATTGAATAATATATTTTTGTGCGATTCCAAAGCCAAGAAATTCTAATGGAGTTTAATTGTTTAATTGTGAGTCCCAAGTGGAATTACCAGACCAAAAATAAGGAAAAAATGCACTTTGGTGCTCGAATTTCAAGATATTTCAAATGGAGTGTAAATATGAGTGCAAATTTTGCAAAAGAGAGTTTCATTTTTAAAAGATTATGGATAATAGCTCAAGATTAAATTTAGTATAAAAAATTGAGTAAGTTACAACATTCTATCCCTTAATGAATATTTCCTCCCCAAAATCAATATATCCATGATGCAACATATTCCACCCTCCACCCCTTAAAGGATTCGACTAGAAATCTAAATAGATGTGTCAAAGTAGTACCCTAACCCTTACTATGCATCAAATTCTTGTTTTAAGGATTTCATGTGACTCTCCTCTAGGGTTTTCTTATATTTTCATGATTGTGACTTACCTAAAGAAATCGTCAAAAAAATCTATAAAATCATTTTTTGTACATATATTATTATAAAAAATAAATTTTCAATGAGAAACCTTTTCGATACAAAGCTGAAAGATGGCCAAAATCAAACTGAGAACTAAGCCACAATCACCTCTTATCAAAATTCACCATACTAATTACTCCATCCTATTAACTACTTGACTCAATTGTGAAAATCAGATCCATGTAGGACCTAAAGAGTCACTAGGGTAACTTTTATTATGGCATAAGAAAGAAGGATATTGTTTTCTACAAATGGGGACTTACAAATTTAAACTTAAGGTTTCTAATCAAACTACTCACCTTTCAGCTACTAGTTTGTTCAATATTTGTAACCACATGTTCTTTCTTCATATATACGTCCTAAATTGGGTTGACGATAATGATTTTTCTTAAGTAGTAAAAATCACCTTGTCTAGGTTGGTATGCAAAGTGAGGAAACCACACCATCACCAAAGTGGACCAGGAGTAATTATGCCAGAATCTTCACTAGACATCCTTCCTTATACACATCAACTTAATTCACTTACATGGTGATGTTATTGAAGGGTGTATTAGACAACTAATTTCAGCTGACTTGGTATTTCTATCTTAGGTAAATCGGGCTAGCAAGATTATGGTTGGTTGTACAACACTTTCCTAAGTTCTAGGTCTACTAGTTATCTAACCATAATTTCCATGAGACATCCATGAGTGTCGACTGTTCATTCTATGATACCATGTTGTAAAGACTCGACCTTTACAATCAAATATTTACAAAATTATATCAAAAGTATAAAAAAATATTTATTACAATAATGCTTTTACATCAAAGTCACAGAAGCTTTAAAAATAAGATTACAACATTTAAAATAGGAATTTATTCCTAACTACTCTTCAATAGGGGACAACTCCTGCATGTCTATTTTAGTCCTTCTTTGTAAAATCCATCCATGAGTTCTGAGAGGAACAAAACCACACATGGACCCCATGATGGGAAAATATAGGTCAACTAGGCTGGTACTAAATCCAATTATTAAGCTATTTTAAAAACAAAGAGTTATGAGATCATATCTAGGTAAGATTGCTTGGTGGACCATGGGAACAACAAATAATAATGTAATTAATAGGCTAGTTTAAAAAAATACAATATTTCAAAAGGTAACTAGAAAACAATAAAGAGATTCTCAAAACCAATATCAAGATTTCAAAATAAAATGATTTTTCTCAAAACTAATATCAAATTATTCAAAATGAGAATATTTATCGATTGGCACAATCCATCTAATATTTGTGTTCTTCAGTGGCTCGATGCCTAGTGTCCTCTCTTGTATGAAAGGATAACACTTTCACCTATGGAGGTAACCAATACTAGGGGACCTGTAATTGTCCATTATCCACTGTGCATGGTTGGGGGATATGACCCGCCAAATCGAGTGAGCCAAAGTTTTTAGCTAATATTTCAATTTTTTGTACCAGTATAAAATCAACCAAATTTTCAATTATTCAACAATGTTCAAATTCAATTTAGTCATGGTGACATACAACAAGAGAGAAAGGCTAATAACAGAATTGGTTCACTACTTATGAATTTTTTATAGATGAGATTCGAGAGGGAAATGAAATAGCTCGATAACAAAATCAAGAATATAGTACATGTTTACTCAAGGTATAAATTCCCTTGTTTTGATGATGACTGACCATTCCTCTCATTTGTGTCTAACGCTTCTACTTGGAGTGATTTTAGATTAGGTATTGACACACTCTAAATGCTTAAACTTGCACATCCTAACTTGGAGAAAGACAAGTCAAAGTCAATGCAAGTGCACTTTTGTGGAAAAGGCCTTAAATCTATCAGAATCATGTTATAAATTACTTGTAATGATTGTATGATTTGTAATTAAGCTAAAACATCAAGAGAACTTAAAATGAATATTTAAGCACTTCTATAGCAATTTCCAAAATTCACCACAAAGACTTCTTTCGGCCAAGTTTCATCTAGGATAAACTCAAACCATACCCTTGATGGATCTTGGAAACTTCCAAGTTCGATCGAGTTTCCCTAGGATGAACTCAACCGACTCCTTTTTACATGAAAATCAAATTTAAGTCATCGACCGAGTTTCATCCAGGATAAACTTAATCAACAACTCAAATTTACGTTGTGGCATAGTGTTATTATTCGAGTTACCTTTATTGAAACTCAACCAACTGTAGTGTAAGGAATGTGCTAAAAATATGTTTCTAGTCTTTGGAGTGTTTCAAAACTAAAAAATAGTTCCTTACAATGCCCCAAACGAGTTGAATTCATCCATAAGTGTCTCTACTGGGTAGTAGGTAACCTCAATAGGACCCCTTGGGCTTCATCCCTTGGTTATCCAAGCACTATGAAGGTCCCCATATTATAGCTGAGTGCCTTGAAGAGCCTCCTTCCATCTCAAGCTTAATCACTTGCTACATCCATTAGAGTGAGTAGGATATTTGTAGGAGAGCTTGTCCTACATGTATATCTTGTGAGGTTCTCACTTACTCCACCTCCCATTCTCTCTTTTGACCATGAAGATGAATATTCTCTCTCTTGTATAAGAGAGGTGAAGAAGAAGGGAAGGAGTCACTTGGTGAAAGATTCTTCTTGGTGAAGGTGAAGTCAAAGGAAGAAGATCCTATAGAATAGTGGGTAATTCCTTCAAGGAAAAAGACTTGTTGCAAGAGTGGGTAAGTCCTTGGTGATGGCCAAAGACTTGTTATAAAAGTGGGTAAGTCCTTGGTGAGGTAGAAGACTCTTGGTAATGCGTAGGTAAGTCCCTTTATGGTTATCAGATCCTTTATCCTCAGAGGGAAAGCAAGGTATCCTTGTCCTTGAAAAAGAAGGTCATATGTTGTATCTCTTATCATGGAATATAAGGAGTGAGACATGGTTGAAAAATCATAGAGGTTTGGAACCACTATACATAGCTTGTGTTACTTATGCTTGTTTAATGTCTCTCTCCCTTTCTATGTATGTTTATCTTCACTCAAATTTCATATTTAATACCTTATCTTGTGATGTACCTTGAAGGTATAATGAATTTGGTTTAAGTTTTTATATCTTTATTCACCCCTATAGAGCCCATTATCTGATCCAACAATTGGTATCGCAACGGGTATTCTCCAAACAATACTTCTACAAGTAGGAGAATATGGGAATCTATCAAGAAGGAAGATACTCTTTGAAAGAGAGCAAAAGAAGGGAAGAAAAGAAGATGAAGAAGAAGGACAAGAGAAAGAAGGATCACAAAGGCTCCATAAAGACAACTGAAAGAACTAGTGGAAGATCTAGTGGATGTGTAGATGGGATATGCCATTGTGCCCTCATGGAAAGTTCAATTGAAGACTTAAGTGATGTAGATCTAATATATTTACATAAAGAATCTTTGATTAAAATCATTCATTCCACTCGTGCCTCTCTCAAGTCCACTAAGCATAAAAGAAAAAGGCTTGCTAAAATTGTTGATTTCTTGCATGAAGGAAAAGATGATTTTGAAAACCTTAAGATCCTTAATTTAGAGCTTGAATTGAAACTCAATGGTGTTGATATAGAAAACAATGCATAGCTTAGTCAAGTAAACACTCTTAAACTAGAAAATGCTAACTAGCTTGATAATATTAGATTTCTAGAATCTCAACCCCTTATGACTAGTTCTAATGAAGAGCATACTAATATTGTGAATTCTCTTATGCTTGATATCAATGTTCTCAAAACTAAAAATGTGGACAGAGATCTTGTTTTGCAAGGAATAGAATATGAAAATTGTGTTTATTGTTCTAAGATTGATTTGCTTGAAAAAGAAAATACTTCTTTGCATGCTACGATCAATGTCTTTGAACCTTCTTCTAGTTCTACTAGTAGAGAGAATAACGTTTCTGCTCTACATATTGAAAAATATTCTTATATGACAAAAGATCTTTGCTTAGAAATCGATCTATTGGATGCTAAAGAAGATATGAATCAATTGTCTTCCACTATCACTTATCTTATGCATGATAATCATGGTTTGATATCCTATATACAAAGATTCTTAAATGATAAAAAGAATCTTAATCAAATTTTAGATCATACTATGAAACAAATTGGTAGAGGTGGTTTTGGACTTGATAGTAGTCAAAGAAACAACAAGGGAAAACGACCTTCAATTTAATGAAGAATCCTCTAGTTTCAAGTATGTGGGCACTTGTAATTATTTGCAATGAAATTGGTCATTATTTTACATATTACTTCTTTAGGAAAGCACCCTATAGTAATAGGACTTGGGCTGCTAAGCTAACCCTTCCAGACCCAAAACTATCATTGGGGACCATATCATCTATCTTCTTGTAGGTCACTTGATAATGGATTGACTTTATCTATTGATTTGCAAATTGATCTCTCAATCCACATAAAAGGAGAAAAGTGAGATGTGTATGGGGTGGCAACAAGTGGAAAAGAAATAGTAAGAATAGAGGTAATAATACTAGTACTCATATACAATCATATTGTCTTTGTCAAGATAGTAAGCTCTTTACATATGGTTTTTGAGTCAAATTTGGCATATTGTGATTCTCATCACTTGCTTTCTCAAAAACTACCCCTGATGCTTTCATGGTGCATTACTAACTTTCTTACACATGTTTGGATATGGTTTATACTTTTATCATTCCTCTAGATATGATTTTATGAAATATATGTACTTTTTGACAGTAGATGTTGTTGGCCGAGTTTGTCCTAAAAGAAACTAGATTGACAAGCACCAAAGGGTGTTGCCAATAGCTATTATCAAGTGATAAGTTCAATCCCAAACTCGAATGACAATATTGTATATTGAATATACAAATGGTTTATTGGATGAAAATTTCCCTCTCAACTTGAATTTTTCAACCAATAGCCTTATTCTATGGTACTCCCATTGATATCTATTTATAATATGCATATTTTCATGCTTTCAAATTTCCTATCTTGCATACAACTTTATCTTTCTAATTGCTATGTATTGATATCTCTATATCTTGCAATTACTTGTCTTGAGTTGTTATGCATGTTTTGTTGATGATCTCTTTGGATCTCTTGGTTGTGTCTTAAATTGCTTCCGTTGTGTTCTAACTTGCTACACATATATAGTTGTATATCTAGTTTTGATACAACTTTGATTTTCTTAGTGATAATTGATGCGCATCGTTTAGCACACCAATCACTAGAAAAATTATCATAGAGTTTATCCTTTTCTACTTTCCAATAAAGGCTAGTATAGAAGGGTCGATCCACAGAGACGACGATGAAGATAGTTGAGTTTCAAATCTGATTATGATAACAATTCCATTTTAAGAGTATGTTAAAACTAAAACAAAATAAAATAAAGACGATGAATTAAAGATCAACTAATCAAAAGAAAGAAATACCAAAAATAAGGGATTTCACCACCCTAGTCGATGTGAAATGAGACCGAAGAAATTATATGATAAGAAATATAAAGGAAGGTATGTGAAAAATTTGTAAATGATTCACAAAAGATGAACTACCGATGAACCCATTGATTAGTATAGAAGGGTCGATCCACATAGACGACGATGAAGATAGTTGAGTTTCAAATCTGATTGTGAGAACAATTCCATTTTAAGAGTTTGTTAAAACTAAAACAAAATAAAATAAAGATGATGAATTAAAGATCAACTAATCAAAAGAAAGAAATACCAAAACTAAGGGATTTCACCACCCTAGTTGATGTGAAATGAGACCAAAGAAATTATATGATAAGAAAGATAAATGAAGGTATGTGAAAAATTTGTAAATGATTCACAAAAGATGAACTACCCGTGAACCCATTGATCCTGGCGTTCACAAATCCTAGTTCAATCATGCAAATGGAGACTTTTTCGAGGTCTCATCCAAATTCCCATGAAATAAATTTGGTTGTTCTAAATCTTGGGTTCCATGTTCGTATCCGTCAAGATTAACAAGTGATGAAAACAAGAGATCACTTTGTTAAAATCGTCGATATCCAAACACAAAAACTATTTATCTAAAAAATCATGTAAAACTTTGATCTAATCATCATATGGCTAAGGGGTTGCTCCCATCACCTCAGTAAGAAGACTGCTCACTAGTCATAAAAGGGGAAGCAAAAGGAATAAGGAAAGAAGTAATAGACTATAGGAAGAAGAATCTTCAAGGAGATCTTGGTGGTGCCAGTCAAACGACTTGATCCCTTAATCATCTATTCTAAAGAAAAGAGCGAGAAGTAAAGAATAAGAATAACCAAGATCCAGAGATGAAGAACTGAATTTGTGTTGCAAAAATAAAAGAATATAACTATGGAAGAAAATATGAGTATAAAATTGAGGACTACAAACTAAAATTCTATTACAACTAATACTCGATTTACAACTAAGATTCGATAATTTTTCTTGTGGAGTCCCCCCTCTTTTTATAGGAAATGAGGGGTGGAAACCCTGAAAGGGGAGGAGAAGGAATGGAAGAGGCGGTTGTCTTGATCAAGAAAAATCTCTTCCTCAATAGGCAATAAAGAAAATCATTGATTGCCTTCTTTTGACCCTTCACTGATTCTCTCTTTGTAGATTTCCATTATCTATGTTTCGTGCAAATTTCGGATAGTAATAAGATTTAAATTGCACTCAAAATTATATTTTTCCAGTAGGCCTTTGAATTTTCTTTTCAACACATATTTAAACATTAAATTCTGCCTTCATATGTGAGAGTTATGCCTATTTTGGTGTAAGGTATATATTTAAATCACTATAGGAAAACGAAGAGACACTTTCACTGGTTGGTTGGACAGTCAAATGACTACCAAAATCATCGAGAAATATATTTTTCTTGTAGAAATTGAAATTATCTTTTCAAAACATATCTGAACTCCGAATTTTGAAATTGTATGTGGGAGTTATGACGTTGTCTATATATGAATGTCAGGAACTGTGGGAATTGTGCAAAACATCTTCTAAGAGAGTTTAATGATTGGAGTAATTAGGCCATTTTCCTACAAAAATCCAACCAAATATAATTAAAAATCCAAATAAATAGAGAAAATCTAAACTAATATAATGAATTATAAAACTAAGAAAATAAATAACAAAACAATCCTAAAAATATCTAAAAGATTAAATTTAAAAAGAGAAATACACATTTATCAATAATCATCTTTTGGTAATGACACATAGTTTCCAGTGAGTAATATCCTTTCATTCTTCTGAATTTGCTGATCTCTTTATTTGGATATTACTCTACATATTCTCATAGCGTGTTATTTAACTTGTGCATCTTTTTCTATGATCTAGATCCTACTAGTAGCTAAAACTTGTTATATCACCCACTAGGAGTTCATATACATGTAGTTCTAGCCTTGTTCATCTATTTGTATCCAACTATATGCTATGCTTGTATCTTCTTTCATACATACTCAAACTTCTTCCTTGTATTTCATATCTACTATCTTGAGTTACATGCTTGCATAGAACTGGCTTTGTTATTGCTAGAATTACATGTAGGGTTGTTCTAATGCATGTCTTAATTTGCTTTATATACATTTCTCGGACAAGTCCTTAGTTTTTTTTCCACTTCTACACTTCCTTTTTCTAACAAGTTACATTTTAGCTCTATAACCCCTCACTTTTTGAAATGACAAGGGGGGGAAGACATTTCTTATATAAATGGGAGAAGACATATATGTAAAACATATATGAGTAGAAGACATAGTTTCTATAAATTTTATGAAAGCTAACCATGCGGAAGAAATAACATCAATCGAGGGAAAGTATGTGAACTCCATTAGCAACAATTGAGGGGGAGCATATCCAATCAATTCTATTGAAACTCCTAGGTTTCTCTAAAGGCATGATTTTACATAAATGCTTTTAATACATTTATTGAATGGTTGTCATCTTCAAAAGGGGGAGAATATTGACTCAAGGTCTAAATTGACTAAAATCTTGTTTTGATGATGACTAACCATTCCAATTATTTGTCTCCAATACTTCTACTTTAGAGATTTGAGATTAGGTAAAGAGATACTGCAAATGCCTAAACTTGTGCATCCTAACTTGGAGCAAGACAAGTCAAATTCAATGCAAGTGCACTTTTATGTAAAAGGCCTTGAATATATTAAAATCATGTTGTAAATCACTTGTAATGATTGTATGACTTGTAATTAAGCTTAGAAAAAATTAACAAAACTTAAAATGAATATTAAGCACTTTTATAACAATTTTCAAAATTCATCACAAGGACTTTTGTTGTCTGAATTTCATCTAGGATAAACTCTGACAACACCCTTAATGGATCTTGGGAACTGCTAGGGATGATCGAGTTTTTCCAAGACAAACTCGACTGACACCTCTATGCAGGAAAATTAATATAATTTGTTGACTGAATTTCATCCAGAATAAACTTGATCGAAAACTCAAATTTACTTTGCCACATAGTGCTACCGGTTGAGTTACCTTTATTGAAACTCACCGATTGCACTATATGGAATGTGCAGAAAAAGTGTTTCCAGTCATTGGAGTGTTGCAAAACTCAAAAGTAGATCCATTGAAACACCCCAAATGACTAGAATTCGTCCCTAAGTGTCTCTACAAGCTAGTAGGTAACGTCAACCATATATAGGACCCCTTGGGCGTCATCCTATGGTTAGACAAGCACTATGAAGGTCCCTATATTATTGTTGAGTACCTCTGAGAACCTCCTTTCACTCTCAAGATTAATCACTTGCTACATCAATTAGAGTGAGGAGGAGATTCGTAAGAGAGCTTGTCCTACATGTATATCTTGTGAGGTTCTCACTTTCTCCACCTCCCAATCTCTCTTTCTACCATGAAGATGAATATTCACTCTCTTATCTAAGAGAGGTGAAGAAGAAGGAAAGGAGTCCCTTGGTGAAAGCTTCTCCTTGGTGAAGATGAAGTCAAAGGCAGGAAAATCCAAGAGAAGAGTGGGTAATTCCTTCAAGTCGGAAGACTTGTTGCAAGAGTTGTGAAGTCCTTAGTGAGGGCCGAAGACTCTTTGCAAAAATGGGTAAGTCCTTGGTGAGGTAGAAGAATGTTGGTCATGGATACTAAGTGCTTTGTATGGTTATTGGCTCCCTTGTACTCAAAGGGAATACTAGGTATCCTTGTACTGGAAAAGGAAGGTCATATGTTGTTTATTATAATGGAATATTAGGAGTGAGACATAGTTAAAAAATCATAGAGGTTGACCTCTCTAGGTAGTGGATATACATCTCCTAGTTTGGAGTTTGGAACCACTATGCATAGCTTGTGTTACTTCTGCTTGTTCAATCTCTCTCCCTTGCTATGTATGTTTAGTTGTACTTAAATTTCATATTAGAAATCTTATCCTGTGATATACCTTGAAGTTCTAATGAATTTATATTAGTGCTTATAGCTATATTCACCCACCTCCCTCTAGATCCCATCATTTGATATAGCAATTAGTATCAGAGCGGCTCTTCTCCAAGCAATTCTTCTACAAGTAGGAGAAGATGGGAAGTTATCAAGAGGGAATATACTCCTTCAAAGAGAGCAAGATATGGGAAGAAAAGAAGATGAAGAATAAGGATAAGAGAGAGAAAGATAATAAAGGCTCCATCAACACAAATGAAAGCACTAGTGGAAAATATAGTGGATGTGATGATGGGAGATGCCATTGTGCCCTCATGGGAAGTTCAACTTAATACTTAAATGAGGTAGATCTAATCTCTTTATATAAAGAATCATTTATTGATATCATTCATGCCACTCATGCCTCTCTCAAGTCTACTAAGAATAAAAGAAAAAGGCTTGCTAAAATTGTTGATTTCTTACATGAAGAAAAATACAATATTGTAAATCTTAAGAGCCTTTATTTATAGCTTGAATTGAAACTCAATGGTGTTGAGATACAAAACAGTGCCTATCTTACTCAAGTAAACACTCTTAAACTTGAAAATTCTAACTTTCTTGATAAGATTAGATTTTTAGAAGCTCAACCTCTAATTACTAGTTCTGATGAAGAGCATACTAATATTGTGAATTCTCTCATGCTTGATATCAATGATATCAAAACTGAAAATGAGGACAAATATTTGTTTTTGCAAGGAATTGAATATGAAAATAATGTTACCTTTCTAAGATTGCTTTGCTAGAAAAAGAAAATACTTCCTTACTTTCTAAAATCAATGTCTTTGAATCTTCTTCTAGTTCTATTGGTAGAGAGAATGATGTTGCTTCTCTTCATATTAAAAAAAATTCTTATATGACAAAAGCTCTTTGCTAAGAAACCAATATGTTGGATGCCATATGATATATAAATCAATTATCTTCCACTATTACTTCTCTTATGCATGATAATCATGGTCTGAGATCCTATATGCAAAGATTCTTAGATGATAAAAAGAATCTTAATCAAAGACTAGATTATACTACTGAAAAAATGGGTAGAGATGGTTTTGGACTTGATAGTAATCAAAGGAACAACATGACAAAGGACCCTCAATTTTTAAATGAAGAATCCCATAGTTCGTAGGGAATGGGCACTTGTAATCATTATAATGAAATTCATCATTATACTACATATTTCTCTTTTAGGAAAGCACCCAACAATAATAGGACTTGGGCTACTAAGCTAACACCTCAGGGCCCAAAAATATGTTTTGGGAACCATTTCATCTTTCTTCTTGTAGGACACTTGCTAATGGATTGACTTGAGCTATTGATTTGAAAACTAGTCTCTCAATCCACATAAAAGAAGAAAGGTGATATGTGTGAATGGGGTGGCAACAAGTGGGAAATAAATGGTAAGAATAGAGGTAATGGTATTCCTACTCATATACTATCATACCTTGTCTTTTTCAAGATAGTATGCTCTTTTCATATGGTTTTTTATTCAAATTTGACATATTGTGATTCTCATCACTTTCTTGCTCAAAAACTTCCCTTGATGCTTTCGTAGTGCATTACTAACTTGCTTACACACTGTTTGGATATGATTTATATTTTTATCATGCTTCTAGATATGATAATGTGAAATATATGTGCTTTTTGACAACAACTGTTGTCGACCAAGTTTGTCCTAAAAGAAACTCGACTGACAAGCACCCATGGGTGTCGACAAGAGCTATTTTCGACTGAGAAATTCAACCTAGAAACTCTTTGGACAACACTGTGCACTGAATATACATATTGTTTAGTAGATGAAAATTTCCCTCTAATCTAATTTTTTTAACTGTTGGTATCTTTTTATGATATGCATATTGCCATGCTTTAAAATTGCCTATCTTGCATATAACTCTATCTTTCCAATTTCATTATATTTATATCTCTATATCTTGCAATTACTTGTCTTGAGTTGTTATGCATATTTTTTTTATGATCACTTTGGATCTCTTGATTGTGTCTTAAATTGTTTCTGTTATTCTCTAACTTAATACATCTATATAGTTGTATATCTTGTTTTGATACAAGTTTGAGTTTCTTAGTGGTAATAAAGATTTGGTATGATGCATAGTTTCTAGTGAGTAGTATCCTTTCATGCTTCTCAATTTTCTTCTCTCTTTATTTGTATGTTTCTCGACATATACTCATAGCTTGTTCTTTAACATGTGCATCTTTTTCTATGATCTAAATCCTACTAGTAGCTCTAACTTGTGATATCATCTACTAGTATTTCATATACATGTAATTATATCCTTGTTCATCTATTGGTATCCAACTATATGATATGCTTGTATCTTGTGACATACATGCTCAAGCTTGTTCCTTGTCTTGCATATCTACTATCTTGAGTTACATGCATGCATAGCATTGACTTTCTTATTTCTAGAATTACATCTAGGGTTGTTCAAATTCATGTCTTAATTTTCTTTATATACATTGGTTCGACAAGCCCTTAGTTTATTCTCTTCTACACTTCATTTTTCTAACAAGTTGTGTTTTAGCTCTTCAACCCCCTCACTTTTTTGAAGTGAAAAAGGGGGAGAAGACATGTCTTATGTAAAGGGGATAAGACATATATGTAGAACATATATGAGTAGAAGACATAGTTTCTACAAATGTTATGAAAGCTAACCATGCAGTAGAGATAACATCAATTAGGGGGAGTACATGAACTCTGTTAGCATCAATTGAGGGGACACATATGAGCTAAACTCTATTGAAATCCCTAGGTTTTTCTAAAGGTATGGTTTTACCTAAATACATGAATACATTTATAGAATGGTTTTTCATCTTCAAAAAGGGGGCGAATGTTGACTCATGGTCTAATTGAATAAACTCTTGTTTTGATGATGACGAACCATTCCACTAATTTGTGTCTAATGCTTATACTTAAGAGATTTTGGATTAGGTACAGACACACTCCAAATGCCTTGAACATCCTAATTTGGAGAAAGACAAGTCAAATTTAATGCAAGTGCACTTTTGTGGAAAAAGCCTTAAATACATTAGAATCATTATGTAAATCACTGGTAATGCTTGTGTGACTTGTAATTAAGCTTATAAAAATCAAGAGCACTTAAAACAAATATTAAGTACTTTTATAGAAATTTCTGAAATTCATCGTAGAAAATTTTTTTGGCCGAGTTTCATCTAGGATAAACTTGACCGACACCCTTAATGGATCTTGGGAACTGCCATGGTCGACCGAGTTCACCCAGGAAAAACTCGACCAACACCTTTGCCCAGGCAAATAAAATTAAAGTTGTTAGTCGAGTTTGATCAAAGATAAACTTGACCGACAACTCAAATTTGCTTTGTCTCTTAGTTCTACTGGTGAGTTACCTTTATTGAATCTTGACCAACTACACTATACAAAATGTGCACAAAAAGTGTTTCTAGTCGTTGGAGTGTTGCAAAACTTAAAAATATATCCATTGGAACACCCCAAAGGACTTTTATTTGTCCCTGAGTGTCTCTGCTGGCTAGTATGCAACCTCAACTATAAATAGGACCCCTTGTATCCAAGAACTATAAAGGTCCCAATATTATAGTTGAGTGCCTCCAAGAGCCTCCATCCACTCTCAAGCTTAATCACTTGTTACATCCATTAGAGCGAGTAGGAGATTTGTAAGAGATCTTATCCTACATGTACATCTTGTGAGATTGTCACTTGCTCCACCTCTCGATCTCTCTTTCTACCATGAAGATAAAGATTCTCTCTCTTGGATAAGAGAAGTGAAGAATAAGGGAGTGATTCCCTTGGTGAAAGCTTATCTTTGGTGAAGATGAAGTCAAAGGATGGAAGACCCATGAGAGGAGTGGGTAATTCCATCAACGCGGAAGACTTGTTGCAAGAGGGGGTAAGTCCTTGGTGAAGGATGAAGACTCATTGGTAAAGTGAGTAAGTACTTGGTGATGTCGAAGACGCTTGGTCATGGATAGGTAAGTCTTTTGTACGGTTATTGGCTCACTTGTCCTCAAAGGGAAGTCTAAGAATCTGTGTCCTGGAAAAGAAGTTTATATACTGTAATTCTTATAATGGAATATAAGAAGTGAGACATGATTGAAAAATCCTATGGGTTTACCTCTCTAGGTTGTGGACGTACATCTCCTAGTTTGGAGTTTGGAACCACTATATGTTGCTTTTGTTACTTTTTCTTGGTCAATATCTCTCTCCCTTGCTATGTATGTTTCGTTGCACTCAAATTTCATATTAGCAACCTTATCTTGTGATATACTTTGAAGGTCAAATGAATTTGGTTTAAGTGTTTATATCTCTATTCACTCCCCTCTAGAACACATCTTCCAATCCAACAATTGGTATCAGAGCGTGTCTTCTCCAAGTAGTACTTCCACAAGTAGGAGAAGATGGGAAGCTATCAAGAGGGAAGATAATACTTCAAAGAGAGAAAAATAAGGAAAGAAAGAAAATGAAGAAGAAGGATTAGAGAGAGAAAGATCACAAAGGCTCCATCAACACAAATTAAAGAACTAGTGGAATATTTAGTTGATGTGAAGATGGGAGATGCCAATGTGCCCTCATGAGAATTTCAATTGAAGACTTAAATGAGGTAGATCTAATATATTTATGTAAAGAATCTTTGGTTGAAATCATTCATGCCTCGCATGCCTCTCTGAAGTGCACTAAGAATAATAGAAAAAGGCTTGCTAAAGTTGTTGATTTCTTGCATGAATAAAAGGATGATATTGAAAATCTTGAGAGCCTTAATTTAGATCTTGAATTGAAACTTAATGGTGTTGTGATATAAAGCAATGCCTATCTTAGTCAAGTAAGCACACTTAAACTTGAAAATGCTAACTTGCTTGATTGCATTAGATTTCTAGAAGCTCAACCTCTTATGACTAGTTCTCATGAAGAGAATACTAATATTGTGAATTCTATCATGCTTTATATCAATATTCTTAAAATTTAAAGTGAGGACCAAATTTTGTTTTCCAACGAATAGAATCTGAAAATGGTCTTTAACTTTCTAAGATTTCTTTTCTTGAAAAAGATAATACTTTCTTTCTTGCTAAATCAATGTCTTTGAATCTTATTCTAGTTCTACTAGTAGAGAGAATAATGTTGCTGATCTTTATATTGAAAATTATTCTTATATGACAAAAGATATTTGCTTGGAAACCAATCTTTTGCATGCTAGATATGATATGAAACAATTGTCTTCCACTATCACTTCTCTTATTCATGATAATAATAGTTTGAGATCATCTCTAAAAAGACTCTTAGATGATAAAAAAAATCTTAATCAAATCCTAGATCATACTACTAAACAAATGGGTGGAGATGGTTTTGGACTTGATAGTAGTCAAAGGAACAACAAGGACAGAGGACCTTCAATTTTAAATGAATAATCCTCTAGTTACAAGGCTAGGGCACTTGTAATCATTGCAATGAAATTGGTCATTATTCTACATATTGCCCCTTTGGGAAAGCACCCAAGAGTAATAGGACTTGGGCTGCTAACCTAAACTCTCTGGACCCAAAAATATGATTGGCGACCATTTCATATTTCTTCTTGTAGGTCACTTGCTAATGGATTGACTTGAGCTATTGATTTGCAAATTGGTCTCTCAATCCACATAAAATAAGAAAGGTGAGATGTCTATGGGGTGGCAAAAAGTGGAAAAGAAATGGTAAGAATAGAGGTAATGGTACTCTTACTCATATCCAATCATAGTCTATCTTTGTCAAGATAGTATTCTTTTTACATGTGGTTTTTGAGTCAAATTATGCATATTGTGATTATCATCACTTTCTTGCTAAAAAACTACTCGAGATGCTTTCATAATGCATTACTAACTTGGTTAGACATGTTTGGATATGTTTATATTTTTATCATGCCTCTAGATATGATTTTCTAAAATATATGTGCTTTTTGACAACAACTGGTGTCGGCCGAGTTTTCCTTAAAAGGAACTCAACCGACAAGCTCTAGTGGATGTTGCCACCAGATGTTGTCGTTTGAGAAGTTCAACCTAGTTTCTCGACCAACAACACTAGGAACTACATATATAGATGGGTTATTGGATGAAAATTTCCCTCTCAACTAGACTTTTTCAACCAATAGCCTTATTTTATGACACTCACGTTGGTATTTATGATATTCATATTGCCATGCTTTAAAATTTCCTATCTTGCATACATCTTTCTAATTGCTTTGTATTGATATCCCTATATCTTGCAATTACTTATCTTGAGTTGTTATGTATGTTTTGTTGATAATATCTTTGGATCTCTAGGTTGTGTCTTAAATTTCTTCTATTGTGCTCTAACTTGCTACATCTATATAGTTGTATATCTTTTTTTGATACAAATTTGAGTTTCTTAGTGGTAGTCATCTTTTAGTAATGATGAATAGTTTCTAGTGAGTAGTATCCTTTCATACTTCTAAAATTGCTTCTCTTTGTTTGGATTTTCTCTACATCTACTCGTATCTTGTTGTTTAACTTGTTCATCTTTTTCTATGATCTAAATCGTACTAGTAGATCTAACTTGAGATATCATCTACTAGTAGTTCATATGCATGTTGTTCTAGCATTGTTCATTTATTGGTGTCCAACTATATGCTATGCTTGTATCTAATTTCATACATGCTCAAGCTTGTTCCTTGTCTTGCATATCAACTATCTTGAGTTACATGCTTACATAGAATTGGCTTACTTATTGTTATAATTACATCTAGGGTTGTTCTAATGCATGTATTAATTTGATTTATATAATTCCTTAGTCAAGCCCTTAGTTTTTTCTCTTCTACACTTCCTTTTTCTAACAAGTTGGGTTTTAGCTCTATAACCCCCTCACTTTTTGAAATGAAAAAGGGGGATAAGACATGTCTTATGTAAAGGGGAGAAGATATATTTGTAAAATATATGAGTAGAAGATATAGTTTCTTTAAATGTTATCAAAGCTAAATATGCAGGAGGAATAAAATCAATTGAGGGGAAGTATATGAACTTCGTTAGAAACAATTGAGGGGGAGCATATGAACTCAATTTTATTAAAACCCCTTGGTTTCTATAAAGGTATGATTTTACTCAAATTCTTTTAGTACATTTATGGAATGGTTTTCCATCTTCAAAAAGGGGGAGAAAGTTGACTCAAGGTTTAAGTTGACTCAACCCTTTTTTTAATGATGACTAACCATTCCACTCATTTGTGTCTAATGCTTCTACTTGAGTGATTTTCGATTAGGCATAGACACACTCCAAATGCCTAAACTTGCACATCCTAACTTGGAGAAAGAAAAGTCAAAGTCAATGTGTTACACCCCAATTTCAGTCACATGAGCGGAAGCAAATTTCTTTTTTCAACTAGGGAGTGTTAGTAACATGATATACATTACAACAATGATAGATAAGGACCATTACAGACTGTATATAAAATAAATTCCCATAAATTCTTAGGAAAAGAAACATGGTTACATGAAACTATATAAAAAACATATATACATGATTCTAAAACCTATACTCCATCTTAGTATCTCAGACCGTGTAGATGGCACGCCACCAAGAAAACCTCTTAAGACAGTGGACAAATCATCTATATTGACCTTGCTTCATGATTAGTACCTACAGACATCTCGTCCCCAACCATGCATAAAGGGAAACCTAGGTTAGAGTAAATGGCATTGAATTCTTAATATGATCAGCACAAATATGATATAACTTAAATCTGAACTAAAATCTGAAAGCTATAAACTTATACTGAATCAATGTGTCTTATATTTGTGTCTTTTATCTGATTTGTGGCCACCATTATATGATAAGTCCTCCCAAATTGGCATATTTATGCCCTAAAATGGAACTAGAGTAACTCTAAATTGGCACTACATGCATTAGAATGACACCGAGGTGTCTCTAAATTAGCGTGCCTATGCCCTGAACTGGTACCAAATTACCTCTAAATTGGATTAAAAACTCCTCTGAATTGGCAACAAATGCCTCTAAATTGTCTCGGGACTAACTAAATGAGGACTTATCATATAATTTCTTATGTTAAGGTTCTGACTTAATTATCTTAAATATTTTACCGCATCTGAATCTAAACTTATCCCAGTGTCTGAACTAAATTCTAATTCTAAATTTGTATTTTTAAAATTTAAATTGAATCTAAATCTTAATCTGAGATATGATATACTTATAAGTTGAATTGATCTTATTTCAAAGTTCTTATTACGCTAAAATCTTAAAAGGGTGACTTAATATGATCTTTCATTCAAATATAGGATATCTAAAATATGAGTTGAAAGGCTTGACATAAATGAACTGAACTGAATTTAGAAATACTATCTAAAGGTAGCTTAAGTACCAAAAATCTAAAATATGATAACCTCGCTATATACTTAATATGAATGAAGTCTAATTACTCAAAGTATCATTGAACATGAAATAAGCATGAAATACTAAACATCTATTAGTAACTTAATTTCTAAGTTACTTTGTGGAAATGTGTAGGATAGATCATAATAATAACAAAATTCAATGGACATGGCCCACTTACCTCTTGCACTGAGGGTATCTTTAAGGTAGTCCCGATTCTAATTTCCATAACTTTAATAACATGGATATCATGATAGTTCTATTAGTCCATGTGTATGTTCCCTCTTTTTATTTCTAAATCTCACAATCCCATCTCCTTAATCCCCTTAAACCATATTAGGGTTCCTATAAAAAAACATAACTCTGATATATATTCACAATAAAAATCTTAGTGATGAATATATATAAAAATTTATATTTTATATAACTACTATAATATTAAACTCCGATAAGCCATAATAATCACATAATATACTAATATGTGAACTTATTGATCCATGACCAAGAGAAAACTTTAAAATATAAAATATAGATATAGTTATTGTGATTCAGTCAAAATCAGAGATAGATGTCCAAACACTTTGTTTCATAGTAGTTAAGGTAATATTTCATCAATATCCATATAACATATCCAAATGATATCATGCTAGGTTTAAAAATCAAATAATAATATAATTATGTATGAAATTCTTTCTAACTTCAAATACAGTAAGACCATCATATAATAGAATTTAGGTAAATGTCTCATATCATTCCATTGTCAATCATTGGGTAAAATACCCACAATACCCTTACTAAGGTTTATACTAAAAACTTAATTAAAACTTCAAATTGGAAAGATCATACTATGGAAATGTATCCCACATAGAAAAATAGGCTTATTGCAAATATTCATGAGTTTTTAGATTCATTTGATATTTTTAATATCCGATTTGAAATCTTATTTCTTTTAGTAATCAAATTATAATAATAAACAAACAATCAAACACTATCTAGATATATTCTTATAAAATACTAGACATTATTAGCTTTCCAAAGATACATTGTTTTCTAATAATGGAGCTTCCTATCTAAAGATATGATTTTTCTATGAATTACCTAGTTGAAACAATCATGGCCGTCGAAACTTGATCCATTGGTCATGGTTGAGCCGCATTGTGCACCCAACACCACACAACCTTGGTACCTCACAGATCCTTGTGTGGATCTAGTTCCATGTGGAACTTGTTGACCCATCTGGGTCTTCTTCTCATTCATACCCAAACTCTATTTTACAGAGTTATACCAATTGCTTCCTGGGAGGACTATAAAGACTCCAATCTCAATTTTGATGCTACTTCAACGACATCAACGGACTCTTCCCACTCTGGACGGACCTCCATGACATGGAGAGAAGATTCTTCATGCCTTGGGTAGTCAGTATTGAAAATCCCCAAACCACAGAGCTTACAATGGGCCCCCCTCTTCTTCTTCTCCGTTCTTCTTCTTCTATCTGGGTTTCTCATCAAAACCTAAAATAGAATTCATACCACCCCAAAGTTTCATGATCTAGGGATTTTATAGCCTCTCCTCTATCTGATCTTGAGTGAGATCCCCTCACCCATGGGACTCTGTTCAGGTCATGAGAACAAGGGTGCCCTTTCTCTGGTCCGCGTTAGACTGGGTCTCGACCGCTCATTCCCTTTTTTTTCTTTTGCATAAAAGTCCAATTTCTATAAATATTTTTGTAGTCCACAATATGAGCACATTTAGTCTCAAATTTTAGGCTCAACTACTTTTTACCATTACCCTTTCTTGGCAAAAGATCAAATCATAACTAATCAGATTACCACTCCAAATTTGTATTTTAAGTAATTAGTTGACAATTTCTAATTTAATCACTTAGGCCACTAGATTGATCAAAATTATATGAAATTTATTATATAATCTTAGATTGTAGTTCTCCATCTACTAAAAATATTTCGAGTATGTATAATTAGTATGAAATACTAAATTCTTAACTTTTTAATCCAAGAACCCATGTATAAATCCTAATTGACCCAATTGGGCTAGAATTGGGTTCTAGGGCACATGGCCCATTCTTCAACCTTCCAAAAGGTTCGTAAGCTTAATCATAGTCCTGATTATGAAACTAAAACTTTGACTAACTTAATTTCTCAACTGAATTTTCCTTATGACACATTTGATCATATTACATTACTTTCTTATCATGAAGACCTAAACTTGGTCTAGGGCTCAAATGCATTAACTAGAGTCATCAGATTTCCTTTAGTATCTTACTTTGATTTTCATCTCATATTATCAAATTAATATGAAATTTCTAAAATTGAGGATATTACAACACTGACCAAAGTGCACAAGTGATCCTTTCTACATGCTTTTTCACTAATATTCAAATTTCATGAAATTGTATGAGACCTTATGTTAACGTTAAATCAACCATATATTCTTTTCATCAATTACTTAACCATGTACCTAATAGTCCCAAAACTTAGGGTGTGACAATACTACCTACCTTTTCGGGAATTTTGTCCTTGAAATTCAGCTTAACTATAGGAGGCTACCCACCTTAGGGTATCACCTACCCCACATACACTAACTCCTGATGTTAGTCTTAAAGTATCATATGAACCTTCAAAACATGGACTTCTCATGGATCACTAACTATGTCTAACAACCTTATAAAACTATCATGTAATAGAAATATGTAGGAAAACCCTAAGCATAAAACATTGTTCTTTCTTCACTCTTAATTCTTTCTTTTACATATCTTTCTCTAGAGAATTGTACTCTGGTACCCAGGTCTCATGACCTGCAATAAGGTTCCTAGGTCATGTCTCTTGAGTTGACTTGCACTATGGCATGAGTCCAACTCTATAATCTGATCTCATCTTATAAAATTTGATCTTATATGAATCTTAATGCATTTATAGCACATGGTCTTATCATGATCTTAAATCTTAATACATGGATCTTTTCTTGGAAACACAATCATGACTGAATGCATTCAAATCTTATTATACTATCATGCATTTAATTCTTAGATATTAATCACTCCAAGAATCCTTATTGACACACCTTTACATGAGGTCTTAGGCACAATAGGGATATAGCCGTAAAGTACATAATCTTACTTGAATATATTAAATTAAGTTTTTTGAACATTGGACCATATAGATTATTAAAGTCTTATTTAAGACATGGAAATATACTGAGATAAATAAATACAAGTACTCTTAGGCATGAGTCACTTACTTTGGTTTGTGAAATCCTGCATGAATAATCATCTACTACACTATTAGGTCAAAATGACCTTTCCAAGGGGTACAAATCTCTGAGTCCTTGTTATTTTCTTATATGATAAGACCATTAACTATATTGATATGGGTTGCCAAGCCTCAACACATACTTGCAATTAGTGATTCATCTATGGGGATTGCTTCACAATGTCTTACATTGTAGTGTTTATTACATCAATATGCTCATTTTACCATAGTGCTCACTTAGCTTGGGGGAACTGAAAACTTACACCATTCCCTTAATATTATTCTTAGTGACTTTCTTCATCTTATCATGGTTCTCTAGGTTGGGTAAACTCAAGGTACTAAGAGTCACTACCAACTCATAAAACTATATCTATCCTCAAGAATACTGAATCAATCCTTAGTCAAGCAACTTCTCTGGTCTCTATCTCGTGTAAAATAATCTAAAATTCAAAATTATATTGGTCCTAGATCATTGATCCATACTATCACATATCTTGTATCAAACGTGCTTAAAGCATTCTCATGTATAACCTTAAAGACTTCTAGTCACCTCTTGAAATCACCATACCTCAAGCTTAAACTTGGTTCATAACATCAATTATATTATCCTCAAGTATTTTCCTTAACAACCATCATGATTTAACTTGCGACTGCAATTCCTCCTTGGGATGAAGGTCCTAAAGACATCATGACTTCTCTAATTCTCATCAAGTATAATAGGGAAAAGACCTCATCTCCCTCCATTCATTATTCCAATTTAAAGCTAGGTCACTCATCTATTTTAAAATATCTAGCTTTGGTATGCACTATGGTTCTAACAAGTTTGTAAATAGGTTCAGGTGATCATCCACCTCAAATGTTTTGTGTCAACCCTTTTTTTTTCACCTCCTAATGCATGCCAGGCAGTCATACATCTGCAAGCTCCATGTCTTATCATATTTATCTCATCTGACAATACACATGTCCCATATCATATGTACTACAAAGAATGAGACAAGAAAAATAAGTTTAGATTCATGCATATAACATCCCCTCTATAAAATCCTATAAGCTTGTTTCCCATACCACAAGCTTGTGGGAAAAAGAGAGGGAAAAATATGCACAAATATAAATTTAAAATAAAAAGTCTAAATTAGTTAGATATTGACCCTAATACAAAACTCAATTTCTATTGCCTGACTAGACCTCTAATCTTGATTCTACTATCTTTTACTGACTTGTTTTATAACCAGGATTACTAATTGTCTTTCTAAATCTTTTTAGTTTCACTTGTTTTCTAATGGGCAATCTAATCTAAGAATATAAGAATTTGCCTGATGGCGATCTACATTATTTCTCTGATACCATATTGTAACACCCCAATTTCTATCACATGATCAGAAGCCAATTTTTTCCATCTAGGGAGTGTTACTAACATGATATACATTGCAACAATGATAGATAAGGGCCATTATAGACTGTGTATAAAATAAATTCTTAGAAAAATAATCATGGTTACAAAAAAATGTATAAAAAGAATATATACATGATTCTAAAACCTGTACTCCAACTTAAATTCTTAGATCATGTAGATGGCGCCACACAAAGCGAACCACTTATGACTATGGATGAATCTTCTATCTTGACCTCTCTTCTTTATTAGTACCTATCAAAATCTTGTCCCCATCCATGCACAAACGGAAACCTAGGTTAGAGTAAGTGGCATTGAATTCTTAATATGATGAACATAAATATGACATAACTAAAAGTTGAACTAAAATATAAAAGCTATAAACTTATACTGAATCAATGCATCTTTATTTATGTCTTCTGTCTAATTTGTGGCCACCATTATATGATAAATCCTCCTGATTTGGTGTATATACACCTTGAAATGGTATCAAAGTACCTATGAATTGACACTACATGCCTCTGAATGACATCGAGGTGTCTCTGAATTGGCATGGCTATGCCCTGATTTGGTACCAAAGTACCTCTAAATTAGCATAAACACTCCTCTAAATTTGGAACAGAGGCCTTAGAATTGTCCCAAGACTAATTAAAGAGGACTTATCATATAATTTCTTATGTGAATATTCTGAATTAATTCTCTTAAATATAAAATTACGACATTTGGAATTTGAATTTATCTAAAACTAAATATTGATATATAAATTGAATTCTAATTTTGAATTTGTGTTTTTAAATTCTAAATTGAATCTAAATCTTAATATGAGATTTGATATACTTATAAACTGAATTGATCTTATTTAGAAGTTCTTATTATATTAAAATATTAAAAGGGTGACTTAATATGATCTTTCATTCAAATATAAGATATTTGAAATTTGAGTCTAAAGGCTTGAGATAAATGAATTGAATTGAATGTATAAATACTATCTGAAGGTAGCATAATTACCAAAAATCTAAAATATGATAACCTCACAACATACTTAATCTAAATAAAGTTTAATAACTCAAAGTATCATTGAACATGAAATAAGCATGAAATACTGAACGTCTGTTAGTAACTTAATCTCTAAGTTACTTTGTGGATATGTGTAGGTTGGATCATAATAATAACAAAATTCAATGGATGACCGACTTACCTCTTGCACTGAGGGTATCAATAAGGTAGTCCTGATTCCAAGTTCCATAACTTTAATAACTTGGATATCATCATAGTTCTATTAGTCCATGTGTATGTTCCCTCTTTTTATTTCTATGTCTCAAAACCCCATATCCTTAACCACCTTAAACCATATTAGGGTTCCTATCTTGAAAAAACATAACTTTGATATAAAACACAATAAAAATCTTAGTGGAACGTATATAAAATTTTATATTATATAACTACTATAATATTTATACGCCAATAAATCATTATATAATCACATAATGTACTAATACGTGAACTTATTGATCCATGACCAAGGGAAAACTTTAAAATATAAATATATGTCTGTAGTTATTGTGATTCGGTCAAAATTGGTGATAGATGTCCAAAAACTTTATTTCATAGTAGTTAAGGTAATATTTGATCATTATCCATAAAACATATCATACAATATCATGTTAGGTCTAAAAATAAAATGATAATATAATAATGTATGCAAGTCTTTCAAAACTTTAAAAATAGTAAGGACATCGTACCATAGAATTTAGGTAAACATCTCATATCATTCCATTGTCAATCATTGGGTAAAACACCCATAATACCTGATGAATCCTCCAGATTCATCTACACAGTCGCCAATTCTAGGAATTTTGTTCCTCATATTGACTGATTTACCCTCGCTTTGGTTCACCTTGAGTGTTTCACTAACTCCTTGCAAATAATGCCTAAATGGTTCTAATCACTAGTTTATTCGATGCTATTCTCTCTTACACATTCTCCTTTCCCTCTGTAGATCACCACTAGTCGGTCTTGATCCATTTGGTTTCATCCATGCGGTCTTGAGCGCTATACGGTCCTGACCCCATGCGGTCTCAAGACCGTATGAGCCCATGCGGTCTCAAGACCGTTTGAGCTCATGCGGTCTCAAGACCGTATGAGCCCATGCGGTCTCAAGATCGTTTGAGTTCATGCGGTCTCAATACCGTATGAGCCTATGCGATCTCAAGACCGTATGAGTTCATGCGGTCTCAAGACCGTATGAGCCCATGCGATCTCAAGACAGTATGAGCCCATGCGGTCTCAAGACCGCTTGAACTCATGCGGTCTCAAGACCGTATGAGCCCATGCGGTCCCAAGACCGTTTGAGCATGATGGCATGCGACACCGTTTGAGCTATACATCATCAACAACATCGGCGCCCACCTACACGTGATCTCCGGTGTCGTCGTCTTCATCACTTACACAAACAATCGTGAGCACAGGACGAGTAAGCAACAAGACCAGTAGTTGTTCACGTGAATGCATGAAAGATCAACACTTTGTCAAAGATGGAAAAAGCAATAGAACGCACAAGCAGGAAACGTGGAGTAGCAAAACCAAATAAAAAAACAAAGCAAAACGAATGGGCGTGAAACCAAAGCGGGAAACCAAAAGCAGGCGGAAAAGCAAAAGCAAAAGAACAACGAGCGAAGGAAAAGTAGCGTCAAAACCAATGGTGGAAAGGCAGCAAAACCAAGAAAAGCTGGCGGAGAAACCAAGAGAAGCAAACCGAATGCTGCGGAGAAACCAAAGCTGATCCGAAAATGTATGAGCCATTGAGGAGCCAAAACCGCATAAGATCACGTGAACGTGAGGCTGAATAGATAGAACACATAGCTATTCACGTGAACATTACCAAACGGTTTGGAATAAAACCGCATAGAGCTGCAGTCCGTGAGAAATGAAGACCGCATGAGCATTTGAGAAACCGTTTGCTGCACTTAAGATCGTTTGCTGAGCCAAGACCGCATGGATAGAGATCGCATGCGCAAACCGCATGAGAGGACCGAACGGAATATCAGCTGAAATCAAGACCGTATGCTCATTTGCGGAGCAGACCGCATGCACAGACTGCATGAGCAATTGAAAGCAAGACCGCATAAGCAACCAAACCGTATGAATTAAGCAAACCGCATGGACAAAAGGACACGCACAAGGTGTGATTCCTTGGCCCAAGATATTTTGACAAGTCTATAAATAGAAGGGTAGATGCATGGTCTTGCCCATACCATCTCACTACAGCCCAAGGCTGCCGTACTGGGACCAGTGCCGGAACGCCGCCAGATTGCCCGAGCACCGTTTCTGACCAAACTTCACACACAGCCTCAGAATCCCATCCTGAGTCCAGATCTGGTGAGCAGCCAGTCTGGGCGCAGATCTAGAAGGCTGTTCCATCACCATCTCACTATTGCTCACACCATAGCTCCACCTCATCCTACTCTTGCAATTCCGGAGGTTGACCCGAAGATCGAGGCGGAGAGACAGGCGTCATCGACTACAACGGAGCAGTCCCGGAGACTGCGACGATCTACACCGGGCTGTCACAGATCTACTCTTCTGCTCCGACGATGCTTTCTTTCTCTCTCTTCTCTTTCTTTGTTGCTCCCTCTATGAGGAGCGAGTAGTTCCATCCACTAGGGTGCGGGGACTAGCCCCGCTGCCCGTGTTTTGTAACTTGTATCAAAAAGATATTATCTTTCCGATTCAATACTAAATCATTTCATACATGCTTGGATGTTGGCCGCATTCTTGTGTGCATCTATTGTCTTTCGTTGTGGTTTGTCTACGACCGCTTTTGAGACTCGAATACCGATTTAGTGTTGGTTTCTGGTGTGTGTATCCACCGCGCATCCGTTTCGGTATCTAGGAACGCTTTCTAAGGAGTGGAGTAAACTCACCTCCATCGTTGTACTTTTGTACTATGAAATGGAATCAGTTGACGTACAAAAGTGCAACCTTGACAGGTCGAGGAACACACTCTGAGGAGAGAGTGGTGCAAAGTACTTGACCATTCGTTCGGGAATGGCTGACGTTGCAACACTCTCACGTTTCTCGTAGCTATATCCTCGAAAGAGGGATAGTCTATAAGGATACTAATCGATTTGGTAATTATCGCTCGCTTGTTAGTTTTCCGATGCACGTTTCACGAGATTGAGTAAGATTTTCTCTTCGGAGACTACATATCTTCATTGACACGTAGATACGTACCGAATGAGAGTTACTCAACCCCTGAAGGATGTGTGCATTACTCTTGTCCTATAAGACATCGGTATTGTACAACATCCATGTATCTTGCTTACAAGTCTTGCTATGTTTGTTACAAGTGCAATTCATGTGTAGTGGTGGCGAATACCCGCGTCACCCCAGTGATCCATCATCATTTGCTAATCTTAGTTTTTAATCCTTAAACTAGTTTTTATTCTTGCCTTTACTTTTGCATGTTTTAGGTTAAATAACTCAAATCAAACTTCTGGTCTTAGATGATTAGCTTAGATTGATATGAAACAAGAAAAAGACACTCAGATTCTCAACATTGTCCATTGGGTTCGATCCTAAATCTGTACTATGATAAGGCTTCCACACTCTTGTGGGGTTGGAGCATTTATCTAGCACCAGTTGTAGGTAAACCTAGAGAGGACATCAACTCCCTAGGGTTTTTGGTGCATATTAGGACTTCCATTGGAAGAGTAATCTTTTGGTGTAAGTTCTAGCTCCATCAAAAAATGGCGCCGTTGCCGGGGACAACGGTTTAAGAATCGTCTTTTTCAAATTTTGTGTCGATTTAGGTTTCTCTAGGGTTTTCTTTTTCTTTTCAAAAACCTAAAAAGTAAAGGACTTAATCTTGCATATCATATTGGATTTGAAGTGGTTGGTCAAACTTGATAAACTCTTTCTTTGATTTCAGGTACCAATTCTCTTCAAAATGAAGGAGTCAGTGCCACCAACCAATAGTTGTCAATTCTGTGGCGACTATTCTCATGCATCGATCAACTGTTTCAACGTTCATCCTCTCTACGTGATGGCCTTGCGTCAAGTAATCATGAATCGTATAGTCGGGAAACTCAGAGCAGCCACTCCATACAACTATGGATATAATGCAGGTTATATTCCATATCACCCCGGAGGCTACTACGAGAAACCTAACTATGGCGGATTTCAAGGCGTAGACTGCAATACAGAAGGGCAATTGGAAAGCAACTCAAATCAATACTATGATGAGGGAAGCTATTATCAACATCAATCAAACGGGTGCCATGAAGAGCCTTTTCATGAAAATCAACACACATTGATGGAAGAACTACGTGCCTTACAAACATCGGTGGCTCAACAACTAGCTGATCAGACAGCCGCGATCAAGAAGTTGATAGCCGACCTTAATCAACTTACGCAACTTGTCAACGCTCCTGAGCAACATGTAGAACAGCCACAAAATTCAACTAAGCACATCTCTAGTCCACATGTTGCAATAAATTATGATGATGATTACGAAATCATGTGGAATGTGCCTCCCAATGATTTTCAAGTGCCGGTACAGGGTGGGGAATCATCCTCAGAACCAATGACTGAACTCAAGGATGATACCTTCACCACACCACAAGAAAAAGAATCATTCTTCAAGCCGAAGTATGACCCGGATAATGACTCTTGCACTATGCTCCTAGATGGAAGAATGAGTAACCAATATGAAGATTTTCTTCAATTGGGAGATAAATTGGGAACAAACTTTAATGTTTATCCATCTTCTCCCCCCATAGACTCAGATCCGACCATACAGATTGAGGGGAAATCATCAATGATTGACTCCTTATATGACAAATATTCTTCAACCTCAACTGTCTTGTCGTCGAATTCCAATGAAGAAGGGTCTACGTTACACGAACTCTACACTCCTTCTCAGTCAGACATAGATGAATATGAGACTGATTCAGATGAGGAGACGTCTTTTATGCAAGAGACTCAAATGATTCCATTACTGGAAAAGGATCTGATTTGTCCTTATGAAGACATTTCTGATGATTCGGCTGATCCAGAAACAAACTTCGAGGATGGGGCTGACCAAGATCCTGATCCAGAGACGGACCATACCACTCTCACTGATGATGAAACAGAATCAAGGGAGGATAAGGGGTCTCAAGATGACAATCCTATGACGGGTCCTTCCCATGAGATGACACCACCACAAGGAGTTCTGACGGAGCCAGTCCTCGAACAAGAACATGATTTTTCTATTGAATCTCCTTCTAGTCACTTGAACGAGTTGAAAGTGCACCATGAAGAGAAACATGAACCATCTCTTGACTTTGGGACGGATTGTGATATTATCATAAACTCTTGTAATGACAAAAAGGACCCCTGGGATGACATCAAGCCACAAACCTATCCCTTTATAGCCACTCATCCCTATGAAGAAGCCCCCCCTAACACTCATGAAACTGAGATTTATCCATTACCTGAGCTAGTTTCCATTCCTCTCATAGAAACTCTTCCCAAGCACTCAATTGAACTGGAGGAGTGTTATGAACAAGAACTGGAACAACAATATATCAGTCCCAATATTGAAGAAATGGGTTCATCAAGGGATTTTAGCCCTCAAAATGATATGTCAGGGACTAATCCCTCTCATGAAGAGACATCACTGGAACTCCTATCCCAGGATCCCATGATTTCCTCACCTGAGCAAGAGTTCATTCTACCAGTCAAATCCTCTTCTAGTTACTTGGATGAATTAAGGATGTTCTACGAAGAAAATTCCGAACAAAATCTTGAAAAGAAGAACGACGCTCTTACCAATTTCAACATTGATAAAGATGATGATACTTCCCAAAATAACTCCTCTGATGAAGAAACGTCATCCTGGCTACCATACCCCACACAAGAAAAGCCAGGTGACGAAATGAAGCCGGAACCGGATCCACCACCTGATCCTAGATAGGAGGAAGTTCAAGTGGCCGACCCTCAATCAACTGCCCTAGATTTTAAAGAAAGTAGTTTTACTTTGAACTTCGAGGGTGAGCCACAACTGGAGGGCACAAGTGGGCATAACCTTTATTTCTCGCATAGTCCTCTAGTTTCGACTGCTTATGTTCCACCTCCCTCGCTGATGGGGGAAGGTCTCTGGATTCTTCTGGATGGACAACAAGGTGAAAGTGATGTGCATCCAAGTCATCCAGAAGATTTGTTCAAGTTGCCACAACTTCCCAACCAACAAGTTGTTCAGACCACTTCCTCGTTCTCAGCACCAGCCATCACGAGATATCTTTGTCAGACCTTCTTCCAACTATGAGGACCGCCTGGTTAACACTGCTCAACCCTTCCCCTCCATCTTGAACCTAGTATTTGCTCAGAAATGGGCAAATTCATAAGTTCGAGGTGGAGGGCGGGTGGTATGACTTTCACTCCACCCTCTATCTTTATTGCTTCCCGCTTTTCCATTCTAGTTTCTTTTTCGTATTTTTTTTCGCCTTTTTGTTAGTTTTCTAAAAATAAAGCCTTTATCTAGTTGGCTTTTGTTTTGCGAATCTGTGATCATCACCTCTTTTGCGTTGCAAATTTCCTGGAAAAGAATACTTAAAACTAGCCAATGCGTGTTTTTCATTTTGATTTGTCTATGAATCCTAATGTTATATCTCAAACAGGAAAAGATGATACACTTCAATAAGGCTGAGATAGATCAAATAAATCACGCCTTTATCTGATTAATGGATCTGTTGTATGGATTTCTCATTTGATGTTTCATCATGTCTCTTTTGGAGCAGAGTGTGATGGAGAATAGAGACCCATCGCATGAAATCGCTAAGCAAACTGCATCATGATCCAAACTCTCTTCTACACTTCTTCTTTCATTTTCATACCCCTCTGTTCACTAACCATGCCAAAGTCTTAAGTTCGGTGTGGCACGCCACACTCCTTTCTAGTGAAAACTAGAACATTGCCGAACTTTAAGTTCGGTGTGGTACACCACACCCCTCTTTCCACTACCGCTTCTTCCATACCCCTCAATACATAATGGGGGCGTACCACCTTCTCAAAGAGTATACAATGATGATTGTGCACATACCGAGGTTGGTGAAAAATCTACCCCGATTCCAAAAAGAGGCCTGGCAGCCCAAATATGCAAAATTCCAAAAATACCCTTTCTCCTAAGCCAAGTGAGAATGAATAAAAGCCAGAGTGTGAATAAAAACATGAGAGTTGTGCCCTGAATAAGGATAACCGATAAAGGTCTCGCCCGGCCGGTATATTAGCTGCCCTCATAAAGGCAGATGTGTCGTGACCGGTAGTGAGATCCTAAGGATCCAAAAATAACCCCTTACCTCCTCTCAAAGAGGTAAAATAGCCAAAAGCCTTAAGCCAACCTATACACACTTCTAAGTTACCTTTAGAAAAAAAATCGGGTGTAAGGCTAAGTCAACCAGAGTTGTGCATAAATCATTCAAAGTATCTCGATGAGTCAACTATCAATAAGAGTCTTGATTCAATCAAAGGAGAGACTCTTATCTTTTGATCATACCCCCATTCTCTCCTCTTTCAACACCAGTGACAGATCATATGCATTTTGTTGATTCTGTGGGTCTGTTCAAAGTCTCATAAAACTCTTTAACATGACCGATACAACAGAGAGTGAGAAGGAAGTACTTCAGCAAAGTGAACTCAGAAATGAGGATATCATAAGATGTATTACGTGATCTAAGGAAGCCTTGATGTTGTATCAGTCTGAGCCATAAACAAATTTATAACATGACATAAGGATGAGGCAATCACGAGATGAACAATTTCATTGGCGACTGTTTTAAGTTTTTTCGTTCCTCGGGACGAGCAACGCTTAAGTTCGGTGTGGCGATGAATCCTCCAGATCCACCTTCAGTCACCAATTCAAAGGATTTTCGACGTTTTTGCCCTAATTTTGTTTTGTCTCATTTTCCCTTTTTCTCTTTTCTCGTGAAAATTCTGACACTTACATGCAGATGAGGTAATTACGAGACGAACGAGCTTTTTGTCGACTATCTTAAGTTTTTCTCCGTTCCTCGGGACGAGTAACGCTCAAGTTCGGTGTGGTGATGAATCCTCCAGATTCATCTGCACAGTCACCAATTCTAGGGATTTTGTTCCTCATATTGACTGATTTACCCTCGCTTTGGTTCACCTTGAGTGTTTCACTAACTCCTTGCAAATAATGCCTAAATGGTTCTAATCACTAGTTTATTCGATGCTATTCTCTCTTACACATTCTCCTTTCCCTCTGCAGATCACCACTAGTCGGTCTTGATCCATTTGGTTTCATCCATGCGGTCTTGAGCGCTATACAGTCCTGACCCCATGCGGTCTCAAGACCGTATGAGCCCATGCGGTCTCAAGACCGTTTGAGCTCATGCGGTCTCAAGACCGTTTGAGCTCATGCGGTCTCAAGACCGTATGAGCCCATGCGGTCTCAAGATCGTTTGAGTTCATGCGGTCTCAAGACCGTATGAGCCCATTCGATCTCAATACCGTATGAGTTCATGCAGTCTCAAGACCGTATGAGCCCATGCGATCTCAAGACCGTATGAGCCCATGCGGTCTCAAGACCGCTTGAGCTCATGCGGTCTCAAGACCGTATGAGCCCATGCGGTCCCAAGACCGTTTGAGCATGATGGCATGCGACACCGTTTGAGCTATACGTCATCAACAACGTCGGCGCCCACCTACACGTGATCTCCGGTGTCGTCGTCTTCATCACCTACACCAACAATCGTGAGCACAGGACGAGTAAGCAACAAGACCAGTAGTTGTTCACGTGAATGCATGAAGGATCAACACTTTGTCAAAGATGGAAAAAGCAATAGAACGCACAAGCGGGAAACGTGGAGTAGCAAAACCAAATAAAAAAACAAAGCAAAATGAATGGGCGCGAAACCAAAGCGGGAAACCAAAAGCAGGCGGAAAAGCAAAAGCAAAAGAACAACGAGCAAAGGAAAAGCAGCGTCAAAACCAATGGTGGAAAGGCAGCAAAACCAAGATAAGCTGGCGGAGAAACCAAGAGAAGCAAACCAAATGCTGTGGAGAAACCAAAGCTGATCCGAAAATGTATGAGCCATTGAGGAGCCAAAACCGCATAAGATCACGTGAACGTGAGGCTGAATAGATAGAACACATAGCTATTCACGTGAACATTACCAAACGGTTTGGAATAAAATCGCATAGAGCTGCAGTCCGTGAGAAATGAAGACCGCATGAGCATTTGAGAAACCGTTTGCTGCACTTAAGATCGTTTGCTGAGGGCCTGTTTGGTAGGGTGATGTTTGAACCCACGAATTTAAATGTCCACTTTTGTCTAAAAAAAATTGTTTGGTAGGGAGTAATCGGGTGCAGTTCCGCGGGTTGGAACTCCCAAATTTTTTGCGCGGAGGGTCCAAATCCGGGAGTTTGTACCAACCCCTAAACCGGTGCGGTCGGGTGTATTTTCTCCGCTTCATTCTTCACGCAGAAACCCTGCGCGTCTGCCCCTTTCGTCTAGCCGCCGTTTCTCGCCCTTCCTTGCCCTCCGCTTCTCATCCTCCCTTCCTCGCCGCTTCCCGCCCTCGATGCTCTACCACTTCTCATCTTTTCCGCTTTTCCTCTTCCTCTCCAACACGTATTCTCCTCGTCCGTGAGTTGGTGGTGCTAACGCTGGTCAGAGCTGGTGGGAGCTGTCTCCTTCTGGGATCTGTACGTCTTTCGTCGTTGGTCACTGAAGCTACCTCCATCGACGAGTTCTGCCCCCGGTCTCTCGCTGTGAAAGGAATCTGCAATGGATCGTCGGAAAGAGGTAAATACTTCTTATCTCTCTGCATAAATTTGTCCCCTGTTACTCGGTTGCTTCCGAAGTGGTCTTTGTTATCCCTTTTTCTGTTGCTCGGGATCCATCCCATTGAGATAGCATAACGAATTTTGGGCATCTACAGTCGAATTTGGACATACCCACAACGTTGGTCTGTAACAGATCTACCTTTCTATGATTGGGTTCCTCCACCTGCGCTGACGACTTCTTCCAGGACAACGGGGACCTGCTAGCAGCCGACCCACTACCAGGAATATTATGTAGCCAGAAATATTGAACGTGTGGCACATTATGTATGCTATATGCCAAATCTTTTCATACATGGTTGTTGTGGTTTCTGGTTGTCAACACTGTTATAGTGTGTTCTGTTTTCAGGCAAAAAAAATAGACGTGTGGTATTGTTCTATATAAAAAAATATTTTTTATATAAGTTCCTGAATATATATGTGTTGACCAAGAAATGCCTCATATGCCTCATATTTTTTATATAAGTTCCTGAATATATATGTTTTGAGTAGTCAACCAAACACAGGAAAAAGAAAACATCACTTTTTTACTACACCCTACCAAACAAAATGTTAGTAGTTCAAATTCTATTATTTAGGAATCTGTGTTCTCCAATTCACACAATTCCCTCTGACTACACCCTACCAAACAGGCCCTGAGCCAAGACCGCATGGATAGAGATCGCATGCGCAAACCGCATGAGAGGACCGAACGGAATATCAGCTAAAATCAAGACCGTATGCTCATTTGCGGAGCAGACCGCATGCACAGACCGCATGAGCAATTGAAAGCAAGACCGCATAAGCAACCAAACCGTATGAATTAAGCAAACCGCATGGACAAAAGGACACGCACAAGGTGTGACTCCTTGGCCCAAGATATTTTGGCAAGCCTATAAATAGAAGGGTAGAGGCATGGTCTTGCCCATACCATCTCACTACAGCCCAAGGCTGCCGGACTGGGACCAGTGCCGGAACGCCGCCAGATTGCCCGAGCACCGTTTCTGACCAAACTTCACACACAACCTCAGAATCCCATCTTGAGTCCAGATCTGGTGAGCAGCCAGTCTGGGCGCAGATCTAGAAGGCTGTTCCATCACCATCTCACCATTGCTCACGCCATAGCTCCACCTCATCCTACTCTTGCAATTCCGGAGGTTGACCCGAAGATCGAGGTGGAGAGACAGGCGTCATCGACTACAACGGAGCAGTCCCGGAGACTGTGACGATCTACACCGGGCTGTCACAGATCTACTCTTCTGCTCTGACGATGCTTTCTTTCTCTCTCTTCTCTTTCTTTGTTGCTCCCTCTATGAGGAGCGAGTAGTTCCATCCACTGGGGTACGGGGACTAGCCCCGCTGCCCGTGTTTTGTAACTTGTATCAAAAAGATATTATCTTTCCGATTCAATACTAAATCATTTCATACATGCTTGGATGTTGGCCGCATTCTTGTGTGCATCTATTGTCTTTCGTTATGGTTTGTCTACGACCGCTTTTGAGACTCGAATACCGATTTAGTGTTGGTTTCTAGTGTGTGTATCCACCGCGCATCCGTTTCGGTATCTAGGAACGCTTTCTAAGGAGTGGAGTAAACTCACCTCCATCGTTGTACTTTTGTACTATGAAATGGAATCAGCTGACGTACAAAAGTGCAACCTTGACAGGTCGAGGAACACACTCTGAGGAGAGAGTGGTGCAAAGTACTTGACCATTCGTTCGGGAATGGCTGACGTTGCAACACTCTCACGTTTCTCGTAGCTATATCCTCGAAAGAGGGATAGTCTATAAGGATACTAATCGATTTGGTAATTATCGCTCGCTTGTTAGTTTTCCGATGCACATTTCACGAGGTTGAGTAAGATTTTCTCTTCGGAGACTACATATCTTCATTGACACGTAGATACGTACCGAATGAGAGTTACTCAACCCGTGAAGGATGTGTGCATTACTCTTGTCCTATAAGACATCGGTATTGTACAACATCCATGTATCTTGCTTACAAGTCTTGCTATGTTTGGTACAAGTGCAATTCATGTGTAGTGGTGGCGAATACCCGCGTCACCCCAGTGATCCATCATCATTTACTAATATTAGTTTTTAATCCTTAAACTAGTTTTTATTCTTGCCTTTACTTTTGCATGTTTTAGGTTAAATAACTCAAATCAAACTTCTGGTCTTAGATGATTAACTTAGATTGATATGAAACAAGAAAAAGACACTCAGATTCTCAACGTTGTCCTTTGGGTTCGATCCTAAATCTGTACTATGATAAGGCTTCCACACTCTTGTGGGGTTGGAGCATTTATCTAGCACCAGTTGTAGGTAAACCTAGAGAGAACATCAACTCCCTAGGGTTTTTGGTGCATATTAGGACTTCCATTGGAAGAGTAATCTTTTGGTGTAAGTTCTAGCTCCATCAATACCCTCATTATGGTGTATACCAAAAAGTTAAGTAAAACTTCAAATCAGAAAGACTAGACTACAGAAATGTATACAACATAGAAAAATGGGCTTACTGTAAAATATTCATGAATTTATAAAGTCATTTGATATTTTAATATCCAATACATTGAAATCTCATATATTTTAGTAATCAAATTATAATAATAAAAAACAACAGTAACACTATATGGATATATTTTTATAAAATATTAGACCTCATTATCTTTCCAAAGATAGTTTTTTGCTAAAAGTGGAGCTTCCTATAAGAAGATATGATTTTAATGAGAATTACCTAGTTGAATTGATCCTGACCATCAAAGCTTCATCAAATGGTCCTGATCGAGCCTGGTTGTGCACCCAACACCACACAACCTTCATCCCTAAAAAATTCTTGCATGGAATAAATTTGATTTAGAACCCGTTGGCTCATCTGGGTCTTCTTCTTGTCCGTGCCCATACTATGTTTTATTGAGTTCTATCGTTGTCGCCGCCTAGGAGGACTTTAACAGCTCCAATCTTTGTGCTTATTCCACTGCAATGACATCTACAGACTCCACCCACTCTAGACAAACCTCCATGACATGGTAGGGGGATAGATTCTTCTTGCCTAGGGTAGTTATGATTGAAAATCCCCAAACCACAGACCTCACAACGGACACCCCTCTTCTTCTTCTCAGTTCTTCTTCTTCTATCAATGTTTCTCATAAAAATCCTAGAATCAACTTTGGACCACCTCGAAGGCTCAAGATCTAAGGATTTTATAGCCTCTCCTCTATCGAATCTTGGGCGAGATCCCCTCACCCATGGGACTCTACTCGAGTCATGAAAACAAGGGTGTCATTTCTCTAGTCCGCATTGGATTGGGTCTCAGCTGGTCATCTCCTTTTTTATTTTTAATTTCTTCTGTATAAAAGTCAAATTTCTAGAAATATATTTATATACCACAATATGAGAACATTTAATCTCAAATTTTAGGGCCAATTACTTTTTTACCATTACACTTTCTTAGCAAAAGACTAGGTCAAACCTAATCAGATAACCACTCCAAATTTGTATTTTAAGTAATTAATAGATGATTACTAATGAAATCACTTAGGACACTAGATTAATCGAAATTATCTAAAATTTCTTCTATAATCTTATATTGTAGTTTTTCATCTACTAAAAATATTTTGTGTATGTATAATTAGAATGAAATACTAAATTCCCAAATTTGTACTCGAAGGACCCATGTGTAAATCCTAATTGGCCCAATTGGGCTAGAATTGGGTCCTAGGGCACATGGCCCATTCTTCGGTCTTCCAAAAGGTTCATAAGCTTAATCACAGTCCAGATTACTAAACCAAAACTATGACTAACTTAATTTATCAATTGAAATTTGCTCATGATACATTTGATCATATTACATTACTTTCTTATCATGAAGACCCAAACTAGGTCTAGGGTTAAAATGCATTAACTAGAGTCATTAGATTTCCTTCAACATCTTACTTTGGTTGTCATCTGATATTATAAAAATTAATATGAAATTCCCAAAATTTGAGGATATTAAAACACTAGGCAAAGTGCACAAGAGATCCTTTCTACACACTTTTTCTCTAATATTCAAATTTCATGAATTTGGATGGGACCTTATTTTAACCCTAAATCATTCCTATATTGATTTCATCAATAACTTAATCCTGTATTTGATAGTCCCAAAAATCAGGGTGTGACACAATTAAAGTGCACTTTTGTACAAACATACTTAAATCCATTAGAATCATGTTGTAAATCACTTGTAATGATTGTATGACTTGTTATTAAGCTTAAAAAAATCAAGATAATTTAAAATGAATATTTAAGCACTTTTATAGCAATTTCCAAAATTCATCACATGGACTTTAGTCACCCGAGTTTCATCTAGGATAAACTCCACTGATACCCTTGATGGGTCTTGGGAACTACTAGGGTCAATCGAGTTTCCCCAGGATGAACTCGATCGACACCTATGTATAGAAAAATCAAATTTAAGTCGTTGATTGAGTTTCATCCAGGATAAACTTGATCGACAACTCAAATTTTCTTTTGTCGCATAGTGTTATCGGTCGAGTTACCTTTATCAAAACTCGACCAACTACAGTGTATGGAATGTGCTAATAAGTGTTTCTAGTCTTTGGAGTGTTTCAAAACTCAAAAATACTTCCTTGAAATGCCCCTAATGACTAGGATTCATCCATAAGTGTCTCTACTGGCTAGTGAGAAACCTCAACTATAAATAGACCCCTTGGGCTTCATCTCATGGTTAGCTAAGTACTATGAAGGTCCCTATATTATAGTTGAGTGCTCCAAGAGCCTCCTTCCAGTTTCAAGCTTAATCACTTGCTACATCAATTAGAGTGAGTAGGAGATTTGTAAGAGAGCTTGTCCTACATGTATATCTTGTAAGGCTCTCACTTCCTTCACCTCTGAATCTCTCTTTCTACCATGAAGATGAATATTTCCTCTCATGGCTTAAATAGGTGAAGAAGAAGGGAAGGAGTACCTTGGTGAAAGCTTCTCCTTGGTGAAGGTAAAGTCAAAGGCAAAAGATCCAATCAAAGAGTGGGTAATTCCTTTAAGATGGAAGAGTCTGTGCAAGAGTGGGTAAGTCATTGGTGAAGGTCGAAGACTTTTTGCTAATGTGGGTAAGTCCATGGTGAGGTAGAAGACTCTTGGTCATTGATAGGTAAGTACTTTGTATGGTTATTGGATCCCTTCTCCTCAAAGGAAAGGCTAGATATCCTTACCTGGAAAAGGATGGTCATATTTTGTAACTATTACAATGGAATATAAAGAGTGAGACATGGTTGAGAAATACTAGAGGTTGTCCTCTCTAGGTAGTGGTAGTACATCTCCTAGTTTGGAGTTTGGAACCACCATACATAGCTTGTGTCACTTGTGCTTGTTCAATATCTCTCTCCCTTGTTATGTATGTTTAGTTGTACTGAAATTTCATAATTAGCATCCTTATCTTGTGATATACCTTGAAGGTCTAATGAATTTTGTTTAAGTATTTATAACTCTATTTACCCCCCCCCCCTCTAGAGCCCATCATTCGATACAACAATTGGTATAAGAGCGGGTCTCCTCCAAGCATTACTTTTACAAGAAGAATAAGATGGAAGGCTATCAAGAGGGAAGATACTCCTTAAAAGAGAGAAAGAGAAAGGAAGAAAAGAAGATCAAGAAGAAGGAATAGAGAGAGAAAGATAAAAAAGGCTTCATCTACACAAATGAAAGAAGTAGTGGAAGATCTAGTGGAGGTGAAGATGGGAGATGCAATTGTGTCCTTATGGTAAGTTAAATTAAGACTTAAATGAGGTAGATCTAATATCTTTCTACAAAGAATGTTTAATTGAAATAATTCATGCCACTCATGCCTCTCTCAAGTCCACTAAGCATAAAAGAAAAAGGCTTTCCAAAATTGCTAATTTCTTGCACGAAAAAAAAGATGATATTGAAAATCTTGAGAGCCTTAATTTAGAGCTTGAAATGAAACTCAATGATGTTGAGATAGAAAACAATCCTATCTAAGTCAAGCAAACACTCTTAAACTCAAAACTGCTCATTTTCTTGATAAGATTAGATTTATAGAAGATCAACCTCTTATGACTTGTTCTAATGCATAGCATACTAATATTTTGAATTCTCTCATCCTTGATATCAATGTTCTTGAAATTGAAAAATGAGAACTAAGATTTTGTTTTGCAAGGAATAGAATCTGAAAATAGTGTTAATCTTTCAAAGATTGGTTTTCTTGAAAAAGAAAATACTTCCTTGCTTTCTAAAATCAATGTCTTTGAATATTCTTCCAGTTCTACTAGTAGAGAGAATGATGTTGCTTCTCTTCATATTGAAAAAGATTCTTATATGAAAAATTCTCTTTGCTTAGAAAGTGATATTTTTGCATGCTAGAGATGATATGAATCAATTGTCTTCCACTATCACTTCTCTTGTGCATGACAATCATAGTTTGAGATCATCTATGAAAAGATTCTTAGATGATAAAAAGAATCTTAATCAAATCCTAGATCATACTACTAAACAAATGAGTAGAGATTGTTTTGAACTTGATAATAGTCAAAGGAACAACAAGGACAAGGACCTTCAATTTTAAATGAATAATCCTCTAGTTCCAAGGCTATGGAAACTTGTAATCATTGCAATGAAATTGGTGATTATTCTACATATTGCCCCTTTTGGAAAGAATCTAAGAGTAATAGGACTTGGGTTGCTAAGATAACCCCTCCAGAGCCAAAAATATGATTAAGGACCATTTCATATTTCTTCTCGCAGGTCGCTAATGGATTGACTTGAGCTATTGATTTGTAAATTGGTCTTTCAATCCACATAAAAGAAGAAAGGTGAGATGTGTATGGGGTGGAAATAAGTGGAAAATAAAGGGTAAGAATAGAGGTAATGGTACTCTTACCCATATCCAATCATGTCTTGTCTTTATCAAGATAGTATGCTCTTTACATATGGTTTTTGAGTCAAACTTGGCATATTCTGATTCTCATCACTTCCTTGCTCAAAAACTACCCTTGATGCTTTCACATTGTTACTAACTTTCTTACACATATTTTGGATATGGTTTATATTTTTATCATGCCTCTAACTATGTTTTTCTAAGATATATGTGCTTTTTGACAACAGTTGTAAAGAACTCGACTGACAAGCACCAATCGATGTTTCCAACAACTATTATAGTCTAAGAAGTTCAACCCAAAAACTCATCCAACAACACTGTGCACTGAATATACATATGGTTTATTGGATGAAAAATTCCCTCTCAACTAGATTTTTTCAACCAATAGCCTTTCTATGTCACTCCCATTGGTATCTTTTTATGATATGCATATTTCCATGCTTTGAAATTGCTTATCTTACATACAACTCTATCTTGATAATTTCTCTATATTAATATGTCTATATCTTTCAATTACTTGACTTGAGTTGTTATGCATGTTTTTTTAATGATCTATTTGGATCTCTTGATTGTGTCTTAAATTTCTTCCGTTGTGCTCTAACTTGCTATGTCTATGCAGTTGTATATATATTTTTGATACAACTTTGAGTTTATTAGTGGTAATCATCTTTTTATAATGATGCATAGTTTCTAGTGAGTAGTATCCTTTCATGTTTCTGAAATTGCTTATCTCTTTGTTTAGATATTTCTCTACATATATTCATAACTTGTTCTTTAACTTTCACATCTTTTTCTATGATAATTCCTACTAGTAACTCTAACTTGTGATATCATCTACTAGTAGTTCATATACTTGTAGTTCTAGCCTTGTTTATATATTGGTATATGATATTGTTGTATCTTGTTTCGTACATGTTCAAGCTTATTCCTTGTCTTGCATATCTACTATCTTGAATTATATGTTTGCATAGCATTAGCTTGCTTATTGATAGATTTACATCTAGGGATAATAATTCCAGATCTAGAGTTGTTCCAATGCATGCCTTAATCTTCTTTGTATACATTGCTTGGACGAGCCCTTAGTTTTGCTCTTCTACACTTCCTTTTTCTAACAAGTTGCGTAATAGAACTTAAACCCCCTCACTTTTTGAAATGACAAAGGGGGAGAAGACATGTCTTATGCAAAGGGGAGAAGACATATATGTAGAACATATATGAGTAATAGATATAATTACTATAAATGTTATGAAATCTAACCATGCAAGAGAAATAGCATCAATTGAGGGGGAGTATGTGAAATCCATTATCAACAATTGAGAGAAGCATATGAACTCAATTTTATTGAAAATCCTAGGTTTCTCTATAAGTATTATTTTATTTAAATGCTTTCAATATATTAATGGAATGGTTTGTCATCTTCAAAAAGGGGGAGAATGTTGACTCAAGGTCTAAATTTACTAAACCCTTGTTATGATGATGACTAATCATTCCACTCATTTGTGTCTAATGTTTCTACTTGAGTGATCTCAAATTAGGTATACAAACAATCCAAATGCCTAAACTTGCACATCCTAACTTGGAGAAAGACAAGTCAAAGTCAATGCAAGTGCACTTTTGTGGAAACCTTAAATCTATTAGAATCTGTTGCAAATCACTTGTAACAATTGTATGACTTTTTATTAATCTTAGAAAAATCAAGAGCACTTAAAACAATATTTAAGCACTTTTGTAGTAATTTCCAAAATTCATCACATGGACTTTTTTCGACTAAGTTTCATCTAGGATAAACTCGACCGACACCCTTGATGGATATTGGGAACTGTTAGGGTTGATCGAGTTTCCCCATGACAAACTTGACCGACATCTTTGCACAGGTAAATCAAATTTAAGTTCTCTGCCAAATTTTATCCAAGATAAACTCGACTAACAACTCAAATTTTGCTTTGCCACATAATGTTATCGATCGAGCTACCTTTATTGAAACTCAACCGACTGTACTATATGAAATGTGTAGAAAAAGTGTTTCTAGTCTTTGGAGTGTTGTAAAACTCAAAAATAGTTCTATTCCAACACCTCAAATGACTAGAATTCATCCCTAAGTGTCTCTATTGGCTGGTAGGAAACCTCAACTATAAATAGAACCACTTGGTCTTCATCCCATGGCTAGCTAAGCACTATATAGGTTCCTAAATTATAGTTTAGTGCCTTCAAGAGCCTCCTTCCACTCTCATGCTTAATCACTTGCTACATCCATTAGAGTGAGTAGGAGATTTTAAGAGAACTTGTCCTCCATATATATCTTGTTAGACTCTCACTTTCTCCACCTTCCGATCTCTCTTTCTACCATGAAGATCAAGATTCCCTCTCTTTACTAAGAGAGATGAAGAAGAAGGGAAGGAGTCCCTTGGTGAAAGCTTCTCCTTGGTAAAGATAAAGTCAAAGGCGGAAGATTAAAGAGAAGAATGGGTAATTCCTTATAGGTGGAAGACTCTTTGCAAGAGTGGGTAAGTCCTTGGTGAAGGCCAAAGACTCATTGTAAAAGTGGGTAAGTCCTTGGTGAGGTAGAAGACTCTTGGTCTTGGATAGGTAATACCTTTGTATGGTTATTGGCTCCCTTATCCTCAAAGGGACAACTAGTTATCCTTGTCTTAGAAAAGGAAGGTCATATGTTGTAACTCTTATAATGGAATTAAGGAGTGAAACATGGTTGAAAAATCCTAGAGGATGACCTCTCTAGGTAGTGGATGTACATCTCCTAGTTTGTAGTTTGGAACCACTATACATAGCTTGTGTTACTTGTGCTTGTTCAATCACTCTCTCTCTCTCTCCTTTGCTAAGTATGTTTAGTTGCACTCAAATTTCATATTAGCAACCTTATCTTGTGATATACCTTGAAGGTCCAGTGAATTTGGTTTAAATGTTTATAACTCTATTCACCCCCTCTAGAACCCATCATTCAATCCAACAATACCTGTTTCAATTGAGATATTTCAACAAAGGTTCTCACGGGGATCAAAGATGTTAGCTTTTCATGAATCTAGTAAAAGATAATGTACTAGGGTTATTTGATATTTCTTGGCTTGAAATTAGTCATTAGTTATCATTAGGTGAATGTTAATTACTATTTTCCCTTTATTTGGGTCTTACATCGTCATATGACCCCGTAATTATTATTAAGTGAAATACGGAATTCTTAGGAAGGTAGAAAGACATATTTATCCCTAATAAATGAGGTCACTACTGGTCTACTTTATACCTAAGGGAATGAAACTATAATCATTTATTGGTACATTGGTCTCAAATATGCATACATATATAATCATAATTGTATCTAGAGTTTAGTTAGAAATGTTGTTAACATAATCCTTAACATTACTAGACTTACTATCACAGATTTGTTTATTAGCCTAAGTCCACACACCTAATGGCTACACATCCAAATGCGAGTGGACCTGTGCGTTCATCCCTGGAGTGGATTGGATATTTCACACACGCAATATATATGTAAAAGTAGTAACAACAAGACATAACAAGATACTAGAAGGGGGATAGGAAACATGTACCCATATCTATTTCAACCATAACCCATTGGTGTTTCATTTGAGTCCAGAGTGCAACAGATATTTGGAACTACAAAAATGATAAAAAAAACATATTAATGGTAAAGCATTAAGTACAATATGAAAGGCAAGTTGACCTGGCCTAAACCGCGCATCCTAAAGTTGGAGGCGGATTTGAGGTAGTCGAGCTTTTACATTTATAACATGAATCCTTCTAGGCCCCCACAACTTTGCTTACGGGGTCGAAGTAGATATACGCGGTCGAACACAGGGACAAGGGTGGTAGTGTTGAGAATTCATAATCGACACGCTACACTCCGGCAAGGATAAAAGATGATAAAATTCCCAAAAGGGAACAACAAGATGTCACAAACAAAACAAAGAAAACTATCTCCAACTGGAGTTACAAGAAGGTTTTAAGGTTTTAGTCATTTAGCAGTTTTTAGGGGTTTTCATGCAATAGAAACAAAAAATATCAAACCAGAGCTAAAGCAAGGTGTGAAGGATAAACTTTGGTAAAACAAGCGGCAGTAGGAGCATCCTGTACCCCTCCTCTCAGAGTGGGTACCTCTAACCAATCCTCAAAACCCCTCTCGAGGTTGCCGGACTTTAAATTAGAGTGAAATGTTACTGAAGCAACTCCGTTTCTGAGCACTCTCGTACTCCAGAATCAGCCCAAACACTAGAGCCACAACACATCTCTCGAAGTTGTTGCGACGGGAAAACATGATTCGGTAGCTAAGCGAAACGCGATCCAAACATGCAAGCTAGAGTTCAGATATTAAACATAGCAGTCATCCAACAATTGCACCAAAAATACGACAACAGATAATTAAACCCTTCTATTTCTACTAACATATAAGGTGTTGATTACAAAGTAGAAGTAAAAGAATTAAATGACAGAAATAAAGATAGGTATCGCCTTCTTGATATAGAATGACGACAGACTACAGTGGACCATCCAGCCTGATACCGGTCAAGAGCCTAGCCCGATACAACCATGTCGGGCGGCACACCCTCTCAGACGGCACGCTGTGACGGGCGGATTGCATCATGCGAAGTCCCTGGCCCGATACGCTCATGTCGGGCGACACCCTCTCGGGCGGCAAGCCGTGACGGGTGAGGCATATCAGGTTCGGTATCGTGTCGGGCTAGCTGATGCATCTAGTATCAGTCTCTTGAGTCGGGGATCTATGTCGGCCGATATCGGCCTGCAGTGCCGCTCGAGACGATACTAAGTGAACCATTCACCTCCCTCTCGGGATGGAGAAGAGCTCACCTAGGATCGCCTGACACAGCACTGGGGCACAATACACTCTCTCCTCGTAGTTTTCCTGAGGTGACTTGCACGGGGTTCTGACCTGTCTTTTCGGCTTCCTGTAGCTGCTATTTATAGGCAGCGGTTGGGGGAAGTTATGGTGCTCGAAGCGCCACGTGTCCTCCTTATTTGCAGGGTCGGTGGACGGCTAATACTGGTATCGCCCGACACAGGGTGTCGGTTGTCATTCACGTGACGGGCAGAGCCTGCCGGTGGGAGGCCCATGTCGGGCGACAAGCTTTAGCTGTCGGGCAAGCTTGGGCTCCCTGTCGGGTAAAAGACGTGTCGCCCATCAGTTTCTTCTTGCTTGGAATCCCTATGTCGCACGTCGTTGTGTTGCGATTGCCCTATCAGGAAGCGGTTGTATCGGGCGTCTGGAAGGCCGATGCAGGTGGAGCTTAGTTGTGGGCCAGTACGGCTTCATTGATGACAAAATGTACCAAAATGAGGAAAAACTATGCAAAAATAAGGAAATATTGGATTAAGAGCGTTGTTTGGCCAATTATTGCGAAAGTACATATAAAAGAGAGGAAAACAGTTTAAAAGGGCAGTTTTCATACCAGAAAAACAGTCTAAAACATCACAAAATTTGGTGTTATCAACTCCCCCAAACTTAGCATTTTGATTGTCCTCAATCAATATTTAAAATTTATTTAGTGATGCTTCTTCTTGCTATGTGTAGCTTTCAGGCCAAGAGGTAAAAACAAATATCGTAATGCCTTTAGAGATAATGCTGCCCCACTACAAACAAAAGACCTTGCGTTTCCTGCCTTATTATTTCAGTAAAATGTTTCTCTACAGCTTCAATAAGACTTTGGTGCATGATTCCAAAGTTAGCTTACACACCAAACAACTTCATTTTTTTGGGTCAGAAAGTTGTGTATAGGGTAGGCTAAGGGTTTTTGGGGTTTTTCTTGTCTCCCATTAGTCCATCCAGGTAAGGGTCCATTAACGGGGAAGTGGTCCTTGCAATCCAAGCCAGTTGGTTTTAGAGCAGTGATTTCACATCCTACGTTCCACCGCCCTGGATCTACCATGCCTAAAGATGGGTACTTTTGGAAAACAAGTGTGTATATATATATTTTTTTCTTTTTCTTTTATTGGGCACAACTCTCATGCTTTTATTCACCCTCATAAGGTTGCTTTCTCTTTTTGGGATTTTTGTTGGGTAAGGGAAAACAAAAGAGATTTCTGCTGTTTGGGCAACTTTTTCCTTCTCCATACTCGTCTCTTAGTTGTTTGCGAGATTATTCATCATTATTTTTTTTTCGAAATTTTTGGCATAGAAAAACGTAATCTTTTGTTCGTTTGAAGCAGCATTATCAGAAAGATATAACAAAACTTGCATTTCATTGAGCACATAGAAAGTAGACTTGGCAAGAAGGCGCATCACGTTTTTACTAATATAGCGACTTTGTACATATGTAAGGAAACAAAATAAGCAAAAATTTCAAAATTTTTATGGTAAAAGTTGTATGAGCAAACATATGTATATGTACACATGATATAAGAAAGAACAAAAATCAGAGAATTTTCAAAAATTTTGTACCTCCCTCACTGGTACATGGTACCCCCCCAAACTTACTCCACACTCTGTCCCAGAGTTGTGAAGTAGATAAGGTAGGGTAATGTTGATCCAGTGAGGGTTAGCCGATGAGCGTGCCTGCGTCAGATAGAAGCTCCCACACATATTCTCCTCTTTTACTGTGATAATCGAGGTGGTGGAGCTGGTCAGGCGTTGCTTCATTTGCTATCCATTCCAAGACAAAGATGTCGCAGTCATTAGATAGGGGAAGCTGTTGTGGGCTGCGATGGCAGAACTGGAGTTCGTGCCATTTGCTTGCTTGCGTGTCTAGGAATGGTTGTATCATCCTTGCCACCTCGTCGTAGTATTTTCGAGATAAGCGTTTGACGGATGACAATGGTTATGATGTACACGACACTGGATGGTTTTTGTTGCTGTCCGAGCTGTTGTAAAAGATTCCTGCTCGTTGCCGAGTGTACATTTTTAGGAGCGTCCAATGGTATAATGTAGAATGGGCAGAAAAATTTGGCTAGGGACCCCGCTCTCCAATTCTGCCAGAAAAAGCATCTTTGCTCCTATTTCATCATCTAGGCAAACGTCGTTGAACATCATAGGATGAGCTATGTATGCGTGTTTGAACCTTGGCTGTAATATTTGGATGTAAGCAACTGCCACATATACAACCAAGCATCCTCCTTCTTTTACCATGTTCCTTAAATCATCAACCGGGACTATGATATCGCCTGCCTTGTAAATGACATCTGGCGGAGTAGAGTCTGTTAACTTCAGGAGGATTTCATTTACCTGCTCCTGTGTGAGCGTAGCGCATGAGAAGCGGTCGAAATTTTTGATCAGCCCTTCGGTAGTTTCATGCGAAGTAGGGTCTTCCATCCCATGCACTTTCCACAGGGTCTCCAACTGCTTGCCTGCCCCGTAGGTTTCAGTTTATATTTCTGCTTCTTTCTCTGGAGAGCTGCTGGATCGTGAAGATTCGTCTTCTTGGTCACTGTCCAGCAGCCTATCAGGTACCCCTGCGTCTCGGAAATAGCATCCGTCTTTAATCAGCAACATGGCGTATGTGACCCTACGATGATAGAAACATGTGCCCCTAAGGACCCCCAAGTTTCCAATTGTATTGAGCACCTCAATGACACTTAAGGTGACTAAGGTGCTGTTTCCGCTTCCCTCTTCGGCCTGGACGGGGAAGTCGCGAATAGAGTAGAAGTTCCAAATGCCGCCGTGGCATTTGGCTCCTTGCTTGATAGCTCATAGAAGACGCAGCGGTAGAAGCCTCAGATTTTTGTCCTCCGGGCGGCTGAAAGCATTCCCGGAGTGCGGCACCTCGTTGTGGCTATAGTTCATCAACCGAACGTCATGGTTCCTTAGGTCTTCCACACAGAGGAACCATATGTTGCGGTGCTTGTACGGTGCCAACACGAGGTTAGGGTTATGCTCGTCAATGTGCTGCAACATGTTGACCGCCACAGTGGAGTCTTGTTCTCGCCACATCAGCCTTCTTGCCAAGGTCGGGGTGGCGCTGTATATTCTCTTCCAACCTGTCCTGCTATCGATATTCTCTATTATCACATTTTCAAGGACCCTAAATAGTCTTTTGCCAACGACGGCAGGCGAGCAGAACATGCTGCGGAGTGCTCCCCGTCGTACGGAGAAGTATCTTTCGCTCCAGACGACGTCCTCTTCGTCTGCCTACGATCTTAGGACCTTGTTTAGTAGTTTCTGGTCTCTGACCGTCATGTAGCCGATGGCCCTTCTTTCGAAGTCAGCCATTTCAAAGGAAGGTATCTCTGATGGCTCAGCAAACCTGTCCGCCATTGAGTGTCTTTCTCGGGGGAGGTGTCTTTCATTAGCTGCATACACATCCTCCTTTTCTCCCTCAGATTCATCAGACAGGTCTTCCCCGATGCTGATATCTTCGTTATCATCTTCGAATTCATCTAGGGGGATGGAGGGGTTTTCTTCTTCCAAGCCTAAGGAGTTCTCCTGTCCTGCTGGAGCTCCTTCGGCTGACCTTGGTTGTGTTCTTTCCTCGGGCATTGAGGATCGCCCGCTGGAGGAGGAGGAGGATGCAGTTCCCGAGGGGGAAACTGACGAAGAAGGAGGATACCCACGACTAGGTGGTGACAGGGACCTTCTCGGCTGCCTTCGGCGCGGATGGTCGTCACTCCTGTCCAGCCTCTCTTTGATCTTGTCGAGGCATTGGAGAACTTGCTGAAGCATTGAATTCAAGGCCTCTAGTCCACCGGGAAGGTGGGTCAGAGTCAGCAGCTCTCGTTCTTGGCTATTCATCCTGTCTTGGAAAGATGCAAACTTGCAGGTTAGGGAAATACAGATAGCTGAGTTGATATTCGTTACCTCCCGCATGTAGTCAAACTCGTGCCCGAGCATCTTTCCGAGCGATGGAGGAGTTCTGGTGGGTCTTCCTTCCGTCCTCGTGACATCTTGCTCACGTGTGGGTCTACCAGGAGAGGTAGAGTCTATCTAAATTGTCCGCGATGCAGATGTCGCCGGTCGAGGTGACAACGATCTTTCAGCTGCTACCGCATTGCCCTCTTGTCGGGGTGGAGATGGCCGTGGTGTGGGCGGACGCTGCTCCACTTCTACACTGTCAGTGAACTCTCCAGCCGCTACAAAAAGAGAATCCGGCGGCGGTGTCGGTGTCAACTGTGCGCCCTCGAGCTCCCTCTGAAGGATTGCAGTGAACACCTCATTACTGGCGTCCGGTTGCGGCTCATTCTCTGCCTCTTCAGGCAATATAGGAATTTCGGGGGCTGCGGCTGTCTCCTCCGCAGTAGCTCCCATAGTTTCTATCTCGGTGACCTCAACGATCACCCGGTCTCCTTCAACCATCAAAATTGTTGTTGTGGGAGTGGCTGGTATAGCAGGAGTGACGACAATTCTTTTAGCAGCCGTCGTTGGGAGTTCTAGAACGGTGGTGCGTTCGGCGCGGGTCGCCAAATATTTTCTACGCCTTGGGTCGAGAGGAATCAGCTCTCCCCTCATGGCTGCCTTTTCCTGAAGTCTGGTTGTGGCGGCATAGGCTGCGTCTACCGCCAAGGCTTCAATCTCTGCGGTAGTGAAGACTAGCTTTTCTGCGTCGTAGGTGGCACAGCAAGGGAGCGGGAGTAGTATGCTCGTCCTTGAAAATTTGTAGAAGTAGTCCCTTGCCTCCTTCTTTATGATGCTAGTCCTCATTAGGTACTTGGTGTCAATCAGCTCATCGCCTTGTGTCCTTGAAAGGCTATGCGGCTCCTTAGGGTACCCGAGCCCTGCCGCAATCAAGTTGACGATGCCACCCATACAATATTCCTTGGTGGCGTCTTTCATCGGGTGCCGTCTGTTCAGCAAGAACCACCCGAGGTTGATCACTCGACCCTCCATCATATGCCACATGACATGGAGTTCTTCTGTGTAGATGTTGCTGGACTCATTCTTGCTGAACAGCAAGCACACCACCAATTTGTGCACAATTCTCCAAAAATAGGAGTGCACTGCTACCACCTTTCTTCCCGGCTTGAATGATGGTTCGTCGGCTAGCTTGTTCCAGAGTTCCACGGGATTGAACCTGTCTCCCTCGGTGATTCTCTCACCGTTATCCGTTAGATTCTTCTCCTCCTCACTGGAAGAAAAGATCTTGTTCAGTAGCTTCTCAGAGATGACATGCTCCGAGTTGTAAAGTCAGGCCTGGAGTCTATCTGCTCCGCCGTATTCTTTTCTTTATGCAGCAGAATTCTTCACCCGGTGGAGAGAAGACATGAACTCCTTTGTGAGTCCAGTATATGAGGAAGATCGACTAAAGCAGATCTTTTTCATCCCTGTCGCAGCGAGGACGCCTTTCAGCCTCTCAAGGATTCCCAGCTCAGTAAATGAAGCTTCATGGCAAAACCTGCTTGGCCTATACACCTTGGTTGCTATCTCATCATAACGGAGAGCGTGCTCATCGTCCCTTGGCACAAACCTCCCAGGCGAGTATTCCAGAGGTTCTGCCGCTGCTGCCGGTGTTGGGGTTGGAGTTGGAGCCGCCACTTCTCTAACCCTAGTCCTCTTTTCCACAGTTGACGACCTAGCTGCTTCTGGATTCGGGCGCTTCTTCCCGGCAGTGGGTGCCTCCCCTACGGGCTCGGTGTAGATCCTCCTACCATGCTTGTCAACAAGGACTGCGGTTTGCTTGATGCAGGCCATTATGTTAATTAACAAACAAAGTCCTTGGTCAATTAGAAGAAGTTGAACTGAATGCTCGATAAGGTATGTCCTGATACAGAGATGATCCACACCCCGTATCGGGCGATACGAGGTTTTCAGCCCGTGCCTGACACGAGATATGGGCATCGCTCGACACGTCAGAAGATCAAACATGCGATAAAGAAACAAGACTATACTGTGATAGATACGCGTCAGGTATGTCGCCTGGCACGGGTGTGTCGGGCGATACAAGGCTACTCAGTTCAGGAACTGCAGGACCGATAAGTTACTCGTTAAAAAGGAAAAATCATGTCGGGCGGCATGGTCTGCCGGGCGATAAGGTCTGTCGGGCTATACCTTACTGTGTTCACAACTTCCGCGCGATACGGGAGCAGATATGTCTTGCACGACACGGGAGCAAACACACAAGGTCTTAGCACGACACGGGAGAGTAAAAGCGGTAAGGCAAGTAGCCCGATACGGTAAAAACTCGGCCCTTAATATAGCAATCTCACCCGGGGGTGAAACTTGGTAAAACTGGAGCGCGCATCGGCCGTTGGGGTAACTCGTTCCAACTGCTCGATACGAGTGCATGCCGCCCAGACATGCTAACCGACATGACCCATGTGATCCCTGAGATTCCACCGCCTGATATGGGTGCGTTTAAAGTGCCTGTTGAGCTGTTGCCCGATACAACTTGAAAACATAGCGGTTTTTAAAAGCGGCTGATGAGTAAAACATCATCGGCCAAAGACTAAGATCCCAGCCTCAGATGGTATTACCCATCACGGTCGATAAAACTAAGGCGGTGACCCATAAAATAGAAGAGCCAGTGCATGTGGCGCACACACTGACTCGGGCCTTATTACAGTCCATAATGTTTGTAGTGTTTTTCATGCAGAAAAGTAAAAGCGTCCTAATCTAGGAATTTAAAAGAAAATAGCTCGGGTTGCCTCCCGAGAAGCGCTACGTTTTCTGTCCTCAGCTAGACGCATTCAACTTCTTCTTCCTGCATCTTCATCTTTGCCTCTACGGTCACAGACATGCCTTCTTGGCAGTCTCGGTATTCGATGGTATCTTCCCTGACGGGTTCTTCATGATTTCAGCCAATTGAGCTAGCTGCTGGTCGATCTGGCATTGATGTGTCTGTATGTCCACCAACTGTACCTGCAAGGAGTTCAAAACACCAGAATTTGATAGCGCACTTTGCGCCAGTTGATTGTTGATCGTATCTTGCTTCTTAACAAAATCAAATAACTGGCCAATCACGTCTGCTTGGCCTGTGCCCTTGTCTTGTTCTCGGTTCGACCCTTGATACTTTCCCTACACTTGGAAGTTTCCTTTCATTGACTGGAACTGGTTGTTCTTGGGGTATTGACTAGGCCCCCCTCTCTTCTCAAAAACTTTTGTCGGCTTGGACAAGATATGCAGCTGATGAGAGTTTTCAGCTACATCTTTGTTTCCGTAGTTAAAACCGGGGTGATCTGACCTTTTGTAGTTCACGAAAGAGACATTTTCAGTCCTTTCGTCTTCCGAGTCAGAATCACTGTCCGCGTCTGGTCGGGTGTAGACGCAGCTGTCTACCCCATGTCCTCCTTCTCTGCACGTAACACATTTCATCACCTTCTCAATTGGCTTCTTGCATTTCCCTCCAGCTTCTCGCAGTTGCTTAACATCAGTGGCGATTCTCTGTATCTGTGAGGTGATGGACTCCAGCGCCCTGGACTCAAGAGCAGACCCTTCACCGACCTTCTTGACCTGTCCTCTGTCGGATCGATCAAAATCAGCGCCGACCATCAACTCAACCATATTCTTGATGATCCTTTCGGACTTGCTTGGTTTCTTCCCGAGGAAGTCACTACCTGCTGCCGTATTTAGTGACACCCTTTCATCGGGAGTCAGGCCATTATAAAAGGTGGTGACGAGGAAGCCCTTCTTATAGTTATGATGGGGGCAATCCCTCTGGTACTCCTGGAATCGCTCCCAGGCATCATGGAGGCTTTCATTCGGCTTTTGCATAAAAGAGGTTATTTTCTGCCTGTTTCTAACAGTTCTTTCAGTGGGTTAGAACTTGTTAACAAACACGTCAACCAAAGCTCCCCATCCGTTTAGAGATTGGTGAGGTAACCCAAGATACCATGACAAAGCTTTGTCCTCCAGGGAGAAAATAAAGCCCTTACAGTAGATCACCTCTTGGGGGACTCCCCTCATCTTTATGGTATCACATATATTTTTGAAAGTGTCCAGATGGTGGTACAGATTGTCGTTCTTGGAACCTCCCCTGAAGCTTTTATTCTGGATCATTGATATAACGGATGGTTTGAGCTCAAAATTTGCCGCGTTGAAGCGGGGGACAATGACGGGGCATCGGGAGTTGTTGGCCTTAGTGGATGCCAACTCCCTTAGCGTTTTCTCTTCTTCCTCCAATTCGTTGTTGTCACTGGCGTCACGTCGTCGTTCCTGACTACTGTGATTTCTTTTGTGCCTTCGGTGGCGATGACGTCTATCGCGGTGATGGCCTTCCTCGAAATGCTCCGTTTCTGGATCTTCGAGGTTATCATCGTCGTCATAGCGATTGTTTGGGGGAGGTGAATGGGGCCGAACTCGCTCTGGGCGTTCTCCTTCAGACTGGGGTGGCTCGATACGGGGTGGAATGGCGACAGCGGTCGGTAGAACAGGTCACCGTTTTTTCAGGGTTCCTAGAATGGCACGAGAAATCAAGTTTTAGAAAATGGAATTATTATTTTGTGCAAAGAGTAATGATATTAAAATAACAAAAGAAAGAAAAGAGCGTTGTCAAGCTCATTTCTAAGCTTGAGGCACGAGAGTGTAGTTAGTGGATTCGGATTCGTCAACAGTGCCGTTTTGCCTTGTCCCCGGCAACGGTGCCATAAAGTTGACTTGGCCTAAACCGCGCGTCCTAAAGTTGGAGGTGGATTTGAGGTAGTCGAGCTTTTACATTTATAACCCGAATCCTTCTAGGCCCCCGCAACTTTGCTTACGGGGTCGAAGTAGATATACGGGGTTGAACACAGGGACAAGGGTGGTAGTGTTGAGAATTCAGAATCGACACGCTACACACCGACAATGATAAAAGATGATAAAATTCCCAAAAGGGAACAACAAGATGTCACAAACAAAACAAAGAAAACTATCTCCAACTGGAGTTATAAGAAGGATTTAAGGTTTTAGTCATTTAGCAGTTTTTAGGGGTTTCATGCAACAGAAACAGAAAGATCAAACCAGAGCTAAAGCAAGGTGTGAAGGATAAACTTTGGTAAAACAAGCGGCAGTAGGAGCATCATGTACCCCTCCTCTCAGGGCGGGTACCTCTAACCAAGCATCAACACCCCTCTCGAGGTTGCTGGACTTTAAATTAGAGTGAAATGTTACTGAAGCAACTCCGTTTCCGAGCACTCTCGTACTCCAGAATCAGCCCAAACACTAGAGCCACAACACATCTCTCAAAGTTGTTGTGACGGGAAAACACGATTCGGTAGCTAAGCAAAATGCGATCCAAACATGCAATCTAGAGTTCAGATATTAAGCATAGCAGTCATCCAACAATTGCACATAATTAAACCCTTCTATTTCTATTGACATATAAGGTGTTGATTACAAAGCAGAAGTAAAAGAATTAAATGACAGAAATAAAGATAGGTATCGCCTTCTTGATATAGAATGACGACAGACTATAGTGGACCATCTAGCCTGATACCGGCCAAGAGCCTAGCCTGATACAACCGTATCGGGCGGCACACCCTCTCACGAGGCGCACTGTGATGGGCAGATTGCATCGTGCAAAGTCCCTGGCCCGATACGCTCATGTGGGGCGGCACCCTCTCGGGCGGCAAGCCGTGACGGGTGAGGCGTATTGGGTTCGGTATCGTGCCGGGCTAGCGGATGCATCTAGTATCGGTCTCTTGAGTCGGGGATCTATGTCGGCCGATATCGGCCTGCAGTGCTGCTCGGGATGATACTAAGTGAACCGTTCACCTCCCTCTCGGGATGGAGAAGAGCTCACCTAGGATCGCCTGACACAGCACTGGGGCACGATACACTCGCTCATCGCAGTTTTCCTGAGGTGACTTGCGTGGGGTTCTGACCTGTCTTTTCGGCTTCCTGTAGCTGCTATTTATAGGCAGCGGTTGGGGGAAGTTATGGTGCTCGAAGCGCCACGTGTCCTACTTATTTGCGGGGTCGGTGGACGACTGATACTGGTATCGCCCGGCACAGGGTGTCAGCTGTCAGTCACGTGACGGGCGGCGACTGCCGGTGGGAGGCCCGTGTCGGGCGAGCTTGGGCTCCCTGTCGGGTAAAAGACGTGTCGTTCGTCAGTTTCTTCTTGCTTGGCATCCCTATGTCGCACGTCGTTGTGTTGTGATTGCCCTATCAGGCAACAGTTATATCGGGCGTATGGACGGCTGATGCAGGTGGAGCTTAGTTGTGGGCCGGTACGGCTTCATTGATGACAAAATGTACCAAAATGAGGAAAAACTCTACAAAAATAAGGAAATATTGGATTAAGAGCGTTGTTTGGCCAATTATTGCAAAAGTACATATAAAAGAGAGGAAAACAGTTTAAAAGGGCAGTTTTGATACCAGAAAAACAGTCTAAAACATCACAAAATTTGGTGTTATCACAAGTAAACATAGTTTAAGAGTACTATCAAAGTTTGCTTGGCTAGAAACATCATATAAAGCAAGATGTAGAAAAAGGCAAGAACTCTTAATGACATTGTTTTATATGAAGTGTATTTTATGTGCATTTCCATTATACTTAACAATATATTATAGCCATTGACTAACTTCCCATTGGAAGGGTCCGTAAGGGTGCTCAAGATTAGCTACCCTTTTATCAACAAGAGGGACATCATGACCGAAGTCAATGAGCGAACCCTGTTTCATTCATGCCTCATGCCCTTGCCCAAAGAATTTAGGTAGGTACACTAGGTTTGTATAATGAACAAGTTCATTTATGTTCAATGTTTTTTGAACATATTTCAAGAAAAATGAACATACTAATCATAGGGAACAAGTAGATCAATCAAGTAATTAACTAGCCGAGCATTCATATGAGCATACATACAAAAAATACATTACCATAGTAGGGTCAAGAGAGTAAGCTTACCTTGTGAGTAGAGTACAAGATTAAGCATTCTTGAGTAAGATCCTAGAATTCTAAGGGTACCTCGCAAGGAAAAGATATATCATGGTGTCTTAGATCCATAGGGTTATTGATAATCTAAACATCGTATGAGTCGTGTGGATGTTTCCCTAGGTCTAGGTCTCTAAAGCATTCAAACATATCCCATCATGTCACCAAGCATGTAATTACCATCATAGTTTCAAGCATTACCAAGGCTACTTTGGTTGTAGGGTTAACATCCACTTTATATTAGATATAAGGTGAGATCATAATTGATTTGGGGTGGTGGGGATCATCAAAATCGAGTACTTGTCATGATTTGTTCATACAAATATAACTAGTAATCTAGATCATTTTCAAGCAAGATTGGTAAATTTCAAGGTCATTGAAGCATTAAAGTAGAACAAGTTAGGATGGAGAGCTATAGCAATATGATATTGCTGATTTGAAGTCATTATATAACATTGGTGATCAAAGGAGAAAGTTTTACATAAGATTAGCAACTCGGGTGTCGACATTCATACTAGATCACATAACAAGTCAACATTGCGGTTTTAGTCACATTAGGTCACATGAACGATTCATAAGGTAAAGAGGGATACAAATCATGATAATTTACTAATTTCAAGGCTATATAAAAATCTTTGAGAAAATTTAAATCAATGAAAGAATAAGGTTTAATATTCATCACAAAAGGCCATATTAAGGCACATTAAGTGTCACAAGGTGATCATTAGGGTCCAAGAAGGATCATGATACAAAATGATTGTATTTGAGGGTAAAAGTTACTGATTTAGAGCATTCATAGACATTGGAAGCACACTTGAACAAGTACCATCATAAAAGAAAGGATCTTTTGCATATAGGTCCAAAATAGGCCATTTAGGAAACATTAGATCATTTTATAGTACTAAATTGGATCAAGTTCTAATCTTTATACATAGAGATATACAAGGTACATATATTAGACTATCATAGGGTTTTGAGGCACAAAGGAGAAAATTTAAGCATTAAATGGTATAAAACATGCAGTATGAGATTAAATGACGTCATTTTAACATATCAGTGGGATTTCAAGCAAAAACAGGTCATTAAACTAGTCTCATTGAAAAGATCTCATTCTCTAGATGAAAAAACATATATAATTTGTCATTTTTGGATCAAAGGATCATTTTATAAGAATTTGTAGTATTAGTCATGTTCTCAAAGAGAGAGGGGGGTCCGACCTCCTAGCAGTGCCAAGGTGGCACACTTGCATTGGCTCGCGCTAGCCACATCCGTGTCAGCACAACATTGGTCTCTTGACCAGTCAGTCAAGGGGTCATGGTTTTGGACCAGCCCACGCGAGGGAGAGGGGGGATCAGCAACAAATCTTGACCCTGCATTTGCGATCCAAGGGTCGGCGTGCCCATCGTCCCCATGCCAGGCGACACGGACGTGTGGGCGGTGCTGCGGCCGTAGGCTCGTTAGAGCAAGGGGGCGTCAGAGAAATAGGGTATGAGCAGTTAGGGACCTTTCCGTCTGGGTCCACCGTGGTGATTCAAAGCCACCACCGCCTTCATCGGCAGTCGAGGGACCCTAGGGAAAGAAGGCCCAAAGTGAGACTGCGGCGGCTCTGCAGGAAGGGGTAGGGGAAGAAGGAAGAAAAATTGGGGAGTTAGGGCTCACAAGGGAGAGAGAAAAGAGAGGGAAAAGAATTAGCGGGTGTTGGTGAGGGGTTAGGGTTTGCCATTTTGGGGTTAGGTGGGGTGGATCCATCGATGGGGTAGGTGGGCGCAAGCCAATCCTGGCGGAGTTGTACACTGTTCTCCTGCAAAAAGGTGAGAGACAAATCGTGTCTGTCAGATGGAGGTTCGTATCTAAGGTGACAAGATCTAACAGTCCAAAAAGAATGAGAAAATAGACGCCTTTTGATTGGATGACATTGGAGGGGGCGAATCACCAAGGGGAGGGGAAGAGCGAGTGGGATGATGCCCAAAATTGGGCCCATTAAGCTCGAAACTGCAATAAATCACAGGTTAAAAAAACAACAAACTTCCAGTGAGCATATATTGGGCTATAAGTGTCTGATTGAGATGATTTTTGTATGTTTAGATTCATAATCAAACCCTCTACAACATGGAATATATTTCATATCAAGAAGATTTCATTAAAAGGTTTAAAATTGAATTGTAAGTAGATGATACATGAAAAATATGACACATAGTTCAAACCCAAATTAGGATCAAGAAAAGGTTCAAAGTGATTCTATCAACTCTAACTTATGAAGTAGGCATGAGCTGACTGGAAGTCATCAAATTGGGGGTGAGGAAGGGACTCAAGTAAAATTGGTCATTTAGTGAGTCAATATGTCCATAAATTGAAATAAGGGGAAAAAATCAAGGTTGTCACACTTACAATAATATATTTATGTGATGAATCAATCAAGTTAATTCGTACTTCTAAATTTATGTTCCAAGAATATATTACCATTATGAAATACCACATGTTACTAAAATGTACACTTATTGCTAATTAGTATCATTATATGTTTGCACATCTTCTAATGTGCGTATATCCTGTATGCGAATATACTAGTACATATGTTAATAGGATGACATTCAGGTAAACAATTTTTTGATTTAGTTTATCCATATTTAATTCTCAATAAGTAAAATATACATGTATATTTATACATATGCATCTAGTTTTGTGTTTAATATGGTACACACATAAATTTGTAGATCTGGTACTCTATTGTCTTAGTACTCTAGTATATATTTATAAGACATTATGATAAGATTGATTTTCTAATGAACCGATGTTGCTTACTTCTTAGTCTAGTATCTTTAAGTTTCATACTAGGAAACTATAAAGAAGGCTAAACACCCCTTTACTAATAATGGTAAATAAAAGACCAATGACTAGCAGTGGAATATAAAACGATGACTATGTTCAATTTCTTTAACGGTACATCAAAAATATCCCAATAAGGGTTTACATGATAGATACAACAAAATGATCTAAGATAGAGGGAAACTAAACTATAGCAATTTGTCTCCAAGAAACAACTTCAAGATATAGGTTCCTAATGAAAGAATGAACTCCTTATTCCAAATCTTAGGTTGGTCGACCATGCTCCTGCTGCGCACTCTGATCCTAAACCTGGGTAGTTGGGATCACCCATCAAGAGGAGAAATAAAGTATGTGTCAAATGGGGAATAAGCACAAAGTATAAATAACAATGGATAATATGGGATAAAGAATTAACTTTGCTAAAGAGAGTCAAGAGTATGAGTCATTTAACAAATAAAAATTCTGCCAAGTCAAATAATAATAAAGTTACATAAATGAACATTAATATGACTACAATAACTAAAGTAGGGATGAAGCACCTACTGAATCTCAACCAATTGGTGAGGGAGAGTAGCACATTTCCAAAAACCTAATATATATATATATATATATATATATATATATATATATATATATATATATATATAAAGTGGGGAGAGTAAACACATTCCTCTGGGTGAAATAACACATGCCCAACTATGGGTCGTCGTACATAAGTATACTACATTAGCTAGATAGTCAATAATTCAACATGCTATAAAAAGAGTCATATGACATATTAAATAAACAAAATATTGCAGAGGGGGAAAACCCCAAGAAATAATTATAGAAAATGTGCCAAAAGAAGACAATGAAAATGATCAAAGGCTAAGCATATGCCTCATTAGGAATATTAGGGTTGGATTATGAAATAACCAACTGAAGAGTGAAGAAATGCACATACTTAAATATGCACATAAGAACATACCTCAATGTAGAGTCCTAATAGTCACTTTCACCAACTCAGTTGATTCCAAGACCACTTTAACCTACTTACACATTTCACCATATGCATTAGGGTTTTGCAAAGCATAAAGTGTAAGAAACCCTAATTTTAGAATTTCTAAGAAAAGCTTCGATTTAGGACTTAAAACCTAGACCATTCGACCAGTTAGATTCTCCTGATTAAGAAAACATATTTATTTATTAAATTTGGAGTTAAAATGAATTAGTTACAACTTTTAGGGTTTATTATATAAATAAAATAGTGTTTATAATAAATATCAAAATATAGATACAAAAAATGACCTAAAAACCATAAAATTAGATTTCTTGTGAAAAATCCTTTCCAATGACTATTTATTTATATTTTTCTGAGGTTATATGCAAAAGTTATGAATTTTGCATTTTGGACCAATCAGAAATTAGGAAACTATAGGCGTGACATAGATTAAATCTCGATTAAAGTAGATGTAAATAAGATGTGAAACACCAGAAAGGACCATGGTGTGCGTGACACATAAATCACAAATATGGGGGAAAAATGTCATTAAACTCGTTCATATTCCTCGCGACAGGAAAACAAAATGAAGGTCGAAATACCTATAATGTCCTTGTCGGATTAATCATTCAATTAAATGGATAGGGACACCTCAGTCATCGTATGACCAGGCTTCTTCTACTCGCATCCATGGTGAGAGTTCAGTAGGGCTCTGAGTCTGCAAATCTCAAACCAAGGGAAAGGTGCATGATTTCTTGTTGTTGATTCTTCATCTACGTTCGCCAAGGATTGATGGTCTCAACGGGCCTCTTCTTGCCTGCTCCGGTGGTCAAGAGCTCAAGAAGGCTTCACCGCATGGGATGAGTAGGGGAGATCTTGAAACCTTGATCCCAACATTGTGCATCATCGAATCTACCCGCCAAAACTCAGAGAAACATTTAGCGGTGAAGGGAGAATGTGATGGGCGAGTTCCCATGATCGTAGGAGTGCCAAAAGGTCAAGGTGGTGAACCGCCAGTGAAGACACCACCAACGGTCCATAGGTTCGGGCAACTTTGACAAGTATAGGGAAAACTAAGAAAGAAAAAACAAGGAAGGAGGGTCAAGGATGCTCACCAGATCACCAATTTGGCCGGAAGTGGTACAGAACGCTGGGGCGAGACCAGCGTCACCAGAGATGAAGGAGGAGCAGGTCCGAGAATTTAGGGCTAGATCAAGTGAAATTTGATGAGGAGGAGAGAAGCCTAAGGAATGGTTCTCCTCTACCAAGCTTTATAGGTAGGGGTTGCCGTGTAGCTTGCTCCGTAATGGGGGGGGTTGAGAGGTAGTTAAGCCCTATTTTGGTCATTTTGTGCTGACGGTGAGGGAGAAGGTGATTGATAGCTCGTCAGGTTCAGGATACTGAGGTGAGGTCACTGGAGAAGAGATCTCGTGAAATCGAGCATTGATGGTGGAGAAGACGATCAGGGGAAAGAAACATGGGTCTGCGTTCAGGTTGGGAAACCGTCGTGAGCTTGATGACGACTTCCTGGCCGTCCGATCATATGTGATGAAATCCCGATCTAATAACAATTGTTGGATGGCGTGTAGAAGGAGAAAATGAATATAGGTAACACATGATAGAGGTTAAATGCAAAACCTTAGGTTACATTGGCGCATTAATAACCAAAACTAGGTCAAACTATAATCAATTCTTGTCTAATTCATTGTGAGGGTCAAACATCGACCAAACAACCTCAAATTTGGACCATAGACTAATATTAATGTCTAGAATAATGTTATATACTTAGAGTTTCGTTTTACTCAAGTTTTGACCCATAAACACTATATTGGCCACTAATATATATATATTTATGTATTAAAATGGTGAGTTAATAAGAAAATACTTTCTAATTAAATCTTTGAGTAGAAATTTGAGATATACATCATTACTAACTTCAAGAGTCATTACTCACCTCAATATTCTATTTTATGCTATATTTCTATCTAGGAGGAGAGAGAAAGGAAAAGAGGTTTATTATTCACATTAATTAACTCAAAACTACATTATCTTTTATTTTCTTGTCCCAAAAGGTCATAAAAGCTCTAAATTAATATAATATAATGATTATCTCTAATTAATGGTCATTTCACATTTTAGACTTTAATCAAAATACTAATTGAGGTATTTGTGCATAAACCCATGTGTCGGTATAAATGTGAAACAAATATATTCCAAACCACTAAGTATTACTCAATTTCAACATTGAGGAACAAAATGATAGTAAAAATAGGAATATTTAGGAAAAAGACCAAAAAGGATATAAAGGAAAGGAAAAGATTGAAGAGGGTTTAAATTGCAAATAAACCCAAGTTTCAGTATGTTACAAAAAGTATGTGTGCTGAAACAAACAAGAGAGAGAGGAAGAACTAACATATTTTTCCAATGATTTGCCACTGACACTATGTTTAGTACGCGGTGAATGAAGGGGAGGGGAAGGGAGCGGAGGGGAGCGGAGGGAAGGGAAGGGAGGGGACACTTAATTATGTCTATTTGGTTAGCAGGGGGAGGAGAGAGAATGTAAAATATATAAAAAAATATATCATTTTTTACAAGCTATATTATTGCAAAAGGTTACATACACCACACACATATTAGTACAAAAAAATCAAGATATGTAAAATCACGTCGATAAAAATGTGAAAGGAAGAAAATAGTAAGGAACCATCACCATAAGGAGAGAATGATAAGAAAATAATAACTTTCACAAGTTATCACTAGTAGTGATCAATTGCATACCTTTATTGTTGTCAGACTCTTTCGTCGACAACGTCTTGGTTCTATCAAACTTATTATCTAGTGATGTAGAACCTTGTTGATGCAAATAGGGACTGTCGCTTCTCTTTTTATAGCGATAGTGGTTATATGGGTATTTCCCTCTATATTTATAACTTTTCCTCTATTTATTTAACTTTCATCCATTACTGGAGAGTTCCTTCATTTTCCTCCACAACTCCTTTCATTTTTTATTTTCTGTTATGTTATTATGTTAGAAATTTTTATTTCTCAAACGTTCTGTATTCTCTATCAATATTTTTTCTAGACTTTTTAAGATTTCTTCTAAATTATGCGCTACATTTATTCTAGTTTTTTTTAATTTTTAATTTTCCTCTAATTTTTCCCTCCCCCGACATTTTGTATATCCCTCCAAAGGAGGTGAGAGACTACATACTCTTTATTCCCATTGGTTGTGAGCTATACAAGTATTTCCCGCCATATATGTTATTTATTTTTTCACTCCACATTCTATATTTCCCTCCAATCTTTATAATAAATTTCCCACCAAGTCTTTCCCAGTTTCATTTGATAGGGAGAAACCGAAAATACACTTGATTTTTCCCCCTACATTCTCTTCCCTTCCCCTACACCATGTACAACCAAACAGCTTGAGCTTTTTCCCCTCCCTTCCTCTCCCCTCCATTCATCCGTCTACCAAACAGGCCGTGAGAGGTTCAGTCCATGTCGAGATTGGTGGGGTAAGGATCTTGCTTTCTCAAGCAGCTCGGACACTATCTTCATGGCAGCGGGTTCCAAGAGTTTACCAACCACTGTTTCTATATATGGAGTTGCGACCTGGATTCTTGAAGGCAAGGCAACGCTGGGAGGAGGGTTCTTCTTTGCACTGATCCGTGATAGCTTGGTCTTTGATCAACTTCCTTTATCTTGGTCTCATGTTCCTCAGAGCAGACTGATTTGTGAGGGAAAAGGAGCCAAAGTATAGGAGATGTCCGGGAGCCATTGCGGCGGATGGCTCAGTGGTTGCGAGCCCAGAGGGGCTTCAGGCTGTCTGCAGTTACCAAATGAAGCATCATCGTGGATGCTAGTATCGAGAGGGTCGGATGGCCTGGAGTTCTGAGAGGACTCAACAAGGAGGATGGTAATGCAGAGGAGGCCAGGTAGTGTTGGGGCACGCTGGTGTTGCAGATCACCGGGCTCCTTTGTCGGCAAGTATCAATGAGGACGGATGAGTTTGAATAGATGGCGGTGCTCTCCCACGGCCAGGTGATTGAGACGACAGAAGCAAGTTGTCCTCTAAGGCATGGACGAAGGAGCAGATCTGCAGTATGGTCGGCGCCTCGGTGGCCTGTTCGTTGCAGGGCTGAAGCAGGCGGCTAGGTCACGAGTTCGAGTCGGCGGGGAAGAGGTCTATGTTGGTGTGTCGGTGGGAGCAAGGAGGTCTTCCGATGGTCACCAAATCAAAATGACTCCAGTTCCAATGGGCGCCGCTATCGCCGGTGATTCCCTGGCGTAGTGGTGGCGAATGGCAGAGGAGCTACTGGCGGCTGCGTTGAAGTCTGTCGTAGATTGACTAGGTGACATCATAAGGAGGCGAAGGGATTCGTCTTTCGACTCCATTGGAAGCAAATATCCACCAGGTCGTTTGCTTCTGATCGTGGGAACAGTTTATAGGTTGAGGACGATCTTGGATTGAGACTGACGAGTCTGATACGATCAGGGCGGTGGATGGATCCATGGTTATTAGGTGGTGTATCCATTGACGAAGAGGAGAGGGAGCTATGAGGGCGGCTGTTGGGGGAACTCTGTAACGGATGGAGGTTCTGAGAGTCCATCGCGTCTGGGTTGCCTCCGGGTATTTGTAACTGGCATTGACGGAGGAAAAACGAGGAGGAAGAGGCAGGCAGGGGAAAAGGAGGCGAGGACACGCCCGCCGTTACCCATCCTTAACCGCGCGGGTTGCAGGGTTGGCGGAAGGCTAGGCGCGAGGTTAGGGGTGGGTCAAAGACCAGTTTGACCGGGTAATTAGTAGCCAAGTAATTCATATTTTGGGTGTTTCTTTGTAAATTTATATCTCCTGATTTAGTGGTTATTTTAATTTGAACTTTTGACCATGCCTTTAATTGAAATTAATCTACATAATAAAAATGCTAACTCCTATAACCATGATTTCCAATGTGGCAAATAAATTTATTCTCATAATTAACCCAAAAATAAAAATCTAAAACATAATAACATATTTTTATGTGATTCCAAAGCTAAAAAACTCTAATGGAATTTAGTTTATCAATTGCAGGTCCCAAGTGAAGTGACTAGACCAAAATAAAAACAAATTGCACTTAGGTTCTTGAGTTTCAAGATACTTCAAATGGAGTGTAAATATAAGTGCAAATTTTGCAAAAGAGTTTCATTTTTAGAAGATTATGGATAATATCTCAATATTAAAATTAGTACCAAAAATTGAGTACGTTACACAAAAAAATATGGATATTGCTGCTACCCATTTATAAAGTAGACAATGACATTTAGTATTTGGGTGGATCTTGCCAATCATATTTACTCCCCATATGGATAATGGCCATGACATCTCCATGTTGTATAGTGAGTGGGAGATACATGTATATGGTCAGCATGAAGTTGGAAGATGAAACACATGCAGATAAAATAGGTACATTATGACTCCATTGAGCATCAATAAAAGCCTACACATAGCCCATATGGCTTCCATAGATTCCCTTGTGAACTTCACACATGACTCTTTCAACTTCTTTCTCATCGAGTTAATGCAATAGTGTTTTTGGAACATCATTATAGCATACTGGATCCCAAACATTAATGAACTCCGGTTGCCGGATTACCAGCTGGACACACCGAGATGTGCCTTTAGGGTAAGTCTTGTCTTTCAAGGAACTGGTTAATGTCACAGATGCAAAGTTCTTCATCCCTTGAGGGATCTTTTTGAATCAGCATACAATAAGCCAATTGAGGTAGAATTTTTACATCAATTCAGAATCTTTATGTATCTTAGATTTTGACCCAAGATGTTGGGTGTCTAGTGTGTTAGTATATGTGTTTTTGTCTCTCTTTAGTGGGTGAATTTGATATTGCCTAACTCTTCCAACTTTAAGAGGATCTCTTGGTAAAAATGATATCCTCTTTATTCATCTTCCACTCTGGTTGACTTGAGACACAATGAGTAGCAAATATCCAATAGCAATTATCTTAAAATACCCATCCTTTTGGATTCTTGCAAGCCCAAAATGCATGATTCATATTTGGTTGCATTGCTGGTGACCTTAAATTGTAGTTCCCAGGTGCTAGGGATGTATTCCTCTACTGGTTGAGGATAACAACCCCTAAACCATTTCCATGATTATCTGAAGTGATATCGAAGAGTATGGTCCTTGTGTCTTTAGGACTAGGGTATTTGTCACATCCTTGATCATGTATTGTCTTTGTTGTAAAGTTGAAGTCTTTGTCTACTGGGAGAGACATATGATTCTCTTCTAAATGATCTTCTACTGCCCGAGCTTTAATTACTATCACAGGAGCATGTGTGATTTCAAATTTGAAGAGCAAAATCTCCCATTTGGCGTATCACCCAACTAGGGTGAGATGATTGCACAAACAACAAAACAACTCATGATGTGGTATTAGAAGTATTGGACACAACATCAAATAATGTCATATATTCTTGGTAGCATGAACCAATGTGAGGTAGTGTTTCTCAACCAAGGTGTACCTACCTTTTATTTTTGTGAACTATAACATATAATATATGGCATGTTTGTTGTTTTCAAACTTTTGAGTAAGGACTCCAATCATGGATTAACTATTAGTAATAGTTATTGTTTTATTTCATTTTATGTGACTTGACATTGATCATTTCAAATATTACTATAGTTCTTATGCAATATCTTGGACATTAGTTCATAAACTAGTGTTAGCTTTTGTATGAATTGGATAATGTATTGGAGCCTTACAAGCATGCATGTGATATCTTTCTCCATAAGAGGAGTGTGAAACTTGATAATTGGTCAAGTTTTCTTGGATCAACTTGCATTCCTCATTGGCTAACTATGTATTCAATTGGATTCTAGTTGTAATGCCAAAGATACATGTTGTTGTATTTAGTCAGAGGCAGAAGCAACATAGTCTATTGTAACAACTTTTTCAAACAAGCGACATGGTCTTCCACTTTCTTCTTCTTGTATATCATGCCATCTACATAGACTTCAATTCCATTATGAATGAGTTCATGGAAGATGTAACATCCCAGAATTTGAGGCCTCAGATAAAATGATCTTATAAGGAATGATTGGACTACCCATATCACCAAGGTGCACCTCCTTTTCAGGGAGCCCATCACCAAAGAACTCTATAGTTAAGCGTGCTCAACTTGGAATAGTACTAGGATGGGTGACTAGTCTGGTGGTTGATCCTGGCTTGCACGTGAGTGAGGATAAAGCGCACAATTAAGGCTAGTGGTGGTCTATGGGGCCAGTCATCTTTCTTGAAACACTACTAGAACCTTGGGCAATGGGCCCATGTGTTACAAATGGTATCAGAGCCATAACCCTTCCAGTAGGTGGGGCCCACATGGGTATGTGGCATGGCATTATTGAGTCGTGAGGTCCAGACAAGTTAGAAAGGGCTATTTATGGTGATGCAACCACCCTTGCGTGGTATTCCGTGATCAGGAGCTAGGTGTCCATGAGCCATTTTGGGTCTATTTTGAAATGGGGTGATATTATGGGCCATATGGTTGAGCCTTGATGAGGACGTCAAGAGTCTAAGTGGGGGAGATTGTAACATCCCAAGATTTGAGGGCTTAGATAAAATGATCTTACGAGGAATTATTAGACTACCCATATCACCAAGGTGGACCTCCTTTTCAGGGAGCCCATCACCAAATAACTACATAGTTAAGTGTGATTATCTTGGAGTAGTACTAGGATTGGTGACTAGTCAGGAAGTTGATCCTGGTTTGCACATGAGTGATGACAAAATGCACAGTGAAAGCTAGTGGTGGTCTGTGGGACCAGTCGTCATTCCTAAAACTCTATTAGAGCGTTAGGTAGTGGGCCCATGTGTTACAAAAGAGTTCTATACCATGGATCCCTAATAGGTTGCACCTGCATTCTTGAGTGAGAATGGAATAACTTTTTAACAAATAATGTACATTTATGTGGTGCATTTAGTTTTCTCCATGTATGATGACACCATCTTGACATGGTTATATCTTGAGAATCTGTTCATGAAGCTGAGGAGTTCATGACCAAATGTTTTATCCACACATAAATTGATATGTGGCAGTGGTAAATCATCCTTAAGTCTAGATTTATTGAGATCCATATAGTCAATTCTCATACATACATGCCATTCTTTCTTCTTGATCAACACTATGTTATATATCCAGGTGGGATAGGACATAAGGTATACAAATTTCACATTGTATTATTTCTACACCTCTTCACATATTTTTAGTTCCAATTTTGGCATGATGCTCTCAAGCTTGTTCTTGAGGGTCCAAATTCACAACATAGTAGGGAGTCAATGTATTCCAATCAAATCATCTAACCTATCATGTTGTCATAACTTTGGGCAAAAATTTCCTCATATATTTGTAAAGGAGCTTGATATGGCTGAATTTATTGCTGGTTGTAGGGCAACACCGATCTTTAGTAGATGAGGGAGTGTACTCGTGCTAATACCAATAGTTCAGATTTATATGTAATATGTAACTACAGACATTCAATAGTCACATATACACAAATGAATATTTCCTACGGGGTTTCATTAATGAGGAAGGTCATGAAATATAAATAGTTTCTATTGGGCTAGGTATTGACGATAAAAGATTGACAATTTTTTATTATTAAGCTTTGGGTAGAATTGCTTGTGGTGAAGATGGTGGACCTATAATGGGATCTAAGGAGGATGTTGATGAAAGAGCCATGATTGAACCTCCTCTTTAGTCGTTATTCAATTTTTGGTGAGCATGTTCCCTAGGGGAACCAGGTGGCTCATTCTTCCATGTAGTATTTCTTGAGGATTTTGTAGTGTTTCATCTCACATATGCTAGCTATAGGGAATCATGGCTGGTTGTTCATGATTGAGACAAGTTTATCATTCTCTTGACCTCAATTTATTGGCAAAGTCTTGACCTGAATATCTTCTCCATGAACCTCATGATGGTATTGTGCGTGTTATTTGGCATTGTTGCACTCATGAATATCTTTAAGGATGTTCAAAAGATCTATGTTTGGTGAGATATGTACTCTTCAGTCGACCATTCCATAGCAGGGTGCCGTATGGGGACTAATATGTAAGAAGACTCTATTTACTTCCTAGGATTCCTATGTAATTGAGTCTGATCACGTCATGCTTATCAAGAATGGGTACACATTCAACAATGCCTTGACATAGCTTGCATAGTCCAAATTTTAATCGCATGTGCTTCCACACTTAGATAGGTGTGATCATCCATAATTTCTTGGGTATGTAAATAATAGCTTATGCAAGACATGAATGGAACTACAAGTCTAGGTTCACAACATGATAGAAGACAACATCTTAGGTAAGAGATCCCTAGTAACCAGAAGTCTTGTGTTACCATCCTAAATTTGGGGTAATGGTGTAAGGATGAGGGTACCACCTTGTTCTTGTATATCTAGGGATCCTAATGATGATGAATGTTTTTGTATACTACTTTAAACCCACCTGGATCTATAGCTGGAGCTTTCCATGTCTTATTTGGAGACCAGTCAAAGGGTTATGTTGTGATATTAATATCTCAAATTTTACTTGACTTGATACTGAGTGTGATGCAAGTTTTAGGAGACACACATTGAGCTCAACACTATTGTCAAATAATACAATAGGAACCTTCATAATCCCATGATACACTATTATGTTTGAAGTGATTTGGAATCAAGGCCTACTGAAATCTCATCCTCAAAATATGTGAAAACTTTTGACTTAATGATCATGGCAATTGTTTCATCCAATTTCTTAGGTTGGATGGTCTTGGGCAGGAACACACCTTTGAATATTTTTAGGATTGATTCACAATGTGTTGAAGAGCTCTTATTAGGTTCCACATCAAGATGTTTGTACAAGTTTTATTCATATGACCTAGAAATGTCATAGGAAGAGTTGGATATCATAGCTTCTTAAGTTGGTGTGACCACGAGAATATTGTGGCCTTATCTGGTGATGTGTGAGAACATGAACTCAGGTGGTGGGGCACTGATGGAACTTGAATAGCCTTGATCCATATGCCTCTAGAATGCCTATAAGAGGTTTGTGATCTATCGAGTCAGATGTCAATGTTGAAGATGACCCTACATTGGTAGTAACGTTTCTTTTCACCTTGTTTGGTGATGACTTGCTGGATGTCAGACATTAAAATGTAGGAACCTAGAATGAATCTCAGTCTTGTCTGACTGTTTTGTGTGAAAGACGTTGGTTACAACTTGTATTTTGTAATTTGGGCATTGCATACAAATCATGGGGGATGTATGTGGCTAATATGAAGGCCCCAATAGCACTTGTCAAGGAGTGAAGGGTGGTTGCTTCATGAATGGAGCATGAATACATCCTTTGCATTCACCTCTTATTAGTGTAACGGGTGTTTCCACCAGAATCTTCATACTTGGTTATGATGCCAATTTTTGTGGAGATGTTGCAAGGACCATTATCATGTGTTTTGAGACTAATACTTTCTTTCATCCAGGGCTGGAATAGCTCCTATAAAGGTGTGTTTCTATGATATGATGCAATCTTTGGACTGGTAAAAAGCATAGGGGTTATCCTTACAATCATTTGTATTAGGGCCCTTTATCCTATGAAAGTGGGGAGTGTTGGTAAGGTATGCCCAGAGAACAATCATATGATGATTGACATGGCATATTACATAAAGGATTTGATTAATAACAATAATAAAGGCAAGCTTCCAATTCATTATGTTTCACTCAGTTATGAGATAATGAGGAAATAGTGTGAATGTCTAAAGAATGGCATTACTCAATGACGTATGTCTTCAAGTACGTGATTTGTAATAATGAGATCATAAGAATTCTAAGAGTATGTGCACTCTTATTATGTCCCTAGTCGGTTGTTACTATGGAAGGTAGGTAGACACCAGTAACACATAAGACTAGAGTGTGGGTTGGTTGATGACAAAACGTCATTAGTAATGATATGGCATATCAAACCAAGCACATAGATACATGTTAGGGAATAGTGTATCGAATAGACCCACCTTGAGAGTGACACATGGAAACCATCATTGGTGGCCATAGTCATCTCTCATTGGGAAGGTGGTGATGTGATTCTCAGACTTGAAGTCACTACACTTATCATATGTCATTGGGTATACCTTGACATCATCAATCATAATCTTGAAACACAGGTTGCGATAAAGGTGATGATTGGGTAGTTTCGACACATGGGGACTGACTATGAGTGATGTAGATGAGATTTGCCCCTCCTACTGGAGTTTGATATCCTAGTCACTTGATAAGCGAGACTAAGAAATGCATGTGCATGTACATGTAAATCAATATATGATATTGAGGTCACATTATCTCAGACAATCTTCTCTTGGTTCAAGGAACATGTATTGAACATTGAGAGGACAATGATTCCATGCCTGAAATTCATTTTGGATATCAGAGACAAAGGAATTATACAATCACTACAACACCTTACACAAATTGTAGGTTGAAGTTGTTCTCCAACTTTCCATTCACTTGGGTAGCACTGATGTGTGACTAGGCACCACTCTCTGCTTGTGATGTCATATTAGTTATGGGCATTTACTTCCAACATGATATGGGACCTGTAGAGTCACATACATAGGAACTCATCTAGAAAAGGAGTTTAATCTTGAACGATGATTGGATTGATTACTAAAGTGTTTAGGTATTCAATTCAAGCAACAGATCAACTAACTGCACTGCCAACCGATCGACTCACAGGGTGAGACTACTGTTTGGAGTGTCAGGTTGATTAGAACTTGGCTGAAGTTATGCATGAATAAGGCACCAACCGATTGCCTCATTGGGTGAACCAACTGGCTTGGGTGAGCGAGATGACCAGTTCACCCGGTGAACTGATCGGCTCGGTTGGGCTGAAATAAGGTTCTAGTAGCTTTCCTAGATTCATGAGAAAGATTGCTCGTTTCACATGTGCAATTTGATTGGTACAAGGAATTAACGTTTGCATTAATTGGAAACAATTTTGCTAATTTATGCATGATTAGGAAACATGCAAAATGAATGGTTCAGACCGTGAACCAATCAGCTCACATGTGAGACGACCGTTTCGATTGCGAAACGACCATTTCAGATTTTGGAGATTGTGAAAATTCAACATATTCCAGTCCCTTCTTCTCCCACTTCAAATAGGAACTGTGACCCTAACCCCACCTATAAATAGAGGGGCACTAGGGGCTTCCCAACACACACAATTGAGAATCGATTGCTTTGACAATTATTGTCCTCTCTGGTCGTGGTAACTAAGAGAGCCCAAGCAAGTCCTACCCAACTAAGGAGGAATAGTGAAGGAGAGAAGAATTGAGCATCATTATTGTGGGAGAGCAAGTTGGTAACTAGTACACCAATGGGAGAGACAACTCCTTCTTGTCCATTCTACTAGAATGTCATGATTTCTAGTTGGTTTGTGTGTACTACTCTAGAGGTAGGAGTCTTTTGGCTGCTACTAGGAGGGAAACGTTAGTTTGTAGTCCATGGTGAGACCACAGGAGCCGTTGTAGAAGCTGTCCATGGTGAAGACCAGGAACTACACAAAAACCGTCTAAGAGCAACTAGAAGATAATTGCACTACAATGAGTCACCACCTAGGTATATATAGGTGTGGGGGAAGCACTAGGTCAAGTAGGGGTAGTATGGGAAAAATAGTGAAAAAGAAGCTAGGTTTTTGTAGGTAGCACGACCGTGGTGGTCACTACAGCTGTGGTGGGGAGGGGTGAGAACGGTCATGGATGGGAACGACCATGGTGAGAAATGGTGAAAAATTACAGGGAATTGGTTGATTTTGTATTGAAGGTGGCACGACCGTGGTGGTCACCACAGCCGTGGTGGGGATAGGGTAGCATGGACGTGGCGGCCACCTCGGTCATGGTGACTTGAAATGCACAACCTGTTCTGTATCTTCTTTCACACGACTGTGCAAGGTGGCACGACCGTTCTGGGTCAGTTCATCATAGCCATTCTGAGTGGCACGGTTGTGGTGCTTCTAGCTTTGCTTGAAGATGATTCTGTTGATTTGCAAGTGTGCTAGCACATCCATTCTGTGGTACCACAACCGTGCTGGCCTCTGAATCAACACTTTGACTTGTTTCCTTGGATTTTCTTGGACATCTTTGTTTTAATGGATCTTTGTCCACTAGGGGTAGGTTGAGGGAGCATCAGACTTCACTTTAGGTCTCTCTAAGTGTAGAGAAACCCTAGGATCACTCCTTCTCTCTCTTCCATCAAGCATGGTCCAAATGCCTAAAAAACATGCAAATAATGTCCATAAGTGCATTTTATACAAATATGCATATTGAGGGGAATAAAATATAATATAACATGTATAGATGTGATTGAAATGCAATATGACACAAGATGAAACCATAAAATAGGGCTGAATCAATACTTCTTCACAATGTCAAGGTGTTAATGAAAGAGTAGAAAGAGACTCTAGAACTAATTATCAAACCGGTTGACACTAGGGTAGGGATAGACACTATCTCTCTAGAGAAACCATAAGAAACCACACCTTAGGAAGAATACCCAAAAGAGGAATTAATTGAGAAGTTAGAAGTCAAGGAATCCTACATCCCACTCCATCCAAAACTGACTCTGGTACCATTTCCTAATAGCTTGGATTTGATCAGCAGTTCAAGAAATTTCTGGACAAGTTTAATAAGCTTAATATCACCCTACCACTTGTTGATTCTATTGAGATGATCCCTCTTATGGAAAGTTCTTGAAATACATTATCAACAAAAATAAGAGGATGGCAAATTATGATGTAGTGGTGATGAATGCATATTCATCATGAAAATCAATCGCCATCTTGGGCTCATTTTGATTCAATATACCCAATATCATTTACTAAATATCAAAATGTGCAAATTGCTTAATTGGTTCAATTGTCAAATTTTAACTGAGTTTATGTTGATTTTATGCAGGTCATTATGAGGTTCAACCATCAGATGTCACCCACATCCATTCAACCCTAATCCACAAAAATATCCACCATTCGATCTTCATCTCAATCAACCATCATCCTTATCAAATCCTTTTGAGTGGGACCCACCTTTCTCAACCTTTGATCTATCATACGGTCTTGACCATACAGTTTCATCCATACCATTTGATACCCATCGGTCTTCCAAGACCGTATGGGCAACCTCATCTTCAAAACCGTATGGACAACAACCTGCTCAAGACCATGTGAGGACCTGACCTCCTCTTTCCCATATTTTTCCATCATCTTCAACCTCAGAGACCCTACCTCAACCTGCTTCTCGACAAGCATCAACACTCTGCCTTCGACCCGAACCCTGCATCCCACACCGTCGGGATCGCCACAACACCTGCCGATTTGAATCAAACGGTCTTCAGGACCGATCACACCTCAAGACCGTTTGGGCAGCCAACTGAAGACCGTTCGACGATCATGACCACTTGAACGTAGGGAGTCGAAAACCGATCAAAACTGGTTGCACAAAACTGTATGGGTGGTGCCAGACTTCCAAGACTGGTTGGCCACCACATCATCTCAAGACCGTTTGGACGGAGAACGATCAGAGGTACAAGGCCGATCAGAGCCAGAACCATCGATCATGAAGACCAATCTCGAGAATGTTCGGATGCTAAATGCCGAACTGTTTGGAAGCTACAAACATCGAGACTGCTTAGATGATGGAGATAAAGTCCAGTTGGCTAGCACGACCGGTCTTCCGAGACCATTTGGACGACGTCGTCAAGACCATTTGGACAACTCTGACCGCAAGACTGATCGGAGGTGGGAACGCTAAACCGTTTGGAGAAGTATCGGTCACCAAGACCGTATGAATACTAAATCGTTTGGAGATAATAGCACAAGACCATTTGGACATATATACTAAACTGTTTGGGCCCAAGACACAAAACCATTTGGACCAAACCGTGAGGAGGACTCACACTAAAAATGTGAGGACCAGACCCAAGCCTATAAATAGGACCAACGGGTCCCCATTTGAGTATCGGATCTGGGACACCCTTCCTGAGCACATGTCCGATCCAGATCATCACGCATATCCACCTACTGCTCGTGTTGTGATCAAGTGGACCGAGGAGAGAAGGAAGGAGGAGTGAGAAAGACTGCCTGATCTGTCTCGGCGTCCCTCATTCTTCGTCCAGATCTGCTCCGACACGATGTAGAAGACCGCATCATCTTCACCGAGCTGCGACCACCTTCTACATCATGTTCATGGTAGAATCTTCCCTCTCTCTCTTTCTTCTTGTTTCTCACAACATGAGTGTGTAATTCCTTTTCGTTGGGGTGCGGGGACTATCCCCACTGCCCATGCAAGCATGTACTCTTGTTAAACATTCCATAGCAATGTATATAACTTTTCATTTCATTATTATTCGTTAACGTGTGTAGTTTGGTTACCTGCTCGCTTTCATCTTGTTTTTCCCTATGTTGTGAGAACTTCTATATGTAGGGTAAAATGTCAATTAATAAGGTTGACTCCCAAACTAGAAATCGAATAGGATTCGTTGAGGTCGTAAGTGTATGATCTGTGAGGGGATGATACATCTAGCCTACGGTGATGCTTCTGTGTGCCTAACGCCTATATAGGGGGCCCACAACCTTAGTTGGATTTTGTATCTTCATTGTTAATCGTCGATGTTTGCTTGTAGATTAATCAATTGCTCGCTTAATGTTTAGCACGGTTGACTCCCAAACTAGAAATAAAATGGGATTCCTTGAAGTCGTAAGTGTATGATCCGTGAGGGGACGAGCCATCTAGCCTACAGTGACACTTCTGTGTGCCTAACACCTGTATAGAGGGCCCACAGCTTCAGTTGGATTTTTGTATCTTCAGAGCCATAAGTGAGTGATCCAGATGGTGACGAGACATATGATACCTAAGGTGACACTTACACAAGCCTAACACCCGTATGGGGGGTTTTGCAACAGCTCTATTTGGATGGTTATATCTTTCCTGGATGTTTGATGTTAGGAAGTGTTTTCATGTGTAGTGGTGGTGAAACCTGAGACCATCCCAATGATTCCATAGCATTAATCTAGATTCAACTTACATTATGCTCTTTTACTTTCTTACAATTAGTTTAATCAACCACCAACCAATCAATCGTTCTAAATATTAGTCTTGCTTGTGCTAGATTCGACTAACAACGATTCTTAAAAACATTGTCTCTTGGGATTCGATCCTTAACTATACTGCTATAAGACACGTCCGCTTGCGGGTGGTGTTATTGCACAAGGTTTTGGTAAAAGCTCGGGGATTTCAACCGCGAGTGAGTTTTTTAGTGCGATAATATACCACATCAAGTGGTCCTAAGGGAAGAAGTCAGTGCTTTGATACAAATAAAGTTACCACATAAGAGGCAGGATCCAATGTGCTTCATTATACTATGCTACATTGGAAATGTAATGTTTGGAGACACACTATGTGGTTTTGGGGCAAGCATCAATCTAATGCCACTAACTACATCCAAAAAATTGGGAATAAGAGAATCAAGGAAGAACAACATGATGATCCAACTAGAAGAGAATAATTGGTGAGGCCAATAGGGATATCTGAAGATGATCTGGAAAGGTGGAGAAGTTTACATTTGTAACATATTTGTAGTCATGGGAATGCAAGATGATTATGGCAATGTACTACTCCTGAGAAGGCCCTTTCAAGCCACAATAGATGTAATCTTGGATATGGGGCAAGGAAGATTGATAATGGGTATTTAGGATAACGAGTTTGAGATAAGGGGAAAGGAAGGTGGAAAAGGGAACTCTTGTTGTTGATCTTATGGAACATACATAGCATATATCTTTGACAAAGGCTTTAAAGTACCATTATGAGCAAAAGGAACAAGTGTACCCAGTGACTATTAGAAATGTGGTCTCTTTTGACATCACACAAGCATATCCTCAACTACCTTTAGAAGTCTATCTCAAGAATGTAGTGAACAATTACAGACAGTACCATTCACTAAAGGGGTGTAACTTGTTTCTAACTACATTGCCATGCTTCTATTCAAGACACTATGATGATTTGGGACCACCATTTCCACCATTAGTCCCATCCTTGCAATGTCCTCATAATCTGTAATTGAAGTCGCTACCACCATACTTGAAGTACACATTCTTGGTAGTAAAGAACACACTTCTAATGATAATTTCTTTATCACTGAGTTTAAAGGAGGAGGAGAAGCTACTCATTGTTCTAAAGAACCATTGGGCCACTTTTGGGTGGTCCATTTCTGACATCAAGGGGATTTCCCCTAGTCCATGTCAATACAAGATCAAGATTGAAAAAGGAGCAAAGTTGTATCACAATATATGTAAATCCTATCATGGAAGACATGGTGAAGAAAGAGGTAGTAAAGCTTCTATGGGAAGGTATAATTTATGCTATTTCAGATTCTAAGAGGGTTCACCCAACCAATGTAGTTACTAAGAAGGGAGGAATCACAATTACTACAAATTTTGCAAGTGATTTAGTTTTGAAAAAGCTAGTGGCCGGGTGGCGAGTTTGTATTGATTATCATCACTTAAATGGCACCACTTCAAAAGATCATTTTACGCTCCCATTTGTTGATCAAATTATTTTAAAGGGTCACTGGCTATTCAAGTTTTTTCTTCCTAGACGATTACTCTAGCTACAATCATATTTCTACCAAATCACATGATTGAGAGGTTTCTACCTTCACTTGTCCCTATGTACCTTTGCCTACCATCGGATTTCATTCGATCTTTTTAATGCTCCAATGATGTTTTAAAGATGTATGCTCTCCATTTCTTTGGATATGGTAGAGCGATTCCTTGAGAAATTTTTTTATGATTTTTTAGTCTATGGATAGTCATTTGAGGACTGCCTTTTCCAGTCTTGACAAAGTCTTACAGAGATATGAGGACACTCATATAGTTTTGAACTGGGAGAAATGCCATATGATAGCAAGTGAAGGTATTGTGCTAGGATACAAGGTGCCTAACAAAGGGATGGAAGTCAATCCATTCAAAATAGAAATGATCTCTAAGATGCCTCCACTATATTTGCTAAAAGGAGTTATGAGTTTTCTTAGGTCATGTTGATTTTATCCACACTTCATAAACAATTTTTTGAAGATTGCAAAGCCTCTTTCTGAGTTGTTAGAAAAGGACTTTTAATTTAATTTTAACGATTGTTGTTTGAAAGAAATTGAGATATTAAAAGATAAGCGGATCTCCACATCCATGGTGGTGGCTCCAGATTGGAGCCAATCACTTGAATTTATGTTTGATGTGTCAGAATATGCGGTAGGATCTGTTCTAAGCCAACACAAAGATCATGTTGTTTTCATCATTTACTATGCATCTAGAACTCTGAAAGATGCCCAACTTAGTTATACCACCACATAAAAGTAACTTTTAGCCATTGTTTTTTCCTTTGATAAATTTATACAATATTTAATAGAGGCAAAGGTGATCGTGTGGACTAACCATACATCTATTAAGTACTTTTTGTAGAAGAAGAATGCTAACATGATTGATTTGAAGAATTTTTCTACTACATGAGTTTGATATATATAATGAACATAAGACTGGAACATAGTATGTGGTAGCAAATTATTTATCTCAGTTAGAGAGTGTGAATGAGTTGGGGTTAGAGATATCGATGTTGAGAATTTCCCCAATGAGCAATTTTTTTGCTATGAAAGAAAAAGATCCCTAGTTTTCACACAGTGAATTATTTGGCATGTGGAGAAATACTAGAAGATTGCGGATATCAAGAGAAAAAGAGGTTCTTCCATTCCTTGAGGTTCTATGTGTGGGATGATCCTATCTTACTTCAGTAGTATATTAAGGAAGTTTGTTCCTGAGTGTGGTTTGAGAGCATGCATTCTCACTATCACTCCTTCCTCACTGAGGGACACCATGCTAGATGAAGAACGACGACAAATGTTTTAGAAAGTGGATTTTATTGGCCTTATTATTTAAATATTCTTATGAATTTGAGCAGAGGTGTGACACATATCAAAGGTCAGGAAACATATCTCGAAGACATGAAATGCCTCTTAATACATTTTTAGAAGTTGAGGTCTTCGATCTATGGGGCATTGATTTTATGCCACCCTTTGTGTTTTCTAATCCTGATTTTACATTTTTTTGGAAGTTGGCCATGTGTCAAAATGGGTTGATGTAAATCTAAACCTCTCCAATGATGTATAGGTTGTATGCCAATTTGTGAAGGATTATATTTTCTATAGGTTTCGATCATCCAGAGTGATTATAAGTGATGGGGGCTATCACTTCACTAATAGCAAATTAAAGTATTATAGAATAAATATGGAGTGCAGTATAGAGTAGGAACCCCATAACATCTCCAGACTCAAGGCCAAGTTGAGGAGTCAAATACAAAAACAAAAATGATTCTAGAAAATACCATTTCAACCAGTAGAAAAACCTAGAGCATGCAACTAAATGATGCTCTATGGGCCTATAGAACAACTTTTAGGCCGGTCTGTGTAATGAACTAAAATCTGGGTATATTCTTAATCTAGTCCTTTTTCTTAAGTTATTCCTATCCTTTCTATCCTTTTTGTGCTTGATGTTGAATTTGTAGAATTATTAATGGTTTGGGGTATATTTGATCTCTAATTATGCCAGTGAATGAGTTTATGCACAAATACCCGAGTTAATGTTTCAATCAGGGTCTAAGATGCAAAACTACCACTTAAGTGATATACTATTAAAATAATTTTGTTATAGAAGTTCTCTTACCCTTATCAAACAAGTAAGACAAAAAGGAATAAATAGAAAAGCTTTAAACATGATACTGTGGCAATAAATGATTTCATGTGACAAATAGTACTAATGATGTGTAAGTGAGATAAAAGTCAGAAAAGGAATACTCATTGAATAAAAGTAACTTCAGTTTCGAATTCTTTGGATCTATTATGGCTTGGAGGATAAGTTTCTCAAATTTTGGATAATAATAATTATGTATATTTTATTTAAAAAAGAAAAGGTGAGTTTTCCCCAAAATATGAAATAAGTCATTAAATGACTCCAAAAGTGGCAACTAATCTTATATTCATAATCCAAACATTGAAATTAGCCTTTGGGTAAATTTACATGCAATTTGGATAATCTTTAATGTTCATGTGTAGATTAGGAGAGAGAAGGTATGTAAAAGCCCAAAATTTAAATTATATGATAAATAACTTCAAGGGATAAAAGTAATGGAAAACATGTGTTCCATATGTTCTAGTTTGCATGAGGGTGAAGTTTCACATAATTTTCATAATAATAACTATTTTTATTTTAACTCGGAAAGAAACTAAGAATAAGAGTTAAATATATTAAATAAATTACTAAACAAATCCAAAAGAGAAAATAAATCTTAAATTTGAAATATAAATGGAAAAATTGGCCTACGGGTAAAATTTTCATCTAATTTGGACAATCTTAATATTTTAGTTAATTTAGGAGAGAGAATATTATTCAAAGAAAAAATATTTAATATTATATTGGAAAAAAATCAATTAATGGAAAAATCATGTTCCTCACGTTTAATATTGCTTATAGGTCAAGTTTATTATTTTTAGAGAGTTTCTAAGTGCCTCTAATTTATTAAAGAAATAGAATAAGTGATCAGATTTAAAAGTATTTAATAAAATATTAAGGTTATCTTTTTTTTGTTAAACCATGCGTGCCTCTTCCTTTATTGAGATCAAAACAAACAAATATAGTTCAACTCTTACAACACTAAGAAGCTATCTACTTTACAAAAAAGAGAGACAGAAGTAACTATCTATACATGCTCTGAATATCACATATAAATAGAGACCAGACCCCTTTGGGATCACACAATCTCTGAGAAAAGATTCTTCTATTCCTTTCATTCTAGATGCTATAAATGAGGAAAAAGGCCACACACTTGGCTCTCTTATCAATGGATAGGATCTCTATAAGGCATGAAGGGGCTCGACTATAAGTGAGACTGAAAGAAGACCACAATTCAGTACTATAGCAACAGTTGAAGAACAAATGTTGCCCATCTTCCTCGTCCTTTCAACACAGATAACAGATGGAAGGAAACTAGAAAGAAAACTTCTTCAAGATATCATGGGTCGGTAAGCGCTGAAGGTAACATTTCCACAAGAAAACCGATGTGTTTCTAGGAATCCAAGAAGCCCAAACATCAGTAGTCCAAGATAGCTCATGAGAACTGGTTCTACACATATTCCAACATTCTTTCAATGATAGGGTATCCTTGCCTTTAACAAGAACACGATCCTCATGATTAACATTGGGGACAACAAGGGACTTAAGGATCTTAAGCACGTTATCACCACCATGAATATTATCAGGAATAACCCACTTACCATTGCTCAAGCAAACATCTAAATGACAGTTATCACCTTTCCCAAGCCTATGCATAAATTGTGAGTCAACATGATAAAAAAAAGTACCTTTACCACACCATGGGTCCTTCCATAGCAAGAAACTAGAACCATTGCCTAGACTGAAATGCACATGCTGGAGGAGAGTGTCCCTACATCTAAGAAATTTTTTCCATATCGTAGGATTTAGGCTTAACAGACCAGACAGAATCATGCGTCAGGTACTTACCATGGAGCCATTTAACCCATAGAGTGTTCTTATCGCAAGCAACATCCTAGAGGTTCTTGATAATTCCAGCAGTAGCCCAATCCTCAATACAATGAATGCTTAGACCACCTTCAACTTTAGGCTTACAGATTTGGGACTAGGAAATAAGATGGACCTTCTTCTTGTCATTAGTGTCACTCCAGATGAAATTCCTGAATTTCATTTCCCGTTCATCAATCACGGACCTAGGAAGAGGAAAGGCGGTAGACCAAAAGATGCGATAAGAAGAGAGAGTTGAGATGACTAATTCAATCCTTCCTACCATAGAAAGAATCCTACACTTCTAAGAGTCCAGCTTAGCTACGACCTTATCAAGGATCATACCACACATAGCCTTGGTAAATCTTCCAATAAAAAGAGGAAGTCCAAGGTAAGTAACTGGGAGGCTTTTAATCTCGATGTCCAAGATATAAGAAATATTCTCAACATATTTATCAGAACTAGTGAAGAATTGACTCTTTGCAGTATTAAGATTTAGACCGGAGACAGAAGCAAACAAGTCCAGAATCCTTTTAATGGCTAGAGAAAACTGTGGATCAGCTTTAGAGAATAAGAGTAAGTCATCCGCAAACACGATATGAGAAACACTAGCGTTGCTATTCATGAGAGGAAGGAAGCTCTTGCACTGGACCTCATAATTGATAATGACTGACAAACCTTGCATGGAAATGACAAACAAGTAAGGTGCAATAGGGTCACCTTATTTAACTCCATTCGAAGAATAAAAAGGAACAAAGGGAGAGCCATTAACAAGAATTTGGTAGGAGGCAGAGGAGAAGCAGACCTCAATCCAATTCATCTAGTAACCTGGAAAACCCATGATTTTCATAACTAAAAGAATGTATTCCCTACTGACAGAATCATAGGCCTTGGAGAGGTCAGCTTTGATGCACATGTTGTTGCTATTTTTCTTAGAAAAAGAGCTGAGAAATTCATTTGCAAGGAGGATGGCATCCCCAATCCTTCTACTATGAATGAAAGCATGCTGACTACAATCAATGAGATCCGAAAAAATAAACTTCAACCTATTTGCTAGAATCTTTGTTATCAATTTATAGAAAAATTCCAAAGAGTGATGGGTCTAAAGCCCATCAAGGAGCTGGCAGATTTCAACTTAGGAATCAAAGTAGTGAAGTTTCTATTGAAGTCCTTGAGAAGCTTACCATTACAAAAGAAATTAAGGACAACATTTGTAACATCATTTCCAATAATGTCCCAGCATGATATAAAGAATTCAACATTATACCCATCAGGCCTTGGAGCCTTGTCCTTTTTCATACTCAAAATAGTATTTTTAACCTCCTCTCTTGAAACCCACTTTTTAAGATAAGTCTTCTGAACACAGTTAAGAGTAGGTAGTCTCCACTCGGGCTTCCAAGTAATAGAGTAAGAGTTACCAGAATTGAATAATCTAGAATAGAAATCAGTCATATGCTCAGAGATAAGCTTCGGATCAGTGCAAGGGAGACCATTCATATCCAAGAGATGAATACTATTAGTGAGCTGTCTAGTCATCAAGGAAGTATAAAAGAACTTGGAATATTTGTTCCCTTCTTTAAGCCATTGCACCCTTGATTTCTGTTTATACAACCTTTCTTCATTCAGAAGAGCCTCATTAGGTTTTTTTCTAGCAATTCTAAGAGTATCCTGGAGAGCCAAGTCATTCAGATTTTTATCAACTTTTTCTTGCAGAACAACAACATCAGCTTCAAGGGATCTAGCCTCTATATGAAAGTTCCCAATGACATCTCTATTCCATTTAGAACGAACACTTCTAAGCTTATTAAGTTTGGAGTAAAGTCTATACATAGGAGCACCCACAAGCTCCATACACCATGTCTTTTCAACAACCTCCCAGAATCCATCAGTAGAGATCCATTTGTTAATGAATCTGAAAGGGGACGATGCTCTCTTACTAGAAAAGAAATGCAATTTCAAGATTTTATGATCACTAGTAGAAGGGGCTGTCACCTCACTCCAAACATCTTTAAAAAAGGAAAGAAAGTCAATGTTACATAGAACTCTATCAATCATTGTAAAGGGGATAGTTCCATTCTTACTGTCACTATCCCAAGTAAAGAAGAAACCCTTTGTAGGCATTTAAAGCAAACCAGTTGACTCCATTGCCTCATTAAAGTCCCTCATACTAACATGTGAAGGGGGGTGCTTACCAATTTTATCACTAAGGAAGCACACTGCATTGAAACTCCTATGAGGCACCAAGGAATGGGACAAGTAGCCGACAACATTCTAAGATCATCTTAGAGTTTTTTCCTCTCATTATCACCATTAGCACCATAAATGGTAGAAAGAAAGAAGGAGTTTTCCTAAAAAGTAACCTTACAATGAATGATTTGGTCAGAGATATAACAAGGCGAGATAGTGATCTCTTGATTCTTCCACAGAATAAGGATTCTAACATAGGAATAATGGCCATCATTCATAATAAAACTAGCATCCATCCAAACAGATCTGATACATTCAGGAATGTCAGTAGGTTGTAACATGGATTCAATAATAATGAAAATATCAGCCCCTGACCTATCAATAACATCCTAGATATGAGCAAGTTTATTTCTAGCGCCCCTTACGTTCTAGGATACAATAGAGAAGGACCTATCCATTTGAAATGAGGATGGGTGAACCACCACCTTCATTAAACACAGAATGAATCAATTCCCCACTCTCCTCATCAAAATCTAGCATAGAAAACCTGTTTGGAGAGACATCATTGACTCTGGTGCAGGGATTAGTGCTCTTTGAGAAACACCTGGGAGGCGATCTAGATTTCTTCCCCTGCACCTTCCATCCCTCAGAATTATTAATAGTAGGAGGAGTAGATACATGCTCTTCTGGAGGTACCATTAAAGCCTGAGAAATCAGATATCAAATTAGGTAGGATATCAAGCTCAGTAGAGGAGGAATTGTCAGACAAATTATGATCCTGAGAGGGCTTTCTGGTAGCAGGAACCCACACATTCCTGACTGTCTTACCTTTCCTCACCTATTCCTCCTTCTCCATTCTTGGACCATCTAAACATAGGAAGGATTCATGTCTGAAGTTACCATAGTTCAGGCATCGAGAGGGTTCCCATTCATATTCAAATCTTATCTCATCCTCTACACCATCATCGCTAGCAATGGAAAGAGATTTAGGAAAGGCAGAGTCTGCTGGGATCAAGACTTGCATTCTCACAAATTCTAGTCTCCTAAATGAAGCAGTAGGGATATTAATGGTAACTGGCCCATCTAGAACTGATCCAATGCGATTAAACAATTCTTCATCCCAGAGTTCAATAGGGAGATCGAATATCCTGATCCATATTGGGATCTCAGCCAGTTTTAGTTTCTCCATAGTGTCGCCTCTTTCCCACTTCTTGATGATCAGAGGTTTCCCAGCTACGAACCAAGGACCACCTTCCAAAACCATATTCAGATCTTCAATGTTGGAGAATAAGACTAGGAAGAATCCCTTCCCCCAAGAATGAACATCAATCAAACCCTTCACCTTCCATATATGAGGTATACGAGACACCAAGGTTGGCCAGTGTGGCTTGAGGCCTACCACATAACCTCCCGCCGCTAGGCTCCATTTCTCAGCATTCTGCTTAACTATTTTCTTTGAGTAGATCAATTTACCTTCAACCAGGCTAACCTCAAGCTTCTACAATTTGGCAGAATCATCTACTGGCTTTGGCACAAACAAATCAGACCAGGCGCTAACCTCTGGAGTGACCGAGATGGACGATGATTTCAAGGTACCGGGGTTTACACCTCTCGGGCCAAGAACTGGAGCCCGAGCATTGTTGACATCCTCCACACTTACCGCTGGCAATCTTGATTCCACAATTGACTCCCTGGACATCCTTAGTACCTCCGCCATCACCCTCGATGACACTGACGCCGTCTCCCTTGTGGTCGCCCTACCAGTCACATCCTGCACACTTGCTGGCAATCTTGGTTCCATGTTTAACTCCCTGGCCGACCTTGGTGCCATCACCATCACCCTTGAGGACACCGTCACCATCGCCGTCACCCTGCCAATCGCCTCCCACGCACTCTGGTTTGAACGAGCCATCTCCCAAATATTGTAGTTATAAAAAATTAAAAATAATGCTAAAATCAGATTCCTCAACCAAAAATTAGCTAACCTAACAAATTTGGGTTTATTTAGACTTTATTTGCACCCTCAGATAATTAGTGAAATTTTTGTACATTTAATGCATCAAAAACCAAAGTGGGAAGGTTGTATTAATGACTTTCATTGCAGATCTACTGTGTGAACAATAACCGTGAACTAAAAGGGTCCAGTATTTTGGACATAACTTGTAACGATCCCACCCCTCGACAACCCCCAATTACAAAAGGCCAAGAAGCTAGAGTCGTTATCCCAAAATAGGATCATTTGGTTTTGCAGATAATCAAATATAATTTATAAATTATACCACAACCAAGCTTAAAGCAGAATAAAAAAATTCTTTTCACATACCTTTCAAAAATAGGAGTTTGGAACTTTACTCGAAGTTCTAACTATAATCCTCTGAACATTATTTTGCCTTGTTCTTTTTCAATGTCACATTTTATTGAGCATTCACTTTTCATTTACGTAACTGCATATTTCCCTAAAACGTCAAGAAACAAAACATCGATTAGTATAACGAATTTTATTGGTATGTGGGGGAAACCAAAAATTTGTAGATAATTGTAACAACACAACCACAACAATTATTTTTTACAAAATAAGATTTACGTTTTCTTGATAGCCTCTCAACCATTTTCAGTCAACCTCTGGTATATGCTTCTAGGGTCTTGTCCCTAAAGTGGACAAAAAGGCCACCTTCTCAATCTAGAGCCCAGGAGCCAATTTGCTCTTCCCAATCTGGGGTCTGACCTAGATGTCCTTCCCAATCTGGGGCCTAGTATGATTTCATGGGACCTTCCCAATCTGGGGACTAGTCTGACCTCATATGACCTTCCCTATCTGGGTCTTGTCTGACCTTCCCAGTCTGGGGCCTGGTCTTAGGTCCTGGCCATGACTCTTCATTTCCTTTTATTCAATCATACAGAGGTGGCATGCCGAGTTTGAGCATGTTATAAGAATACTTTGTCATACATCACTTTATAGATTGTAAGAATTAAAATTCATCCAAACATTTAATTTCAAGCAATTGGTAAAAGCTCAGAAATCACCATGAAACTAGAGCGATTAGCTATAAGCATAGCCACATACCTGATTTGGTAGTCTCAAAATCAATCAAGGTAGCTAATACAATCAAGAAGTCCAACCGACCAAGCCAAGCAAAAGATCAAGCAACCTATATATATAAATATATATAAATATATAAATATAAATAAATAAATAAATAAATATATATATATATATATATATATATAACACCTAGTGGTTACAATCACATCCAAACATCTTTTATTGACTTGGGATTCTATTTTAGGGTTTCTAAGCCCTTTTTAGGGTTTCCTTAGGGTTTCTTGGTTTCTAAGATTTCATTTTCCCCATCTGTCTCGTATGATAAGGTGATTGGGAAGGTGACGATGCTTGGCCGACAACCTTTATGTAGAGATTTTAGGTGAGAGGAAGGACTCAGATCAGAAGGAAAATCTAACATTTTTTAGATACTTAAAGAACCTTTTGCTCCAGATCCAGATCTAGATCTATGTTCGACGAAGTGGGAGAATGTCAAGCCTAAGAGAACTGGGAGTACATCAGATATGAAGAAGACAGAGATTACTATAGTTTAAGGTAAGTTGATCTATCCTAAAAAGAAAGCAATGGAGAATGCAGATAGATGGAGTAAGTGTTTGATGGGGTATATAGTTGATTTTTGGCCCCACATTCCCACTCTCGTTAATCACTTTGTTGACGTCTGGAGTATACAAGGTTTGTTTGAGATCTTCGATAGGGGTGATGTTTTTTTTTCTGATAATGTTTTCAGATCAAGGTGACCTGGATGCTATCCTTGAAGGGGATTGGTACGTCAAAGGAAGGCCTGTTATACTGAACAAGTAGAAGTTAGGGGACAAGAAGGTGAAAGCGCTACTCACTGATGTTCCAGTATGGGTGAAGATAAGAAGATTGCCTATAAAACTTTGGAATTCTAGAACTTTTGAAAGATTTGGGTCTTTTGTGGGAACTCCACTGAGGATGGATGATCTGATGTATAATCTAAGATGCATCGAGTTTGCATAGATTCAAGTGCTAATGAGCAATGATGCTAAATATCTGACGAAAATCACTCTAGCAAGCGATGAGGGAGATGTACAGGTTGTAGATTTGGAGTATGACTGGATTCCTTACAAATGTAAAAGTTGTGGTTATCTTCTGGGTCATGATGCTTGTCAAACAAAATCTAAACCGCCCAAGCAATTAAACAAAGCTGATGTTTACTGAAAGAAGGTTTGGGAAGTAAAAAAGACCTCAGAAACAATTCCTAACAATGAAAGTCTCATTGCAGAGAACAACAAAGATAATTTGTTCATTATTGAAGAGATTGTGGACGAGGAAGAGATACTTTGAGCAAAGTGTAAAGTTCTTGAAGATGAGTTAATAATAGAAGATCTAAACTACAGAGGTGAATGAGGGTTTTGAATTTGAATTAAATGAGGCTATAAAACAAAACTATAAGGATCTGATTGAGGAAGTTAAGAGAGATGGGATTCATGTAGGGACGTTAACTCCTACCCCTATTCCAATATTTTCAAACAACTCTCCTGCAATGACACAAGTTTGCAGGCTTCCTCAAGTTCTATGAATAACATATTAAAGGAGAAAAGCCAGAAAGTTCCAGCTATATGTCAAACAAAACTGAATGTGGGTTTATACCACAGAGTTGAAAACTCAATATTCTCACCAAGTTCGGGGGATTTGGAATTGATTTCTGGTAATACTGAGGCTATCAGTTCAATAATCCTTGGTTTTAAATGAGCCTTACTACCTATATAAACTCTTGGAATGTCAATGGTATCAACAATAAGATTCTGAGTGTCCAAGAGGAGATTAGAAGGGCCGATTGCGATTTGGTTATTCTTAATGAAACTAAGATTAGAGCAAAAAAAGCTGACAAGTTTATGAAGAAGTTTTTTGAGAGTTACAATTGGTTATCGAACTTAAAATCACATGCGCTTGGTAGAGTCTTCATTCTATGGAAGGGGTAAGTTTGTCAGGTCTCTTACATTGATGAATGTGATCAGGTTATTCACGTCAAAGTTGAGAAAGACGACAACAATTTCTGTCTCTCTGTGTCTATGGCCACAATGATGATTCTGATAGGGTCAGTTTGTGGAATAATTTAGATATGTACGTAGGTAATCTACATGGTTCCTAGATAATTATGGGGGATTTTAATGCTGTGAGGAAAAATGAAGAAAATATTGACACTTTGCCTCCTTCTACTAAATCTATGGCTGATTTCAACGATTTTGTTCTTGATAATGGGTTATTCGAAATGGATTTGAATGGTCCATTCTTTACCTAGGATAACAAACAAGAAGGTGATAGATTCATATCTTCTAAAATTGACAAGATTCTATTTAATGGTGAGTTTCAATCCAAGTTTATCAATTTCCATGGTGAAAATATTTCAAACATCATAAGTGATCATAGAAGAATTTGTTTGTTTATGGGAAAATAGAAAAAAAGGAACACTCCATTTATGTTCATTAATGGATGGATCAAACATAAAGATTTTAAAAACATCTTGAAAGAGGCCTGGAGTTTGGAGGTGGAGGGTTTTACTACCTTTAAATTATATAGGAAACTTGAGCATCTTAAACAAAAGCTGAAAAAATTGAACAAGTCTAGGTTCAGAAATATTTTTGATAATGCTTCTCTATTGAAAGATTGCACTCTCTCTGATTAAAAGGAAGCTGATTTAAAGCATGACATTCCCTTGCTGAGAAATATTTCTAATATCAAAATAAAGGAAGCAAAAGAAGCTTCTATCATAGAAGAAGAATTTTATAGGAAGAAATCACGTGTGCAATGGTTAAAGGAAGGAAATCTTAACACTAATTTTTTTTACTCCTCCTTGAAGATAGAAGGGATAGAAACTCAATTAAATGTTTAAGTATCAATGGTTCAATTATTAAAGATATTGATGAGATCACAAATACTATTACTTATTTTTATAGTAACTTGTTTTGTAATGATGATAAAGGTAGATCTTGGGATGGAATTTGGAAAGGGCCTCATGTTACCAAAACACATAATATTCTACTTACTAAGTTGGTCACAAGAAAGGAAGTAGATTATATTATTAAAGATATGAATGAGGATAAAAGTCCAGGTCTTGATGGTTTTAACGGGCTATTTTTTAAGCATGCATGGAATCTAGTTGGTGATGATGTTTATGAAGGCATTAAAGAATTTTTTCTGAATGGTAATTTGCTTCGAGAAGCCAACAAAACTTACATTTCTCTCCTTCCTATATGAACAAACTCTACTCTTATCACTAATTAGCATCCTATTTCTCTGTGTAACACTTTCTTTAAGATTATTTCAAAGATCATGGCTAACAGATTACAATCAGTTCTGCCTAGAATCATAGACAAAAATCAATGTGCTTTTATTAAGAGTAGAAGCTGAAAAGATGCTATCTTTCTTACAAATGAGATTTTATGTGATTTTAGAAAAAAGAAAAACACTCATATGTGTGTTCAAGATGACATTTGTAAGGCTTATAATTTTTCTAGCTGGAGATACCTCTTTTCTATCATGTTTAAGATGGGGTTTTCCCTTAGATGGATTAGATGGATAGAGGTTATCTTTTCTAGTACCTCTTATCAAGTGCTTGTGAATGGTGATCCTTCGTGTTCTATTTTTCCTTCTAATGAGGTCAGGAAAGGTGACCCCATTGCACCCTACATTTTTGTGATTGCCATGTAGAGCCTTTTAGAGTTATTAAAAGATAGTATTAACAACAATGAGATTATCCCTATCTCTGCATCAAAGAATTGTCATTGCTCCCATCTTATCTTTGCGGAAGATTTGATGATTTTTTCAAAAGCCGAAGCTGCTAATGCTCTGAATATTAAAAATCTGCTGGATAATTTTGGCAATATGTCAGGGTTCAAGGTAAATCAAGACAAGAGTATGATTCTGATGGGACCTAGTAAGGATTCCATCAATATTTCTAGGAATTTGGGTATGAAAATTGGTGAGTTGGAGGATACCAAGTATTTGGGCCTACCTTTTGTTTTTTAGTAAAACTAGGAAAAAACATTATGAAAGGTTAGTCGATAGAGTCAAAAGGAAGATTGAAAACTGGAAGTCTAATCTCCTATCCATGGCAGGTAGAATAGAGTTAAGAAAATCCACTCTATCTACTATGCATTTGTTATGGGTTATGGGTTTTCCCATTCCAAGCTCTACTCTTGAGGAAATTGATAAAATTTGTAGAGATTTTATTTGGGGAAATTCTAAAAATAAGAGAAACCTTCACCTTATCAAATAGGAGTTATTATCTCTTTAAGAGTGAAGGAGGTCTGGGGATAAGAAAGAGTAAAGAAGTTGTTGATGCATGTCTTGTTCAAAATGCTTGGGAAATAGCCAGAAAAAAGGATTCCTTGTGGGTAAAGTGTATAGGTGAAAAGTATTTCAAGAAAGAAACATTTTGGAGCTGTGAGGTTTCAAAGAATTTTTTGTGGATGTTCAACTCTTTACTCAGAAGTAGGAGCCCTCTTAAGGCTTTCTTTAGTCTAAAAGTAGGTTCTGGTAATAACATTAAGATTTGGAAGGATCCTTGGTATTCTGGTAATTTTTTCCATGAGATCATTGATAAAAAATTATTATCAGAACTGGCCTGTCGATGGATGCACATCTCAATATAATTATCAAAGATAGAGTCTGGGCTGTCTCTAATTCTCGGTGTTCTTAGGCGATTACTGATTCTCTTAATTTGATTAATATTTGTAAAGAGGATGATGACCATTGTTTATTCAATGGTCATAAAAGTGTGAATTTTAGAATTATTTTGGATAGTATTAGAAGGAAAGGTGCAGAGGATCCAAAGTTCTCTTGGATTTGGAGGAGCAAAAGTCATATGAATAGTAAATTTCATAGTTGGAAGGCCATGCAAAATAAACTCCCTACCTCTAATTATACTAGGAGAAGAGGTATTTCAATAGCTTCTATCTGCTTTCCATGTATGAATGATTATGAGGACTTGAGTCATATTTGTTTTGATTGTATTTTTGTTAAAGATCTGTGGAAATTTGCAATGACTTCTGAGCTGATTGATGTGCTACCTACTAGCTGGAATGATATTGTAAACTTTAGATAGAGAAAAGCCTATATCATTAGCCCTCTTATTCTGTATCACTGTTGGATGGAAAGAAATAGGAGAGTCCACGAGCATAGATATAAAAATCTGGATATCCTTTGGAAGAGCATTTATGCAGAATTTAATCTCTGAATTGATGGCTCATTTTATTTTTTCTTGTTCTTTCTGGTACTAAATTTGAGCCTAGCTCCCTGGTTTGATTTTGAAGTGACTGGTCTGTTCAAGGTCTGTTGTGATGGTCTTGATTGATAGTGCTTCCTAAAATTTTTTAAGGATCTCTATTCGACTAAAACTGTTGGTTATATCTGACTTCTTTTGTTTCATCTGTCTTGGAAGTGTTCCTCTTCATTGATATCCCTGTGGTGGTTTCCTTTCTTTTGGTTGTTCTATATAGTATCTTGATGCTCGGGATCTTGTGATGAGGATCTTTATCATGCTTTTGGTTCAAGTTCTATTTGGAAGTTGGATCTTATGATAAGATGGACCTTTTATTGAAGTCTTGGAGTTGATGGTTCGGCTCTGATCATCTTGACCTTTAAATCCGATTATCCTTGTTTTTGAGTGGTAGAACTATTTAAGGGTCTAGTTATTCTCTCTTTTTCCGTATGTCGTATATGAAGGTGCTTTTATCTACATGTGTCATAAGGGTTCTGGTAGAGCGAGATAATCCTTTTAGGAGTGGTAGAGCTCCCTTAAAGCTTTCTTTTGTTCATGGTTACAGTGATATGAATTTATGATGTTTTGAAGCTGTAGAGTTTTGGTTGATATATATGCCTTGCTCTTTTGTTTGGAGTGGATGCAGCTTAGCTACCTATTTGTTTGATGTTCTTCACTTTCTGGATGTCCTAGTTTCAATGCTCTTTTATGATGGAGTGTGCATCCTTAGAGTTCTTCTTTAACCCTGAATGTTAGTGATCTGGGTTTCTGGTAAGGCGAGGTAATCCTTTTAGGAAAGGCATAGATCCCTTGAAGTTATTTCTTTTATTTATGGATACAGTGATCAGTTTTTTTGTTGATTGAAGTAGCAGAAATATATTAGAGCTTTGTCCTTTTGATATCTTTACGACCTTTGATTGGGTCAGAAGAAGTTCAGTTGCTCAGTCTTTTAAAAGTTTTTCTCCTTTTGGAAGGTTCTGTTATGGTTTTCATAGTTTCTGGACTACAATCTCTGGTTGATCATTCGATTATCCTTCAGTTTGGTTGTTGAGGAAGCCCTATTCTCTATGCTTTTCTTGATGGAGCCTTTTTAAAGTTGTGACTTCTTTGTTTGGGCTATTCTTTACTATCTCTTTTATTTTTGATTCTTTTGTACAGATAGATAGGCTATATGTTTTCTTTTATGCTCTATACATAACCTCACTTTATGAAAAATACAAAAAAAGCAAGGCACGATTTTGACTGACAAAAAAAGATTTCATTTTCCAATTTTACTCTTTTTAGGTCCACAAACCCTAAAAACACTATTCCTCTTAGAATAAACCCTAATTACTCAAATATCTAAAATAAGGGCCTTTAACCACAAATTAGTTCAAGAACATCATTTACATACCTTCTTGACCGATTTCCACAATTAAAACCATTAATTTTCACAAATATCAAAATTAGGGTTTTTAAGTCCACTAATGCACATTTATAATCATGGAACCCTAATTGAGTAAATTATGAGCAAATATCACCCAATTAGATCTAATCCATCCTTTTTATGTCAAAAGGCTAAACTTTTCACTTAATAGTTAGGAAACACCATTAGACCCATTAATCTTCAAAACATAGGGTTATAAATTAATCAAAACCATTAAACTAGTGCCTTTACATACTTTTCGGGTCTCAAGCATTTTTAGGCCTTGAATTCATTTTCAATGGATTCTTCACATTCTTTTGATGGATTTTCATATATAACTTATTGCAATCCTAGTTACCAATTATTTTCTATGATATTCTTAGGTTTAAACTTATTTGAGCCAATCAGAAAATTCCATGTCAGAAAAACATGTGCCACTTACGCTTTTCCATGCAGATTGGCTCAGCAAACTACTATCGGCAACATGACGGTCTGCCCCACGTGAAACACATGTCTCCCTCCGTGCAAGATAAGATGAAAAAGACTCTTTAGTCCCTGCATCCCTGAGTCTAGCACTGATTCTCTCCAGGGGCACGATGGTAAAACCATCGACCCTCTTCTTCAATCTCGTGAGGCTCATCCCTCACAGACCAGTGCCCAGTCGTGGTCAACTCAGGTGTTGTCTCTTGGCCTCAAGGCACTAGATAAGAAGATGATGGTCCTCACCCCTCCGCCATGACCCATAAAATTCAACTGGGTCGTCAATTTCTCTGCAACAACACAGAGTAAGGGACACGATATAAGAAAACTCTAGCGGGGTGTAGAGTAGAAATCAAGAGACAGTGCATGGTTATGGGGAAATCAAAGGTCAGGGAAAAGCTGCCTAGTCGAATGCTATCTTACGAGCAGTTTTGTGACCTTGCACAAGGCCTATGGTCCTCTATATATATCCCTCCTATGGCGGCAAGGTTATCTTGTGAAGGTAGATTAGGTAAAATGCCAAAAGCCTCAAAACTGGGTCAAGCTTGTGGTAAGCAACTTCACCTGGTTCTCACGAAGGCAACAGGCAAGTTCCCTTGCTTGTTCGTTCATCAGAATACTAGGAAATTGGCTTGGAATCTAGCAAAACTAGTTTGTTGTTTCCTTCTTTGGCCTACGTAAGAGATGAAGGCATTTCTGTTGGATCTTAGATCTGACAGTCCCAACTGCGTGCACCAATAAAAAGGCTCATAAATAGATTTTTAATATAAATCAAAATTGTGACATTCAATGATATTCCATTCACTTTAGGAATTTTTACAAAATCCATATCTCTCACATCTTTGGTCCATTTTCTACCAATTATTAAAAAAAGGTCTATAATGCCTTTATCTATCCGTGTGCCAAGTTTGGAACTAAAACTTCAAAAGAAAAGGGACTTTTCTTCATATGCAAGTCATTCACTCATAATGCATATATTATGCATTTAAAATTCATTTTCCTCTTTCTTTCTCTTCTATTTTATTTATTTTGATACCTTTTCTTATTAAAAACAAAGTGGAACCAAAAAATTGATTAATAGTGGCCATCTTTGCCACTTTCTAGAGAATTCTACACAATTGTCATATATGCACACATTATCTTTTATTTCTTTTTTCCTTTTGCTCATTCTTGAATTTCTTTTATCCTATTTCCCTTTCTGTCTTTATTGGATTTATCAAACCAGTATAAACCACAAAATCATGCATCCAAGGCAAATTTTGCAAAGAATCCATTCTTTAAAAACAAACCATACAATTTTCCATTCAAGTCCCTTTCAAAAAATTACATTTCGATCAATACAAGCAAAATTTGAGGTTATAACATCCTTCCCCCCTTATAGGAAATTTTCCCTTAAAATTCGACTAATCAAACAAATAAACAATTTAGGGTAGGTCTTTTCCATGTTCGTCGTCATCTCCCATGTATCTTCATCCTATCCATGGTGCTTCCAAAGAACCTTTACCATCTCTATCTTTTTACTCATGAGATCTTACACCTTGGTATCCTCTACCCTCATAGGTGACTTAGGGTAAGTCAGCCTCCCTTGGAGTTCAATAGGTTCAATGCTCAACACATGACTCAGGTCCTTCACATAGAGCTTTAGATTGGACACACATCATACTATACTGAGAAGGTAGGGCTAAATGATAATCGGTTTCACCATCCCATTTCAAAATCTCAAACGGACTCATGTATCCAGGACTTAACTTTCCTCTATTCTTATTTATAGCTCAAAGGGGTAGGGCTTTCAAAAATACATGCTCATCTATAGTGAGGTGCAAATCAATCCGCTTCTCATCAACATACAACTTTCATCGATGTTGGACTCTATTAATACCTTGCTTGATCAAAGTGACTTTATCAACATACAACTGTAGTTACTCTAACCTCAACAAGGTCCTCTCACTGATGTCATCCCGGTGAAGCGGTGACCGACACGACCTCCCATAGAGAGATTCATACAGAGGCATCCCGATACTAGATGGGTAGTTGTTATTGTAAGTAACTTAGCTTAGGGAAGGTACCACTCCCATGATCCACCCCAATCGAGCACACATGCTCTCAACAGATCCTCTAAAAGTCTGGATCGTCCTTTTTGACCATTCATCAGTTTGGGGGTGATAAACTTTGCTACACTTCAATCTAGTACCAATTTCTTCATGCACTTCCTTCACAACTTGGAAGCGAACTTAGGATCATGATCAAATATATTCAAACTCAAGACACCATTTAGTTGAACTATCTCTCTAATATATAGTTCAACCAGGTCTGTCACTTTGGTAGGGATCATTAAGGCCAGGAAATGTGCTGACTTAGTAAGGAAATTTACCACAACCCATATTGCATCATGACCTTTCTTGGTTTTAGGGAGATCCACCACAAAGTCCATGGTGATCTATTCCCATTTCTATTCACGAATATCAATTGATTGTAGTGATCCACTGGGTTGCTGGTCTTTAGGCCTTCACCATCTGGCACGTGAGACAACTAGCCACATATGCCACTATGTCTCTTTTCATCCCAAGCCACCAAAAGCATCATTGCATGCCCTTAAACATTTTGGTAGTGCCAAGATGTACCATATACTTAGACCCATGAGCTTCTTGCGAGATATGATTCTTCAAGGGAAAATCTTTAGGAACCCAAATACGACTCTTGTAGAAGATTCCACCATCTACGCCCACTGAGAGATGCGTCTGAGGTTTCTCTAACAATCCTTTCATCTTTGTAGGCTTTGGGTTGGCTAACTGGGCAGATATCAACTTGGTTAACAGATTCGATTATATCTCAAAGTTAGCCACACAGATCCTATTTTCTAATGCCTATAGAGTCCATCTAGCAAACTCTTCCAGTTCTTTTCACTGGCTAGACAAGAAAACTACACACTTGAGTTGTTTCTAAATAAGTTCATCTACTACCGCATTAGTCTTTCCAGGGTGATAGGTGATGGTGGAATCATAAACCTTCATACCTATCATCTTTGTCTCAGGTTTAGGTCCATATGAGTCAGAAGATACTTCAAGCTTTTTCATCCATTATTTTGGTCACCAGATCCAATCTTAACTCATATAATTCAAACTACACTTGATAGTTATATCCTTATCTGAAATTTCCATTTGGCGATCACCTTGTTCATCACATCTTCCAAACCATTTATCCAATATTCTCTCATAAGGGTGTCATAATTCCTCTAATTCTCAACTATCATAAAAGATTTCAAATTAAGCATTTATTCCTCATATCACTTCTATCTCTAATATGGCATGCGTTTGTCCCATCTATCACACTCATAACAAGATGAAATAAGAATTTGACTGCAATCCAAATACAAAGCTCATCCCATTCCAAAAGTAGAGACGGTGCATCATACATTACTATTTTATTTTCAAATCTAGGTTGGATCATTCTCTATGCACACTTGTAGGAAAAAATTTCCACATAACCTTACAGTCTTATCATAACTCATATTTGTGATCCCTAGTAATTTCCTCAAGGTCTCTAGGGTACCAGTACTTTTGGAGTGATCTCATCCTTATACATCTAAGGAGTGCCTCTCACATTTACCCCTTGGGCCACATGAACTCATGAAGGTGGCCAACCACCTATCCCACGGGCCTCAAGCAAACATATTCGTTACCTCTGGACCCTTTGGTCGTGTGCATTTAGGGAACAATCAACTCCTACTCCCCTCGGTCTCATCCCTTCATGACCTTAGGAATGACTTAGGGTTCTATCGTAACTTTATTTATTTGATCACCCATTTTTCTTGTGGTTCCTTTGATGATATTCAAGCACATTGCATCCTCTAGATTCCTCAACCAAATTTCCATCATCTCTTTGGGCACTCATAGTTTTCCTTATGTCCCTTCATGGGAAGCATGGCGACCTACCTATCTAGGCCTAGCCCCAATGTATCGATCACTTCCATAGTGAATTTTCTTTATGTCCCTGAGAGATGGTTATACTTTAGTCCAAAGATCATACTCAATCTATGTGCTTTTTTTGCTTCATGAAATTAATCTCTCAAGTTCTCCTAAGTAACCTTTAAAGTTACCTCAATTCTTAAAAAAATTTTGGTACTCACTTCTTTAGGGAGGGTCTTTTCCCAAGACAGAAGAAAAACTATCACTTCATAGTACCAAGGGTCACAAAAACATTCTTGAATCCAAAGTTTATGTCATCACATGTAGGCATATACCCTATCATTCTACCCATGCACGTGGCTAGCAAGTAGACAACATATCAAACCATTTCTAAATTTTGTGTTATGTCGCACTTGTTCATCATTTCTCAAGGTTGGACCAGTTTCATACATACATATGACACCAACTTGTGTGAGTGGTTCATGAAACATATAACTCAGTCCAAGTGGGGTTTACTTTAACCCAAAACATGAGGGGGGGTTCCATGCTTAATCCCTATGAACTCACTCAACCTTGTGAGCACTATATGCAACATATACCAGCACTTCCCCTCTTGGGTCATTAGTCATCTAAACTGCATGACTGAGTCACTCAAGGATGTATCAAACCAAAATATGCTAGGCATATTCTTCCCAACTTTCTCTGCCACGTAATCAAACCTTAGATTCCTACACAAGGACTACCAATATGAGTCTAAGGCTTCACATCACATTACCATTCCTAACCTCTATAGGATCTTGGGACTCTCTTTCCCTCACCTAGATGGTAGGTACTCATTCATCTATACATCTGTATAAGAAGAATCTTTCTCTTTTCTAGGATTCGGTCCCTCCAAAGACATCTAGGGTATGAAAAGCCTTTAGAGATTATGCATGAAGCAACTCAACTCATCAACTCTGGGTAGTCTAGTCTAGGACACATCATACAAATCTTTCTCATGATTCCTCATGTCTTAGAGTCTAGGTTCCCAACCTTCTCGTTTTGGGTCTCACTCTCTCTTGAGTTAACCCTATAGCTAATCCTAGCACCAGATGTTCCCTCCTCATGGATGAGGTTGAGGCTCCTAAAGATACACCTCTGATTCTCACTTGGCCTGCCTTAGACAATGAAGCGTACATATGTGTATTGTCAAAATTAATGTCCAACTGAGATCATCATACCATATTATCTCATCACATGACACGAAGATCCTTGTTTAGTTTCTCCATTATGCATATCTCCTAAACCAACATGCATTGCCCCTCTATCTTAGAACGAACCCTCTTGCCAACCTTGATGTCCTTACTTCCAGGTAGGTGCATGCCTATCCCCAACTCGTATTTCAGTGGGAACACACTCATTAGGGTTCCTACCCAGAGGAGTTTAAGCGTTTTGGTCACCATTAACCTTCCTATCTTGGGTGTTATCTCTCTCATAGATCCTTTTTTTTCCTTTTCAGGGATGATCCACCGTAGGCCATGTCACCAAAACCAAAAGTTGCAATAGGGGTCATGCAACCACATATTGTCTGTGTTTCACATGAATACTTCAATCCTCCACGTAAATCATGCATGTCTAACCTACATACTTACATGCAGGGACAACTAAGGTATCCAACTTATTGGATCCTCTCTTCTCTATTGGGTTGAGGTCAGGGTTTACAATGGGAAACTTAGGTTTTGTAATTCCCGTGCACACTGAGGTTGTTTTCCCCTACCAGCCCTAGTCCATCTAGGGTCTACCTTTATAGAGAAAACCCCATCAATCATTTTCTCTTTATCATTATGTCCACTTTTATTATTTTATGGAGGATGCCTTAATCCTTAACACTCTTCTCCAAAAGCTCAGGAGGAGGTGAAGAGAGAGAAAACCTTAAGTACTTCAAGTTTGTCCAGTGAAAGAGGATAAAGAAGGAGTTAAAGAGATAAGAAATCCTAGAGGTATCTTATTTCGAGTCAAATCTTCAAATTTTGGCCACACAGTCACACAGATTCTGGGAGTCCTCGTAAACTAACTAGTGGGGAAGAGGAAAATCTTGTCTGCCCCCAGATCATGATTCTTTTCTAGACACCTCCTTCCTTTCTGAATTCTCTAAAGAATTTGTGAAGTTTAATAATTATTACAGATTATATGGAAAACCATGTTCTGATACCAAATGTAACGACCCCACCCCTCGACAACACCCAATTAAGGAAGGCCAATAAGCTAGATCCATTATCACAAAACATGATCATATCATTTTGCAAATAATAAGAAATATTAATAAATTCTACTACCACTAAGCTTAAAGCAAGATAAAATTTTTCTTTTCACATACCTTTCAAAAATAGGAGTTTGGAACTTTACCTGAAGATCTAACTATAATCCTTCGAACATTATTTTTCCTTGTTCTTTTTCAATGTCACCTTTTATTGAACATTCACTTTTTATAGACGTAACTACATACTTCCCTGAAATGCTGACAAATAAAATGTTGCTCAGTATAACAAAATATATTGGTATGTGGGGGACACCAAAAGTTTGTAGATAATTGTAACAACATAACCACAACAATTATTTGTTACAAAATAAGATTTACGTTTTCTTGATAAACTCTCAACCATTTTTACTCAACCTCTAGTATAACCTTCCAGGGTCTTATCCCTACAATGGACAAAAAGGCCTCCTTCTCAATCTAGAGCCCAGGTGCCAAGTTGGTCTTCCCAATCTAGGGCCTGACCTTGGTGTCCTTCCCAATCTGGGGCCTGGTCCGACCGCATATGACCTTCCCAATCTAGGGCCTGGTCTGACCTTCCCAATCTGAGGCCTGGTCTTAGGTCCTAGCCATGACTCTTCATTTCCTTTCATTCAAACATCCATAGGTGGTATGTCGGGTTCGAGTAGGTTATAGGCATACTTTGTCATAGTCACAGTCACTTTATAGATTGCAAGAATTAAAATTCATCCAAGCATTTCATTTCAAGCAATCGGTAAAAGCTCAAAAATCACTATGAAACTAGAGTGATTAGCCATAAGTGTAACCAAAAACCTTATTTGATAGTCTCAAAATCAATCAAGGTAGCTAATCCAATCAAGAAGTCCAAACAACCAAGCCAAGCAATAGATCAAGCAACTAGATCTTGAAAAACATATATATAACACCTAGTGGTTGCAATCGCATCCAAACATATTTTATTGACTTGGGAGATTCTATTCTAGGGTTTCTAAGCCTTTTTTAGTATTTTCTTTGGGTTTCTTTGTTACTGAGCTTTCATTTTCCAATTTTACCCTTTTTTGGTCCACAAATCCTAAAAACACTTTTCCTCTTAGAAAAAAACCTTAATTACTCAAAATTTCTAAATTAAGGGCCTTCAGCCACAAATTAGTTCAAGAACGTCATTTACATTCCTTCTTGACAGATTTCCACCATTAAAGCCATTAAATTCCACAACTATCAAACTTTGGATTTTTAAGCCAACTAATGCACATTTATAATCATGGTACTCTAATTAAGCAAGTTATGAGAAAATATCATCCAATGATATCTAATCCATCCTTTTATGTCAAAAGTCTAAAATTTTCTCATAATTGTTAGGGAACATCATTAGATCCATTAAACATAGGGTTTTAAATTAATTAAAACCATTAAAGTTGGCACCTTTACATACTTTTTGGGTTGCAAGCATTTTGAGGCCTTGAATTCATTTTTAATGGATTCTATGCATTCTTCTAATGAATTTTCATATATAACTTATTTCAATCCTAGTTACCAATTATTTTCTACGATATTCTTAAGTTTACACTTATTTGAGCCAATCAGAAAATTCCATGTCAGAAAAAATGTGCCACTTACCCTTTTCCACACAGATTGGCTCTGTGAACTGATGTTGGCCATGTGGCAACATGGCCCATGCAAAGTGCATGTCTCCCTCCATGCGAGACAAGATGAAAAAGACATTGTAGTCTCTGCGTCCCTGAGTCTAGCACTGATTCTCGCCAGAGGTAAAACCATCGACCCACTTCTTCAACATCATGAGGCTCCTCCCTTACAGAGTAGTGCCCAGCCGCAGTCAACTCAAGTGTTGACTCTTGGCCTCAAGACACTAGAGAGGAAGACACTGGTCCTCGCACCCCTCCATGACCCATCGAACTCAACTGGGTCGTTAATTTCTCTACAACATCCTAGAGCAAGGGAGACAGTATAAGAAAACTCTAGCGGGGTGTATAGTAGAAATCAAGAGAGAGTGCAGGGTTGTGAGGAAATTAGAGGGTGGGGAAAAACTTCCATGTCGAATGGGATCTTGCGGGCAGTTTTTCTACTTCACACAGGGCCTATGGTCCTCTATATATCCCTCCTATAGAGGTAGGGTTATCTCATGAAGGTAGATTAGGCGAAACCCCTAGAAGCTGAAAGATCTAGAGGGGTGTGAATAGAGCTTTTCAGAACTTTTAAAATTAATTAATATAATTAAAACACTCAACCAAAGAAGGAAGGGGAAACAAGGAAGGCACTTGGATGTAGAGTGGTTCCTACCTTTGAAATTAAAGGTAGTCAGTCCACTACCCAATTATTTCCAATTGGGATTTTGAAAGCGATTTATTTTATTACCTCGCAAGGATGTTACATAAAATGCAATCACCTTCCACTCAAAGTAGCCTTCACCTTGAAGTAGCCTCACCCCCTTGAAGAAGCCTTCCTGAAGTAACCACGAGCCAACCTTACAAAAGCCTTCACCACCTTGAAGTAGCTCCACCACCTTAAGATAGCTTCCACCTAGAAGTAGCTCCAACCTCCTTTGAAGCAGCCTTCTTGAAGTAAACTTAAGCACAACTAGGAGAAGCCTTCACTTTGTTGAAGTATCCCCAAGCAACCTCCTTTCAACAACCTCCAACCTAGGAGTAGTCAAGGAGAACAATATACAATAAAGAAGAACAAGATTGGAAGAAAGAAACAAAGTACTTCACCAATTTAGTACAACGCTTTGATCCTATATCAAGTGTATAGATCTCCTATCCACTGCAGATGGACGTGGCTATATGTGATGGCTAGGAGATTGTAGCTATAGGACATGAAATTGAGGCAAGAAAAATAAGATGGCAAGTATAGCTCTTGCTTAGTTGCTCACTAGGATGTATTCTCAAATGTAGTTGTATATTGTGTATGCAAGTTGTGTATGTAGGTGTCCTAAGACCTCTCCTATTTATATGAATGATTTTCAAGTACTTAGGGACATTATAGAGGGTTTCTAGAGTGTTCTTGGTGCTTAACTAGCCATTAGGTATCCATTAATTGGTTTGAAATGGCTAATTGTTTCGAGCTGAAAGGAACAATCCAGAACCTATCTCGATCGAAGAACTTGTCGATCGAGATGTGTATCAATCAAACTTTTCTTTGATCGAAGAGGGGTTTGGGGAAAAATTCTTGCAACAGATATTTCAAACCCCCAACCACCAACCACTTGGTCTAACAGTCATGGATTTAGGGTCGAAGCTTGCTCGGTCAAAGATATTGTTGACCGAAAACCTATTTTAGGGCACAAATATATAAGTGATAGATCAATGCTTGTGGCTTCGTATGAAGTGGTTCTCAGTTGAGAAAATCTTCGACCAAGTGTGTTACGACCCCACCTCCCGACAACCCCCACTTAAGGGAGACCGAGAGGTCGAAGCCGCACACATAAATTCCGGATCAAAGTTCAACAATTAATTGATAACAATTAATAAATTCTACTATACTAAACTGAAAAGCTGTAATAAATAAAACTTTTGCATACCTTTGAAAATTTGGAACACTAATACTTCTATCCAGAACTCTGGCTAACTAACTAATCCTCCTTGGACTTTAATTAGTGTATTTCACAATATGACAGATTACTGTTTGTCCTTTTTGTTTTGTACCTAAAATGCCGACAAACAAAACGTCGGTCAGCCAAAGCTGGTATGTGGGGGATTCACTAATCGTGCAATTATCCATAACAATTATTGCATCCAATTATCAAATAACAAACAATATTATGTTTTAAGTATAACTACGCGATCCATGTGTACCCTATCCCCTGCGCTGTCCCTGCAGTGCACCTGGATACTACCTCCCTTATGGTAGATTCCCATTTTACCCCTCATGACTTCACCTAATAGGTGAATCAATTTCTAGGGCTGAGTCACATGGCACTACCCGTGGATAGCCCACTCCTTAACTCATGGTATGCTAAGAGTCTCATGGCACTACACATGTGTAGCCCAGCTTCTGACTCATGATACCCTAGACCTTGCTCTAGGTTATCCTTAGCCTTGACATAGCCACAGGGGTGGGCTCGGATCTAGCTAGTCATACATATATAATCATTGTGATATCCATAGTCACTTTATAGAGGCAGGAATTAAATCATCCAACAGTTATTTCACACATTTAAAGAAACATCGTTAAAACCTCGGAAAACTAAGCGGTATAGCCATAAGCGTAACCACATACCTCTTATTGCAGTTTCAGATACAGAATCAATAATGAAGAAATAGAATATCCAAGTAAGCAAGAAAAGGAACAGAAACCCTGAAATAAAAGTACAAATTTACTTTTATTAATATTTATCCAACATCATTATGTCCCTTAGGGTTTCTATCCAATTTTAGGGTTTTCTTGAAAGTTAGGGTTTTGCTTTCAATTGCTATGAACCCTAATTCATCAAATTCCCCTAAAACCTTTAAATTACCTCCTTTTAATATTCCTAACAATTTTAGGATCATTATATAACAAATTACTGAAATAACAAGGTTCTCTTTTTCTTTAATCCTAAATTAGGGTTTTCATGTACATTATGAAAACTACTAGAGGGGGGGTGAATAGAGTTTTATAGATAATTTAACAATTATTGAACTCAAACAACCATAATGAAAAAATTTGACAAGGGGACACAAGGTTTAGAGTGGTTCCAACTATAGCAAATACTATAGCCGTCAATCCACTACCCGGTTGCTTACCCAACCGGGATTTGAAAAGAAATTTATTTTATTACCTCTCAAGGAATTTACATAAAATACAATCTCTTTTCCTAAACCCTTCAAGCAGCCTTCACCTAGAAGTAATCGCCAACCTTGAAGCAGCCTTCCCTTGAAGTAGATGCACCAACTCCCGTTGCACCAGCCTTCTGAAGTAGCTTCCCTTGCGATAGCCTTCTTGAAGTAGCTTGAAGTCCCCTTCTCCACCTGAGAAGTCAACCCTCTCCAATCTGCAACCTCCAACCCTAGGAGTAGCAAGGAGAGTACAAAAGATAAAAAGGAACAAGAAAGAAAAAGGAAATTACAACTTATCCTTTAAGCCCAAGGCTTGATATGCCTAGATCAAGCATATAGATCTCCTAGCCAAGTGTGTGAACTTGTGATTGTTGTGGATAGGAGAATCTAGCCTATAGGACATGAAATTGAGCTAAGGAGAATGTAGACTAATGATCACAGTGCTCAAATAGCTTGCAATAGATTGCTCAAGTATGCTCAAGTGTATTCTCAAGTGTAACAAGTGAATTCTAGTGTCCTATGGCTAGTCCTATTTATAGGAATGGCCTAAGTATGCTTAAGGACGTTCTAGACAACTTCTAGGGGCTTCTAAGTGCTTAACTAGCCGTTAGGTACAAAGTTGTTGCTTTAACAACGGCTAATTAATTTATTCTACAGTTGCTGTCAGAGACCATCTCGGTCGACAAATGGTCGACCGAGACACCTACTCGGTCGAACTTTTGTCGACCGACAGGCTCTCTGGAACAAGTGATTTGCAACGTCTTTCTTCAACTGCCACCTAACTTGTCTGTTGTGTCTAACGGCTACTTTGGATCTTTCTCGGTCGAGAAGATTGTCGACCGAGAGTGTCTCGGTCGAGGAGTTTGTCGACCGAGAATGATCCTGTTTCAAGGTTTCAATTTAGACACTAATTATATGTGTGAGTGTGCAAAGGTGATCCTAATTAAATGGGATGACGTGTCTAACTATGGTGTTTGGATAGGGAAAATCTAACGCTTGATTTACATGCAATTCTTAAGTACTTGTACATCATATATTTGTACAAGTTTTTACAACAATAATTACATTGCATGAAAATATAAACATTTTAGCTTGGGGATTTTCCCTAGTTGCTTTGCCATCCATCTTAGTCCTGTACACTCAAGTAGCTCGTTAGATTAATAAGAATGAAATGTTTGTCATCATCGAAACAAAGGGATTTATCATAATATCCAATTTATCCAACAATCTCCCCCGTTTTGAAGATGACAAACATTTCCTAAATATGAAATAAGGAAATATAAAGCATGTGAGTTTCATACCTGAAAATTACCTTTTGTAGCCATCTATGTTTTGCAAGTGAGTGCTGGCCAAGATGTTATGAAATTCATTTATATTTTTGATTTTTATATTCTTTCTCCCCCTTTGTCATTTCAAAAAGATATCCAAGTTGAATATTTTATTTTTCTTCTCCCCCTTAATTTTATATTATGCTCCCCCTTAAATAGATATCCTATTAGGAACATGGATTTTTGTCTAATTTATCCACAATTTGTTTTTCAATCATTTGCAAAGGATGTTAAGCCTTGAAATGATATGAGATTCCCTTAAGCGTATGATGAATGTATATTTATTTCTCATTTATCAAAGGATGTTAAGCCCTAAAGTAAATGAGAATCCTCTAATCTTAGAGTACATAAAAATGTCTCCATCCAAATGCAAGGGATGTTAATCCCTATTTTGGGTAGAGAGTTCCTTCAAGTACAAGATACCATTTTCAATAAATTCATAAGTTTCTTTATAATCAATGAAAATTTCCAGCTACACATGGTGGTTACAATGTTTTTGTAAGCTTCTTCAATCAAATGGTCAAAATTGTTTTTATGATCTCCCCCTTAGATATCCCAAATAAAGACTTAAATGCTTTGCAATATGTTTGAAGAGTGTCCATATACATAAAAGAATACTCTGTTTCACAAATGATGTTCAACATGCATCCTTGGTTTAAAATTATTTGATGAGTAATCATTTGCAGCAGAATTATTTTAGACTTGACAACAGAGACTTGCTCGGTCGACGATTTCTCGACCGACAGTGTTCTCGGTCGAACAGGTCTCGACCGAGACTGTTTCTGTGTCAACGATTGTTGTTAATTCTAACCACAAGTTTTGTTACTCCCCTTAATTTGTATGCTTTACAATAATAATCTTTATAATCCATTTAATTACAAGATGTCTCATATGCAAAAAGATATCCATCCAAGTCAAAAGGATAACCATTTTCATTAAGAAATATGGAAAGATAGACACATCATACAGAAGTGATCCATAACAATCATTCAAAGCAAGTCATTACAACTAATATTACTCCAACACTCACTGAAAAGATTTAAGAATTACATCAACGTCAGGATCTTTCCCAATAAATGGCTCAGCTCCATAGTATTGAACCAAGGTTTGCCAATCTAGAGCTCTCGTCTTGGTTAAAGCATATGCTTCCAAGAATGTAGGAACTCGGTCAAATCGGAAATGAGCAACAATATCTTGCAATTACATAGATGAAAATTGAGTATGCGTTAGATCCATGGATGGTGGAGGTGGAGTTTGATAGTAGTTGTACGAAGGATTGTATGGATTGAGCATGCCTGGATTTAAAGAATATGGATATTCATCAGTTTGGTTTGGGGAAAGGGTTTGCATTCTTTGGTTTAAATATGTCATGGCATGATGATTGTAGTCTAATTGTCTACTAAGGTGATATTGGGAGCCAGCAATATAAGTAAGAGTATTTTGAATGGGGTCCAGTGGTAGGGTAGTAGGAGGAGGTGGTGGTATGTCCTGATGAGATGTTTCTCCTTCTACTCTAGACCTTTTGTGACCAAAATCTATTCCCATTTTCTCTACGGTATTCTTACTTATCTTTTGTGGTCGACGCTCCCAAGTATATCCCATATCCTCAATGTTTGTTTTAAGAAAATGTTGAGTAATTTGGCAAACGAAATCCGCATATGGCGGGTTGCCAGAAAACTCAATCATGTTTTTAAGAATTATGCGGATGAAGTTTGTGGGAATGCGACTTATGATGGCATAAATGAGGCACATACAGAATATTGGAACTTCAGATTTGTTGGCTCTAGGGTGAATATTTGTAGAAACAATGAGATTTACAATCCTACAGGCTGGTTTGAGATTTATGGCGTAGTAGGTTCCCCTATCTTCATGACAAGTAGTGTTGGATTGAAAAATAGCTCTTTTTATGTCACTAAGGCTAATGGTATGATCATCTTGGGAGAGTTGATTTAGTGGATTTCCGGTGGTGAGATAAAGGGAATCTTGGTATTCATCTATGTCAATTTCTAGCATGTCAAGAATATCCCCTTCGGTAAATTTAAGGCTATGCCCATTGACCATGGTGTAGAAGAAAGTGGTTTCATTTTCAGTATGGGATATGAGATTGGCATAAAATTCGTTGACTACCTTAGTGGAATAGAAAGGGAAAGAGGGATTGATGAAGTCCTTCAACTTTTGCACTTCAAAGAGATCCTCCAGATCGACGATGTTGATGAAGTCCATGACTTCGACTGGTCGTCGTGGAAGAGGAGCTTTGGAGGAAAGCCGTAGATACCGATCACCAGCATCTCCATCGACGAAGGCGATGTCGTTGATGATCGTCAGTGGTGGAGTAGCTTCCCGAGCTTCCCTTCCTTTCCTTCCGGCGACCTTCTTCTTCCCACGGGCAGCTGATGATGAGGCCATTTGTGTTACTTGAGTGTGGAGAAGAAGCAAGGAAGGTTGGAGGATGAGGATGCTGAAGAGTAGCACGAAAATGCACTAGAGAGGGACTATGGAAGCAAGAGTATGCAAGTGTGAGTTGGTGACCCGTTTTTGCCTCCTTTTATAACATTCCAACGACCAGGTCGGTCGACGATTCGTCGACCGAGCGTCCGCAACGGTCGTGTTGCAGACGCGCCACTCGGCTCCCCAACGGTCAAATAACGGTCATAAACGGTCATAACGGTCGGTTTACAACGGTCGTATCCAACGGCTATTTCTCGGTCGAATAATTGTCGACCGACATTGTCTCGGTCGAGCATTTGTCGACCAAAAGTTCGTCCGATATTAATTCTGTTTAGATTCTGTCGGTCGAGAGAGGTGAGCTGACCGAGAGGGTCTCGGTCGAAGAATTTGTCGACCGACAGACTTACTGAGTAAAAATTTTAAAGCTGAATTTTTAATGCAAAAGGTAGATTATTTTTGTAGAGCATTTATATGGATATTCTAAGGGAGTAATATTGGGATAATTTAAGGCTTAAATGATAACAAATGATTTAATTTTCAAGAAAAAATTATATTAAGATTAGGTCCAAAGAGAGAATTTCCAAATAAGCAATTTTTGTCGAAGCTTATTTTAGGTCGCCCTTGACTACGATCATAGCGCCCCTTAGTCAAGTTTTATTTTGACCAAGAGGCAAATTTTGCAGATTTTTCAGATTGAATATATTGAGTATAATGTCTGCATAAAATTTAAATATCAAGTTGAAGCATACTACTTAATTGGAGACACAATTAATTATTTCAAAGATACTGAGTTAGAGATTTCGTTGCAAGCAATAACATATAACTAATAAATTATTTTGCTTGCTTATATATTTTCATGGATCCATGCATACAATGATAATTCCATTTTATAATTAGCATATGAATGGACCAGAAAATACTTTTACGAAAAAATCATATGAAAATAGGAATTTTCTTTTCATTTGACTTAGACTTTAAATCATCTAGGGAACAAACTAATATAAATTTCATTTACATTTGTAATTATGTAGAGTTGAGATAGACATAGAAATATGCAACTAATGTCTTTGGTCATATCTCAACTTGATTTTGTTCATTTAGTTTGGAGGTTTTGGAACCCAAACTAGCTCTACATCTTTTCTCTTATAAGGACATGAAAATGAATAGTGACCAAGGCGCAAACAGTAATGACAACATATTGAGTCAACTTCATATCTTTTTCTATGGTTGTGTCCTATGTTGTCATTGGGTGAGGATGTCCTTTTAGGTACATATATAGATTGGGTTTGTGACTTTCTCTGACTAGGTTGTTGATGAGATTTTCCTTTAGGCTTGTAACCTAGTCCCCTTCTCCCAATTTGTTGATAGGGATTTTCTAGAATTTGATCAAGAATGCCATGGTTATTTAAACTACGAACTTGTTGTTGTAGCTTGGCAATCTCATCCATTCTTTTCTTAATGTCTATTTTTGCTTGGTCTAGATTGGATGATAATAAATTTCTTTCTTTAACAATAGTGTCATAATCTATATGGGTGCACAATAATGGTTGTTTTTGAAGATCGTTTACTTGAGTCTGTAAGTTTGAATTTTCAACAGAAAGGAGCTTGCAATCGGCTTCCATAGATTTTAACTTAAGATCAGAAAATTTATTTCCCTCTTTAAGATCCTCATTTTCAGATGCAAGAGCAAGAAGTTTAACATTTAGATCATCATTTTCCTTATTTGATTTCTTTAATTTCTTTTTGCACTCAACATATTTATTATGTGTTTCTTCAATAATAGCAACTAGTTCTTCTTTGGATAAATCAAAAAGACTTACCTCTTCTTCTTCTTCACTAGTTGTAGCAATAAGGCATTCTTTATGCTTATCCTCTTCCTTTGATCTCCATGGGAATCCGGTTGTTTTGTGGCTTGTTCCTAAACACCAATTGCAGCATGTAGTGGTTTCGTCCAAGCACTTTTCACCATTTCCCTCCATTCTTCAAGACCTGGTTAGGATTCCTTGAAGCCTGCTCTGATACCAATTGAAAACTACTAGAGGGGGGGGGTGAATAGAGTTTTATAGATAATTTAACAATTATTGAACTCAAACAACCACAATGAAAAAATTTGACAAGGAGACACAAGGTTTAGAGTGGTTCCAACTATAGCAAATACTATAGCCGTCAATCCACTACCCGGTTGCTTACCCAACCGGGATTTGAAAAGAAATTTATTTTATTACCTCTCAAGGAATTCACATAAAATACAATCTCTTTTCCTAAACCCTTCAAGCAGCCTTCACCTAGAAGTAATCGCCAACCTTGAAGCAGCCTTCCCTTGAAGTAGATGCACCAACTCCCGTTGCACCAGCCTTCTGAAGTAGCTTCCCTTGCGATAGCCTTCTTGAAGTAGCTTGAAGTCCCCTTCTCCACCTGAGAAGTCAACCCTCTCCAATCCGCAGCCTCCAACCCTAGGAGTAGCAAGGAGAGTACAAAAGATAAAAAGGAACAAGAAAGAAAAAGGAAATTACAACTTATCCTTTAAGCCCAAGGCTTGATATGCCTAGATCAAGCATATAGATCTCCTAGCCAAGTGTGTGAACTTGTGATTGCTGTGGATAGGAGAATCTAGCCTATAGGACACGAAATTGAGCTAAGGAGAATGTAGACTAATGATCACAGTGCTCAAATAGCTTGCAATAGATTGCTCAAGTATGCTCAAGTGTATTCTCAAGTGTAACAAGTGAATTCTAGTGTCCTATGGCTAGTCCTATTTATAGGAATGGCCTAAATATGCTTAAGGACGTTCTAGACAACTTCTAGGGGCTTCTAAGTGCTTAACTAGCCGTTAGGTACAAAGTTGTTGCTTTAACAACGGCTAATTAATTTATTCTACAGTTGCTGTCAGAGACCATCTCGGTCGACAAATGGTCGACCGAGACACCTACTCGGTCGAACTTTTGTCGACCGACAGGCTCTCTGGAACAAGTGATTTGCAACGTCTTTCTTCAAATGCCAACTAACTTGTCTGTTGTGTCTAACGACTACTTTGGATCTTTCTCGGTCGAGAAGATTGTCGACCGAGAGTGTCTCGATCGAGGAGTTTGTCCTGTTTCAAGGTTTCAATTTAGGCACTAATTATATGTGTGAGTGTGCAAAGGTGATCCTAATTAAATGGGATGACGTGTCTAACTATGGTGTTTGGCTAGGGAAAATCTAACGCTTGATTTACATGCAATTCTTAAGTACTTGTACATTATATATTTGTACAAGTTTTTACAACAATAATTACATTGCATGAAAATATAAACATTTTAGCTTGGGGATTTTCCCTAGTTTCTTTGCCATCCATCTTAGTCCTGCACACTCAAGTAGCTCGTTAGATTAATAAGAATGAAATGTTTGTCATCATCGAAACAAAGGGATTTATCATAATATCCAATTTATCCAACACATTATCTCTCCTTTTTATACATAAACCCTAATTTAGGCACATTTGCAATTAAAACGGATTAAAACTTCATATTATTAATAAACAGGTTAATATCCTTCTATTCAACCCATTAGGTTACAAAGAAATATCTTTTCCATGTAATTAGGGTTTCCAATTAATTTAGAATGTATTTTACTAACCATTCAAGTACTTTTGCAAAACGAACTGGAATTAGATTCTATAGTTATTTTTAACAGATTCCTTATAATTTTCTACCCAACTTTCATATATAACTTTTCCCTATATGAGATTCCTAGCAATTACTGTGATTTTAGCAAGGAAAACACTTTTATTTGTAATTTTGGTCAGAGATAGGTTTTTACCAAAAAAACTCGGCCGTTAGATCAGTGCTCCGATGCGCCCCGCGTCGATCTGACGCTCCGCGTCGCAAGCCTCCACTAACGCGGTGGCGCGTCCTGCTTCTCGCCCTCAGCCGCTGGATCTCGATCGAAGGCTCAAGGTCACGGGTGTCCTGACTTATCCGGCCACCGCCAGATCCTGATCCGACGCTCCGCGTTGAGCGCTCTCTAAGTTAAGCGCGTCACCCTGGGGCCCATTGGATCGTGCCTCGGTCCACACTGGTCCAAGATCGGAGGGCTGTTGGTCGTCGTCCTCGCCTTCTTCTTCAATTAGTCAGTGACGGCGCCGCACCGACCTCCTCGCCGGAGCTAGAGCAATAAGGAGGGAGAGAGGGTCTCGAGGGTTAATAAGTGGCCGTCTGGATGCGTTAGGTCACAAAGGCTCGAGTGGGGGTCTATTTATAGGGCACAGAGGGTCCCCTTTAGGGTTTCTGACCCCGTCGCTAAGCCGACCTTCAGCCCAATTGGGCGTTTCGAGCATCCACGAGAAAAGCTTACCAAACCAGGGTTGGGAAGGTTCGTTACCCTATCCCGAACTCAATGGCACCCTTCTTATGAGTGCACACGCACTTGATGGCGAGAAATCGATGGGGAAAGTTTCCCCTTCCTGCAACTGAGCCACAGCCCACGTCCCTGTGGGACTCTAGACGACGCGCCTGATCTGTTGGATTAAGATCCAACGGTTGCCATTATTCGCGTACAAACCAAAAAGGAAAAGGATTCCTAAAATCCAAGGAAAATTCTATTTCGATGATAACTTGAAAATTTCATAACTCCCAACTCTTAACTCCGTTTTATCTCAAATTTTGAGGAAAGTTCATTCATGCTTTTATCTTCCATTATTCAAAATTTGGAGTCATTATCCAAAGGAAACGAGTCCTTTACTTCAGTTTCAAGTTATCCTTTAATTAATGGTATTTTCCTCCTTTTCTTTATTTCCTTGGCCATTATCCAATTACCCTGAGTTCCTAGAACTCAAAGGAATCTCTGTAACATGAAATTATATTTTTGGAAATTATCTTTTAGCCTTTTAACCATTCTTTCCTCTTTTCATATATATTCTATTTTCCCATTGAAATTCTTTATTAAAAAGGAACTCCTTTTTCATTTTCTTTTTATTATTCTTTCAAATGGGCTTAATGGCCAACAAGGCCCATCAAACAACATGCAAGGCTTTCATTCACGAAATTAATCATGCAATCAAACATAATTCTTATTTATGCCTTTAATAGATATTTACAAATCTCATTACATATATTGGAAAATGAGGTTATAACATCCTCCCCTCCTTATAGGAATTTTGTCCTCAAAATTCAACAATCAAACAAACAAATTTGGATATGCCTTTTCCATGTCCGTCTTTAGCTCCCATGTGGCCTCGTCCTCTCCATGGTGCTTCCAAAGAACCTTTACCATCTCTATATTCTTATTTCTGAGCTCTTTTTCCTTGGTATCTAGAATCCGCAAAGGCAACTCAGGATAAGATAGCTTTCCTCGAAGCTCAATTGGTTCAATGCTCAGTACATGGCTTGGATCTTGCACATATCGCTTCAGATTGGACACGTGAAACACATCATGCATCATACTGTATTGAGGGGGTAACGCCAAACGATATGCGGCTTCACCAATCCGTTCTAATACTTCAAACGGACCCACGTATCGGGGACTCAACTTTCCTCTATTTTTAGCTATAGCTCGGAGCGGTCGGATTTTTAGAAAAACATGTTCTCCCACAGCGAAATGCACATCAGTCCGCTTCGCATCAGCATACGACTTATGTCTGTCTTGGGCTCTCTTTAGCCTTTGCCTGATTAAAGCGACTTTATCAGCATACACTTAGAGTTCCTCTGACCTCAATAAGGTCCTTTCACCAACTTCGTCCCAGTGAAGTGGTGACCGACACGGTCTCCCATACAGAGCTTCATATGGAGGCATCCCGATACTGGCTTGGTAACTATTATTGTAGGCAAACTCAGCTAAAGGCAGGTACTGCTCCCATGATCCACCCCAATTGAGAACACAAGCTCGCAGAAGATCCTCAAAGGTCTGAATCGTCCTTTCTGACTGACCATCTGTCTGGGGGTGATAGGCGGTACTGAACTTTAACCTTGTTCCTAGTTCCTCTTGAACTTGCTTCCACAACTTGGAAGTAAACTTTGGGTCTCTATCGGAAATGATGGAACCAGGTACGTCATGCAAGCGTACTATCTCTCTGATATACAACTCAGCTAAATCTGACACCTTGGAAGTGGTCTTTAAGGCAAGGAAGTGTGCTGACTTGGTAAGGCGATCTACCACAACCCATATCGCATCATGGCCTTTCTTGGTCCGGGGTAGACCCACCACGAAATCCATGGTGATCTGCTCCCATTTCCACTCTGGAATCTCTATAGACTGTAAAAGTCCGCCGGGTCGTTGGTGTTTAGCATTCACCATTTGGCATGTAAGACAACTGGCTACATAAGATGCAATGTCTCTTTTCATCCCTGGCCACCAGAAAAACCTCTGCATGTCCTTAAACATCTTTGTAGTCCCTGGGTGTACCGTGTACTTAGAACCATGAGCCTCTTGTAAGATACGTTCTTTCGGTGGTGAATCTTCAGGAACCCATATACGATTCTCAAATCTGATTCCTCCATCTACTCCCAAAGAAAGATGAGTATGAGGCTTCTGCATCAAGCCTTTCATCTTGTCAAGTCCTCCACTGGCCAACTGTGCTGTGACAATTTCACTCAGTAACTCAGACTGTATCTGGATATTGGTCAACCGAACTCGATCATCCAACGGTTGAGGTGACCATTCCACCAATTCTTCTAAGCTCTTCCACTGACTAGACAAAACAGCTGCACACCTGAGCTGCTTTCGACTTAAGGCATCAGCTACGACGTTCGCCTTTCCTGGATGATAGGCAATGGTGAATTCGTAATCTTTCATGTACTCCATCCATCGTCGTTGTCGTAGATTCAAGTCTTTTTGCGTCAGAAGATACTTCAGGCTTTTATGGTTAGTGAAGATCTCAAAAGTGGCACCATATAGATAATGTCGCCAAATCTTTAATGCATGAATGATAGTAGCTAACTCCAGGTCATGTGTCGGGTAATTCACCTCGTTTGGCTTGAGCTGTCGGGAGGCATATGCAACCACGTGCCGATTTTGTTCCAACACACAGCCAAGTCCCATCTTTGATGCATCGGTCAAGATCATGAAATCCTCATTGCCTGATGGTAATGTCAAAACTGGTGCAGTGGTCAACTTCTCTTTCAGCTCCTGGAAACGAGCCTCACAAACATCGGACCACACAAACTTCACATCTTTCCGAGTCAACATAGTCAGAGGCAAGGCAGTCTTTGAGAAATCTGCGATGAAACGCCGATAATATCCTGCCAACCCCAAGAAGCTTTGTATCTCGGAGGGGTTCTTTGGTGCTGGCCAGTCTCGAACTGCTGACACTTTAGCTGGATCTACGGCGATCGTTCCTCCCGAGATGATGTGTCCAAGGAACATGACTCGATCTATCCAAAACTCACATTTAGAGAATCTCCCGTAGAACTTCTGCTTTCTCAAGATATCAAGGACCTTACTTAGGTGGTCTCGGTGTTGATCTAGGTCATCAGAATAAACCAGTATGTCATCTATGACCACTATGACAAACGAGTCAAGGAAGGGTTGAAACACACTGTTCATAAGGTTCATGAACACACTAGGTGCATTGGACAACCCAAAAGGCATAACCACGAACTCATAGTGGCCATACCGGGTCTTGAAAGTGGTTTTCGGGATATCCTCACTCTTGACTCTCAACTGGTGGTAACCCGATCTCAAATCGATCTTGGAAAAGACTCGAGCCGACTTCAACTGGTCAAACAAGTCATCTATCCGGGGTAAAGGGTATTTGTTCTTAATGGTAGCCTGGTTGATCATCCAGTAGTCTATGCACATTCGGAGCGAACCATCCTTTTTCTTTACAAAAAGAACTGGCGCTCCCCATGGTGATGTGCTAGGGCGGATAAAACCCTTGTCCAACAATTCCTGCAATTTCTTCTTTAGCTCAAGCAACTCAGCAGGGGCCATCCTATAGGGTGCTCGGGAAATAGGGTTTGTACTGGAGCTAGCTCTATTGAAAAATCTACCTCTCTCTCGGGAGGTATCCCGGGTAAATCATCAGGGAAAACATCTGCATAGCTTCGTACTACCTCTATCTCCTCTAAGGGTTGTACTTTGGGTTCTGGCTCAGTGACTACTGCTAAGAAGGCTTGACATCCTTTACTCATCATTTGTTATTCCCGCAAAGCCGACACATACAGGCTGGTGGTGGCATCCTTCCTACCCCTAATGACAAAAGGTGGGTGACCTGGTCTCTTAATGATCACTTTCTTCTCCCTACAGTCAAGGTTGGCCCGATAGGTATAAAGCCAATCCATGCCAATGATTACATCAAAATCATTCATGTCAAGAAGGATAAAATATGTAGGAAACTCATGATCTCGATATTTCACAGGTATCACCGGAGTTTTCAAAAGGGAAGTAAAGATCCGACCACTCGGGGTTGTAACATCTAAGACATAACCTAGATCCTTGATATCCAAACAAAGCATAGTTGCAAGATTTCTCGAAATGAAAGTATTAGTAGATCCAGAGTCAAATAAAGCTTTCACGTTATGTCCCATAACTTCAAGCATGCCTACATTGTTTTTCATCATGCATTAGACCATTACATGCTTAACTTTAAAACATAAAAGAAAACTCTAAGGGTTATTACCCTCGATCAACCGATTTGCATTAACTTGAGCCTCCTCATTGTCAATGGCAAACACCCGAGCTTGCCTTCTTTCTCCTACAGGTGGGGCTACAGCTATAGGTGGAGCTGCCACAGGTGGTGCCGCTGCTGGTGGGGCTGCCACAGGTCCTTGTCCTCTGGGCTCTGGCATAGGATAGATAGATTGCTGATGTCCTTCTTGGTGGCAACGAAAGCAAGTCTTCTTCTTATAGCGACATTCACCGGCGTGACCCTTCCCGCAGGTGCGGCAAGGGGGTCGGTTGTTCTCCTGACGAGGTTTCCCTTTTCCTCCATGTCTACCTTTAGCTTGATGACGTCCTGGACCCTTCTTGTGGTTGTTTCTTGGGCCTTGGGCTCCTTCAGTGAAACCCAAGTATCCCTTGGGTGGAAACGGGGCAGGCATCACGGTCCTCTCCATGTCTAAAGCAGTGTTGTAGGCTTCGGCAAAAGTTCTTGGCTTGCTTGCCATCACATGGGGCCTGATGGCAGGGTGAAGGCACTCTATGAAGTGATCCACCCTTCTTTCTTCATCCATCTTGTACCCAAAGCGTTCCAGGATCCGGAACTTACGCCTGAAGTCTGCCACAGAAGAGTTTCCTTGGGTCATGTTGGTGAACTCCCTTTCCTTTTCCTTCTTAGCTGAGACTGGGACGAATCTGGCGGTGAAGATCGTCTTGAAATCAGCCCATGCCATGGGCTCCTCCGTCAAGTCTCTGCCAGTGATGTGGGTTTCCCACCATATCTTAGCTGCCCTTCCAAGAGATGAGCAGCAAAGAGGACCTTATTTCCTGGTTGAACTTCAAGCATGCGGAATCCATTCTCAACTGCAAGCAGCCAAGTTTCCGCTTTGTCGACCACCTCTGTCTTGTCCTCTCCCCAGAACTTCTCGATATTCAACTTGACGAAGTCCAGGATGGTGGCTCCAAGTCGAGGACGAACTGGATGCGGCTCACCATTCTCAGCTCTGGCCAGGTCATGGAGGGCCAAGGCATTAAAGGCCTCTATCAGTTTCTTCTGCTGCTCAATCCACAAAGCCTCAGAGGTGTGGATCATCATAGTCGGTTCTGGACTTTCAGCTTGATCTTCCTCCATCTGTTCTTCCTCGTACACATGCTACTCTTCATACCCTTGGTCCTGCTCTTGATCAAGGTTGTCGAAGGGTATCGGATCAGGATTAGGGACCTCATGAGTGGCTTCTTCAGGCCTCTTTCTCTTCTTAGAGGATTCACCATCAAGGTTCCTCTTTCGCTTTTCAGAAGACCCCTTTCCCTTACGGGGAGGCCAACCACTCCTTGCTGGTTTCCCAGAGCCCTCAGGGATAGCAACAGTCTTTGTACGAGCCATCTACATAAGTATAACAAACAGATCTTTAGTTTATCATTAAACTAATTATACTTATGTCAGTGATATCTCATTAAGTATCTTTTATTAATTTGATGGAGAATTCCTTAATCCTTAACTTATTTTCCCATACCACATGAGGGTGGAGAAGAGAGAGAAATCTCTAACTCTTAAGTCCTTAATAGAAATTGTGATGAGAAGGGATGAATAAGAGGAGAAAATCCTAAAGGTATCTTATTTCGATTCAAATCCTAGGACATCGGCCAGGCAGTCACACATTCCGGGAGTCCTCGTATTCCGACTAGCGGTGCAGAGGAAAATTTTGCCAGCCCCCGGAAGTGATTCTTTTCTAGACACCTCAGTCTTTCGGAAAATCCTATAATAACTCCCTTGGGTTCTACGGAGGTTGTAAAATTTAATAATTATTAACAATTAAGTGGAGAACCATGGCTCTGATACCAAATGTTACGACCCCACCTCCCGATAACCCCCACTTAAGGGAGACTGAGAGGTCGAAGCCGCACACATAAATTCCGGATCAAGGTTCAACAATTAATTGATAACAATTAATAAATTCTACTATACTAAATTGAAAAGCTGTAATAAATAAAACTTTTGCATACCTTTGAAAATTTGGAACACTAATACTTCTATCCAGAACTCTGGCTAACTAACTAATCCTCCTTGGACTTTAATTAGTGTATTTCACAATATGACAGATTACTGTTTGTCCTTTTTGTTTTGTACCTAAAACGCCGACAAACAAAACGTCGGTCAACCAAAGCTAGTATGTGGGGGATTCACTAATCATGCAATTATCCATAACAATTATTGCATCCAATTATCAATTAACAAACAATATTACATTTTAAGTATAACTACGCGATCCATGTGTACCCTATCCCCTGCGCTGTCCCTGCAGTGGACCTGGATACTACCTCCCTTATGGTAGATTCCCATTTTACCCCTCATGACTTCACCTAATAGGTGAATCAATTTCTAGGGCTGAGTCACATGGCACTACCCGTGGATAGCCCACTCCTTAACTCATGGTATGCTAAGAGTCTCATGGCACTACACATGTGTAGCCCAGTTTCTGACTCATGATACCCTAGACCTTGCTCCAGGTTATCCTTAGCCTTGACATAGCCACAGGGGTGGGATCGGATCTAGCTAGTCATACATATATAATCATTGTGATAGCCATAGTCACTTTATAGAGGCAGGAATTAAATCATCCAACAGTTATTTCACACATTTAGAGAAACATCGGTAAAACCTCAGAAAACTAAGCGGTATATCCATAAGCGTAACCACATACGTCTTATTGTAGTTTCAGATACAATCAAGAATGAAGAAATAGAATATCCAAGTAAGCAAGAAAAGGCACAGAAACCCTGAAATAAAAGTACAAATTTACTTTTATTAATATTTATCCAACATCATTATGTCCCTTAGGGTTTCTATCCAATTTTAGGGTTTTCTTGAAAGTTAGGGTTTTGCTTTCAATTGCTATGAACCCTAATTCATCAAATTCCCCTAAAACCTTTAAATTACATCCTTTTAATATTCCTAACAATTTTAGGATCATTATATAACAAATTACTGAAATAACAAGGTTCTCTTTTTCTTTAATCCTAAATTAGGGTTTTCATGTACATTATCTCTCCTTTTTAGACATAAACCCTAATTTAGGCACATTTGCAATTTAAACGGATTAAAACTTCATATTATTAATAAACATGTTAATATCCTTCTATTCAACCCATTAGGTTACAAAGAAATATCTTTTCCATGTAATTAGGGTTTCCAATTAATTTAGAATGTATTTTACTAACCATTCAAGTACTTTTGCAAAACGAACTAGAATTAGATGCTATAGTTATTTTTAACAGATTCCTTATAATTTTCTACCCAACTTTCATATATAACTTTTCCCTATACGAGATTCCTAGCAATTACTGTGATTTTAGCAAGGAAAACACTTTTATCTGTAATTTTGGTCAGAGATAGGTTTTTACCAAAAAAACTCGGCCGTTAGATCAGTGCTCCGATGCGCCCCGCGTCGATCTGACGCTCCGCGTTGCAAGCCTCCACTAACACGGTGGCGCGTCCTGCTTCTCACCCTCAGCTGCTGGATCTCGAGCAAAGGCTCAAGGTTGCGGGTGTCCTGACTTATCCGGCCACCGCCAGATCCTGATCCGACGCTCCGCGTTGAGCGCTCTCTAAGTTAAGAGTGTCACCCCGGGGCCCGTTGGATCATGCCTCGGTCCATGCTGGTCCAAGATCGGAGGGCTGCTGGTCATCATCCTCACCTTCTTCTTCAATTAGTCAGCAGCGGCGCCACACCGACCTCCTCGCCGGAGCTAGAGCAATAAGGAGGGAGAGAGGGTCTCGAGGGTTAATAAGTGACTGTCTGGATGCGTTAGGACACAAAGACTCGAGTGGGGGTCTATTTATAAGGCACAGAGGGTCCCCCTTAGGGTTTCTGACCCCACCGCTAAGCCGACCTTCAGCCCAATTGGGCGTTTCATGCATCCACGAGAAAAGCTTACCAAACCAGGGTTGGGAAGGTTCGTTACCCTATCCCGAACTCAATGGTACCCTTCTTATGAGTGCACACGCACTTGATGGCAAGAAATCGATGGGGAAAGTTTCCCCTTCCTGCAACTGAGCCACAGCCCGCGTCCCTGTGGGACTCTAGACGACGCGCCTGATCCGTTGGATTAAGATCCAACGGTTGCCATTATTCGCGTCCAAACCAAAAAGGAAAAGGATTCCTAAAATCCAAGGAAAATTCTATTTCGATGATAACTTGAAAATTTAATAACTCCCAACCCTTAACTCCGTTTTATCTCAAATTTTGAGGAATGTTCATTCATGCTTTTATCTTCCATTATTAAAAATTTGGAGTCATTATCCAAAGGAAACGAGTCCTTTACTTCAGTTTCAATTTATCCTTTAATTAATGGTATTTTCCTCATTTTCTTTATTTCCTTGGCCATTATACAATTACCCTGAGTTCCTAGAACTCAAAGGAATCTCTGTAACACGAAATTATATTTTTGGAAATTATCTTTTAGCCTTTTAACCATTCTTTCCTCTTTTCATATATATTCTATTTTCCCATTGAAATTCTTTATTAAAAAGGAACTCCTTTTTCATTTTCTTTTTATTATTCTTTCAAATGGGCTTAATGGCCAACAAGGCCCATCAAACAACATGCAAGGCTTTCATTTACAAAATTAATCATGCAATCAAACATAATTCTTATTTATGCCTTTAATAGATATTTACAAATCTCATTACATATATTGGAAAATGAGGTTATAACAAAGTGTGTCTTGATCGAGAAGTTTATCGACCGAGAGTGTCCCTATTTCTATTGAATCACCTTCTAAGTGTGTGTATTGTGGGTGATGGTGACTCTGACTCTTGGGGAAAACCTATCTAAAGGTTGTGAGTGGATGAGGAAGATCTAATGCTAGGAATTTACAAGATATCTAGGTACTTGTACATTATTTACTTGTACAAGTCTTTACATTGAGTACAATCATGAAAATATTGAACATTTAAGCACATTGATCTTCCATTTGATCTTCAATTATCCAATTCCTTATTTACTTGAGCCCTGAAATACTCAAATAGCACGTTAGATCCACAAGAATGAAATGTTTGTCATCATCAAACAAAGGGTATATTAATGTACAATTTAGCCAATAGAAGCCTCAAAAATGGGTCAAACTCGAGGTATGTAGCTTTTCCTGGTTCTAACGAAGGCAACAGGCATGTTCCCTTGCTTGCTCGTTCATCAAAATGCTCGGAAATTGGCTTGGAAGCTAGCAAAACCATGTTGTTGTTTCCTTCTTAGGTCGATGTAAGAGATGAAGGCGCTTCCTTTGGATCTTAGATATTATAGTCGTAGTTGTGTGAGCCAATAAAAAGGCTGATAAATGAATTTCTAATATAAATCGTAATTGTGACATTCAATGATGTTCCATTCACTTTAGGATTTTTTTATAAAATCCATATCTCTCACATTTTTGGTCCTTTTCTACCAAATGTTAAAGAAAATTCTATAATGGATTTATATATCTATGTTCCAAGTTTGGAGCTAAAACTCCAAACAAAGAGGGACTTTTCTTCAAATGCAAGTCAATCACTCATAAGACATATATTATGCATTTAAAATTCATTTTCCTATTTCTTTCTCTTCTATTTTCTTTATTTTGGTTTCTTTTCCTACTAAAAATAAAGTGGAACCGAAAACTAATTAATAGTGGCCATATTTTCCACTTTCTAGAGAATTCTGCACATTTCTCATATATGCACACACTTATCTTTTATTTCTTTTTCCTTTTTCTCATTCTTGGATTTCTTTTATCCCTTTTCCCTTTCTATCTTTATTGGATTTATCAAACATGTAAACCACGAAATCATGCATCCAAGGGAATTTTTTCAAAGAATCCATTGTTTTAAAAAAATCATATGATTTTCCATTCACGTCCCTTTCATTTGAAAAATTGCATTTCAATCAATGCAAGCAAAATTTGAGGTTATAACATAACTCCCTCTCTTCTCAATAAAATTTTGTGAAACAAGTTTCTTTAGATTGCAAATTTAATTCTGCATCCTTCCACACCCTATTCGAAGTCTAAAATCATGTATTCGAGAAATAACCAAACTTATATTCCAAGGGCCTAGAAATTTCTACCTCCCAAAGCACCAAAACCAAACCCCATATATACCTATACCTAGACCTCCGATAACCCTTATACACTCTTTCTCTTGTGTTAATTGAACCCAAGTCATCATCATATGCCACCACCAAGTTGATTTTCTCTCCATCATAATCTCTCTTGCTGGCGGCAGTTCTCTCCATGATAGTATAATAGATCTTTGAATAATGTTCTCTATACCCTCTTATTCATTTCTAAGTTGTTTATGCCTCTTGATTTCACTAAATAATTTTCCCCCAAATTTTCATCTGCCTAGACCTTCACTACGTCATCTTTCATGGCATGGACAGAGCTGGCAGAAAACTCCTACGCATGTTCTCTTATTTTCCCCTCATGACCTTATTTCTAGTATTTATGCCACATGAGTATTTCCATCTTCTTGCATTTTCTATCATTTTTTTGTCATTCAAATGATGGTATGTAATATCATGAAATATGTTGTCATGGTATATTGTTCCAAATGATAATATGAGACCAATATTTCTTTAGAACATCATTTACATACTAAAATCAGCAAAAATATATAGAACTGTAACATCCATAACTTTTTACTAGAAGCTCAAAAAATTATCCAAAATTTTACTTTGGAATTGATAGAACTTTCTCTATCTTTTGGCTTTAGTTTTGTCTCCTGATTTCCAAGTTTTAAAGTTTGGAGTTTTAGCGTTTGGATTTTACTTATGATCTTAATAATAATCATTGGCAACATAATAATTTATAGAGTTGGGATTTTGAGTCAAGATATTAGAAATAAACTCTGAGCCCAAGATCATGTTAATATCAAGAGTCAGTTTATAATTTTTTCTAAAGGTTTGGATTTCTAGAATTTTCCACCTATATAATATACATTGAACCTTAACTAATGAACAAAACTTTATATGTAGGTTTGAGTGAATTTAGGTTTGGAAGGATAGAATTTTCTCTCTGACTTGTATACTCAGGTCAAGGTACGTGCATCTTATCCTTTAAGTTGGGCATATTTCTTATTCAAACCCTTATTTCTCAATGAGGCATGGACTAAAACCTTGATCCTATTATTTATCTTTTTGATGCAATTATTTCATTTTTTGCTTGGGTTTTGACCCACATGGAATATCTCTATTACTTTATGTTAAATCTTTCCTTGTCATATTATTTCTTTTTGCATCGTGATTTGGTTGACTTGTTAGCTAATGGAGTGTACCTCTTTGCAATCATACATAGTTTGGGCATGTGTTACTTTTCCCAAGAGAATGTGTTTATTCTCCCCACTTATATATATATATATATATATATATATATATATATATATATTTGAGTGACTGGGAATATGTTTATTTTCCCCTCACCTACTGGTTGAGGTTTGGTAGGTGCCTCAACCCTACTTAGTTAATGAAGTCATACTATTAATCATGCATGTTGCTTTATTTTTATCTTTTATGGCAAGATTCCTATTTGATATGTGCCTCATACTTGACTTTCTTTGTTCTTGATGAACATACACCCTTTATTACCTTTTGTTGCTCTTATCTTGATCATGTTATTTAATTGACCCATACCTAGTTTTCTCCTCTTGTTGGGCGATCCCAACCACCGAGACCTAGGACAAGAGTGGAACAAGACCAATGAGTACCTGCCCAGGAGTAGATTCAAACAAACTTTGCTGAGTGTCTAGGTTGATACTGCTAGATCCTACAATTTTCTTTTCTAGTTCTTTTCATGAACTCATGTATCAAAGTCATGTAATAGCTTAGTATTTTCTTTATGCTGCTAGTGTTGACATTTTTGTATGCGGATCATGCTTATTTAATTGAAAAAATTATGCATGCACCCTTCAAAATCTAAATTGCTCATAAGAGATTGATGTTGTGTATTTTCTATTAAATTTTAGTAAGGGGGTTATCGTTCCTCTTTATAGCATGGTATTAGATCCTGATAGGTAGCTATTAGGGTATAAATTGAAAGCAAGGGTGTCTACAAAGGACCAAGGATCAAGGACTGGCAAAATTATCCTCCGTGCCACTAGTTTGGCTTACGAGGACTCCCAGATCTGTATGATCCCTGCCTGGCCTGAGCTGATATTGACTGTCTAAAATAGCATACCTATGGCAATAGTAGCCTTAGACATATATGTTGGATACTCATGGTAACTTATATTGAACTTTTCACTTGTTTGATGATGGATACCCAATATAGTTCTATTATGTCCCAAAGGACCATATGTTTGGGTAGTCTATCCCTAGAACCTAAACCTTAAGGTTGAAGTGATAGATTTTATACATGGTTTAGTTAGACTCACCCTTTTATCTCTAGTTTTAGTTTGACTTGGTAGGTCAAACCTTTGAAGGGGTAGAGGGTTATTAGTAGTAGTAGTACCTTTATAGATCATGGATATGCTGATTTTGTGGACAAAATTGTTTTTATGGGGATGGAGTCTTGTAATGTACCAAAATCTAGCTACTATGATTCTAGAAACCCTGAATCCATGATTAGGAGGTTAGTGTGCTTGGATCCTTTATTTTGACCAAACAAGGTTATAGTTATACCTTGACATGATAATGATTATATAATGGTCACTTGATGAATAGTTCACATGTTTGAATCCTAATGGATGTTTAAAGCACATAAATAAGTAATATTAATCCTAATTGTGGATACCCATTCCGCTAACCAAGTCATGGACAAGTAAACTCTAATCTTATGATGAGTGAGATAGATGGAACCTAACCCTGGACTTAATAAGAGGGTATAAGTGAAGTATAATGATCATGTTCACCTAAATCCTAAGTTGTAAACATCTAACCTTAATATATACATCCTTAATGACATTCATGACACATTAGAAACATTATCTGTCATAATCAAATAAGATATATTAATACACATAAAATCACATAATCTTGAAGTGTATATGTGAGTCTATATATATATATATATATATATATATATATATATATATATATATATATATATATATATATATATATATATCTTCGCTACCCATGCAGGTAACTAAGATTCGCTACCCGTGCATCAGTTTTGTAACAGGAAGGGATGCATTTGTAATGAGACGACGCAAATTGTAATAGACAGACTCATTTTGTAAATATAGCGTAATGTTGGTATTCTCCGTCTGGAAATAGTAAAATATATATTTATGAATGTAACAGTTTTGTAATACAAAATGAGTCTTTGTATTACAAAATGAGTCTGTCTATTACAATTTGGACTGTCTCATTACAAATGCATGCCTTCCTATTACAAAACTGATGCATGAGTAGTGAATCTTAGTTACCCGCACGAGTAGCAAAGATATACCCATATATATATATATATATATATATATATATATATATATATATATATATATATATATATATATATATATATATATATATATATATATATATATAGGGCCCATCTTTATTGCCCGCGTGGGTAGCTACCCGCCCACCCTTCTGATCACTTTTTTTCAAAAAATAAATTCGCAATTGTAGGGGAATATTTTGTCTAGCTCTCCAAAAAATTTTAGCCAAAAATAATATCATTTGCCCCTCCAAATTTCAAAAAACCCGTCCTTATATATATCTGTTGTATATTTTGTACAGAGTTACTCTTTTATTCGTGTAGTTACTTTTTGTTCACCATAGTTACTTTTTTGATAGCAGAGTTACTTTTTTGTCCAGGAGAGTTACTTTGTTGGCTGTCGGGTAGTGAAAATCTAGACTACCCGTGCGGGCAATGAATGAACGCCCATATATATATATATATATATATATATATATCAATTCATGTAATATTTTCACCTTGTTTCCTAATATCTACGTAATGACTCAAATATGGTTAATGAGTAATTTGATTAACATAAACATGCATGAATGCCTAATGTGGTGTTAAATGTGCACAATCAATAATAGGAAGTGAATAAACATGAGTAAATGTTTATGAGGACATTAATGTGAGTAAGAAGGGTAATGTGACAATGTATAGCTGTTTAATGTAGTTGGAAGTAATTAATGTGATAGTAATTGGGTTAATTGTAGACTTAATAACTAATTGGATAAAATTGTCTATTTTGTGCAAATAATATGATATAGTTCAATATGGTGATAATATAAGGATAATGGAGTCTAAATCCAAATTATTAAGGATAATGGTCAAATATATTAATAGACATTGAAATAATTGACTATACCTCTAATTTTGCTAAAATTTATAATGAGATAAATAAGATATATATTGGATTTTGTGCATAATAATGAAATGTAACTCTCTTGGCAAAAAAGTGAATACAATAGGATACAATTAAAAAGAATAATAAGGATGATGTAATATCATAATAAATAAAATGTTAATAAGCCTAAAATGTTAATTATGTTATATCTATTAAAAGGAAATATCAAAAGTGGAATCCTAGGTGATCCATGAGAACCTGACCCTTGAGGAGTTACTAGTGAAAGTCTTGTGGAAGTACCATGGTGTGGAAGAAACAACTTGGGAGCTTAGACATGAGATGTTACGTACTCACCCTTCCATCTTTGATTGAGATTCCGGCGACAAAATCCATTTTAAGGGGTGGAATGTTGTAATGAATAGAAATCTAGGTATACTCTTAATCTACCCCTTTTTACTAAGTTTTTCTTATCCTTTGTATCCATTTATTCCTTGATGTTAAATTGGTGGAAATATTAGTGGTTTGAGTATATTTGATCTCTATTTATGCCAACAAATGAGTTTATGCACAAATACCTGAGTTAATGTTTTAATCAGGGTCTAAGATGCAAAATTACCACTTAAGTGATATATTATTAAAATAATTTCGTTCTAGAACTTCCCTTGTCCTTATGGAACAAGTAAGAGAAAAAGGAACTAGTAGAACAACTTTAAACATGATAATGTGTCAATAAATGATTTAATGTGACAAATAGTACAAATGATGTGTAAGGGAGATAAAACTCATAAAAGGAAAGCTCATTGGATGAAATTAACTTCATATTCGAATTCTTTGGATCTGTTTTGACTTGGAGGCCAAGTTTCACAATTTTGGGATAATAATAACTATATCTATTTTATTTATAAAAGAAAAGGCGAGTTTTCCCCAAAATTGAAATACGACATTAAATGACTCCAAAAGTGGCATATAATCTTAGATTTGTTATCTACACATTAAAATTAGCGTTTGGGTAAATTTCTATTCTATTTGGATAATCTTTAATGTTCATGTGTCGATTAGGAGAGCGAAAGTATGTAAAAGCCCAAAATGTTAAATAATATAATATATAGCTTCAAGGGATAAAAGTAATGGAAAATTTGTGTTCCATATGTTTTAGTTTGTTTGAGGGTGAAGTTTCACATTATTTTCATAATAATAACTATCTTTATTTTAACTGGGAAGAAAAAAGAATAAAACTTAATATATTAAATAGATTATTAAATGACTCCAAAAGATAAAAATAAATCTCAAATTTGAAATCTATATGGAAAAAATTGGCCTACAAATAACATTTTCATCTAATTTGGACAATATTAAATATTTTCGTTTTTTATGAACTTAGGGTGTTGTGCCTCTTTACTTAAAACGAGAAGGTTTGGTGGTTACAGAGTGTAGCCAAAAAAGCTAACAAGACTGTACAAAGAAAGGAGAAAAAAAATCTAACTGTACAAAGCTACTATATCTTTATTATAATGGGGCCAAAAAACTTCAGGACTAGAACACAAATTCCTAAAGATTCTGTTGTTCCTTTCTCCCCAGAGCATGTAGATGACGTGAATAGTTGAGAAATTCAAACCATACTTCAACTAAAGAAGATCATTAAAGGACTTCAGGACACAAAGGAAATTTTGATCTTCAGACCAAAGATTCCAAACAGAGCATGCATAATGATAGCCAAAGAAAGGATGTGAAGAATATTATTCATGATCTTCACACAGAGCATATCTCGAAGCAAGTTGGAAACCAATTCTCTTGAGGTAATCACAAGTGAAAATTTTACCCAAAAAACCTTTCCAAAGGAGCAATGAACTTCTTCTAGGGACACCTGACTAGATCCAAACTCCCCAATTGATGAACTATCCTTTCTTTCTAACCAGATTCTAGCTATCTTTGAGACTCATATTACACTTGCCTTTGAAAAGGATAGAGTCCTTGTCCCTTGAAGGTTTGATCTGAAGGCTATGAATATCTTTCAGCTATTGCAAACCTCTAAAGTTCAAGATGTTCCAGTTGCTTCCCTCAATGCATAAAGAAGCCTTGCAGTTAAGACCTTTACCCAATCTATAAAATAGATTGTGTTCGACCAAATCATATAACCTACATTTTCCTACAAGGCAAGGGTCCCTCCAGAACAAGAACTTCTTGCCATTTCCTAAGCAGAGATTAATTTTGCTAAGAAGTGTATCCCTTTTCTCAAGAAGTTTCCTCCAGAGCCAAGAAGAATTTGCTCTGGCTTGCACCACCTAAATAGACTCATCCTTGATGTACCTTCCATGCATCCGCTTAACCCACAAAGTTTCTTTATCTGAAGATAAGCTCCAATGTTTCTTGATTAGACTAG